>CM050913.1:20204318-20261129 GCA_027742785.1 Vigna reflexopilosa | reverse complement strand
TAGTCCACTTCGTCCCCTTCGTCCACTTCCTCCATTTCGTCCACTTCGTCCACTTTGCCCACATCCTCCAGTTCATCCACTTCCTCCAGTTCCTCCACTTCATCCAGTTCGTCCACTTCGTCAACTTCGTCCACTTCCTCCACTTCCTCCACTTCCTCCACTTTGTCCACTTCGTCATCTTCATCCACTTCCTCAACTTCGTCCACTTCCTCAACTTCGCCCATTTCGTCCACTTTGTCAACTTCCTCCACTTCCTCCACTACCTCCACTTCGTCCACTTCCTTCACCTCCTTCACTTCCTCCACATAGTACACTTCCTCCACTTCCTCTACTTCCTCCACTTCCTCCACTTCATCAACTTAGTCCACTTCGTCCACTTCGTCAACTTCGTCCACTTCGTACACTTCCTCCACTTCCTTCACTCCCTCGTCTTCGTCCACATAGTCCACTTCGTCCACTTGGTCATCTTTGTCCACTTCGTCCCCTTCGTCCACTTGGTCATCTTTGTCCACTTCGTCCCCTTCGTCCACTTCGTCCACTTCGCCCACATCCTCCACTTCCTCCACTTCGTCCACTTCGTCAACTTCGTCCACTTGCTCAACTTCGTCCATTTCATCCACTTTGTCAACTTCCTCCACTTCCTCCACTTCCTCCACTACCTCCACTTCGTCCACTTGCTCCACTTCCTTCACCTCCTTCACCTCCTCCACTTCCTCCACCACCTCCACTTCTTCCACTTTGTCCACTTTCTCAAATTGGTCCACTTCGTCAACCTCGTCCACCTCGTGCACTTCTTCCACTTCGTCCACTTTGTCAACTGCATCCACTTCGTCAACCATGTCCACTTCGTCTACTTTGTCAACTTCGTCCACTTCCTCCATTATCTCCACTATCTCCACTTCGTCGACTTCGTGCACTTCGTCCATTTCGTCCACTTTGTCCACTTCGTCAACTTCAACCACTTCCTCCAAATCCTCCACTTCCCCCACTTCATCAACTTAGTCCACTTCGTCAACTTCGTCCACTTCCTCTACTTCCTACACTTCCTCCACCTCCTCCACTCCCTCCGCTTCCTCCACTTAGTCCACTTCGTCCCCTTCGTCCACTTCGTCCATTTCGTCCACTTCGCCCACATCCTCCAGTTCATCCACTTCCTCCAGTTCCTCCACTTCATCCAGTTCGTCCACTTCTTCCACTTCGTCCACTTCCTCCACTTCCTCCACTTCGTCCACTTTGTCCACTTCGTCATCTTCATCCACTTCCTCAACTTCGTCCACTTCCTCAACTTCGCCCATTTCGTCCACTTTGTCAACTTCCTCCACTACCTCCACTTCCTTCACCTCCTTCACTTCCTCCACTTCCTCGACTTCCTCCACTTCCTCCACTTCATCAACTTAGTCCACTTCGTCCACTTCATCCACTTCGTCCACTTCGTCAACTTCGTCCACTTCGTACACTTCCTCCACTTCCTTCACTCCCTCCTCTTCGTCCACTTAGTCCACTTCGTCCACTTGGTCATCTTTGTCCACTTCGTCCCCTTCGTCCACTTCGTCCATTTCGTCCACTTCGCACACATCCTCCACTTCCTCCACTTCGTCCACTTCGTCAACTTCGTCCACTTCCTCAACTTCGTCCATTTCATCCACTTTGTCAACTTCCTCCACTTCCTCCACTTCCTCCACTTCCTCCACTACCTCCACTTCGTTCACTTCCTTCACCTCCTTCACTTCCTCCACATACTACACTTCCTCCACTTCCTCCACTTCATCAACTTAGTCCACTTCGTCAACTTCGTCCACTTCCTCCACTTCCTACACTTCCTCCACTTCCCTCACTCCCTCCTCTTCGTCCACTTAGTCCACTTCGTCCACTTCATCAACTTTGTCCACTTCGTCCCCTTCGTCCACTTCGTCCATTTCGTCCACTTCGTCCACTTCGCCCACATCCTCCACTTCCTCCAGTTCCTCCACTTCGTCCAGTTCGTCCACTTCCTCCACTACCTCCACTTCATCCACATCGTCCATTTCGTCCACTACGTCCACTTCGCCCACATCCTTCAATTCCTCCACTTTCTCCAGTTCCTCCACTTCATCCTTTTCGTTAACTTCGTCAACTTCTTCAACTTCGTCCACCTCGTCTGCTTTTTCAACTTCCTACCTCCACTTCGTCGACTTCGTCCACTTCGTCCATTTCGTCCTCTTCGTCTACTTCGTCCACTTCGTCCACCTCGTCAACTTAAACCACTTCCTCCACATCCTCCACTTCCTCCACTTCATCAACTTAGTCCACTTCGTCCACTTCGTCACTTCGTCAACTTCGTCAACTTCGTCCACTTGCTCAACTTCCTCCACTTCCTCCACTTCCTCCACTCGTCCACTTGTCCACTTCGTCCCCTTCGTCCACTTCGTCCACTTTGTCCACTTCGTCCCTTTCGTCAACTTCGTCCTCATCGTTCACTTCGTCCACTTCGCCCACATCCTCCAGTTCCTCCACTTCCTCCAGTTCCTCCACTTCATTTAGTTCGTCCACCTCGTCAACTTCGTCAAATTCGTCAACTTCGTCAACTTCTTCCACTTCCTCCAATTCCTCCACTTCGTACAATTTGTCCACTTCGTCCACTTCGACTCCTTCGTCCACTTAGTCCACTTCGTCCACGTCATCCACTTCGTCCACTTCGTCAACTTCGTCCACTTCGTCCGTTTCCTCTACTTTCTCCACTTCGTGAACTTCGTCCACTTAGTCCACTTCGTCCACTTAGTCGTCTTCGTCAACTTTGTCCACTTCGCCTACTTCCTCCAGTTCCTCCACTTCCTCGAGTTACTCCACGTCGTCCCCTTCCTCCACTTGCTGCACTTCCTCCATCCACTTCCTCCACTTCGTCAACTTCATCGACTTCGTCCACTTTGTCCACGTCGTCGAGTTAGTCCACTTCGTCCACTTCGTCCACTTCGTACACTTCCTCCACTTCGTCAACTTTGTCCACTTCGTCCCCTTCATCCACTTCGTCCATTTCGTCCACTTCGTCCACTTCGCCCACATGCTCCAGTTCCTCCACTTCCTCTAGTTCCTCCACTTCGTCCAGTTCGTCCACTTCGTCAACTTCGTCAACTTCGTCAACTTCCTCCACTTCCTCCACTTCCTCCACTTCCTCCATTTCCTCCACTTCGTCCACTTTGTAAACTTTGTCCACTTCGTGAACTTTGTCCACTTCGTGAACTTCGTCCACTTCGTCAACTTCGTCCACTTCGTCCACTTCGTCAACTTCGTCCACTTTGTCCACTTCGTGAACTTCGTCCACTTCGTCAACATCGTCCACTTCATCAACTTCGTCCACTTCGTCCACTTTTCAACTTCCTCCACTACCTCCAGTTCCTCCACTACCTCCACTTCGTCCACTTCCTTCACCTCCTTCACCTCCTCCACTTCCTGCACCACCTCCACTTCGTCCACTTTCTCAAATTCGTCCACTTCGTCAACCTCGTCCACCTCGTCCACTTCTTCCACTTCGTCCACTTCGTCAACTGCATCCACTTCGTCAACTTCGTCCACTTTGTCAACTTCATCCACTTCCTCCACTACCTCCACTTCGTCCACATCGTCCGCTTCGTCCATTTTGTCTATTTCATCCACTTCGTCAACTTCAACCACTTCCTCCACTTCCTTGACCTACTTCTCTTCCTCCACATAGTACACTTCCTCCACTTCCTCCACCACCTCCACTTCGTCCACTTCGCCACTTTGTCCATTTCCTCAATTTCGTCCACTTCGTCCTCCACTTCCTCTACTGCCTCCACTTCTTCCACTTCCTCCACTTCCTCCACTTCCTCCACTTAGTCGACTTCGTCAACTTCGTCCACTTCCTTCACTTCGTCAACTTTGTCCACTTCGTCCACTTCGACCACTACGTCCACTTCGTCCACTTCTTCCACGTCATCTACTTAGTCCACTTCGTCAACTTCGTCCACTTCGTCCACTTCGTCAATTTCGTCCACTTCCTCCATTTCGTCCACTTCCTCTACTTAGTCCACTTCGTCCACTTAGTCGACTTCGTCAGCTTTGTCCACTTCGTCCACTTCGCCAACTTCCAGTTACTCCACTTCGTCAACTTCGTCAACTTAGTCCACTTTGTCCACTTCGTCCACTTCGTCAACTTCGTCCACTTCCTCCACTTCGTACACTTCCTCCATTTCCTCCACTCCCTCCACTTCGTCCACTTAGTCCACTTTGTCCACTTTGTCTACTTCGTCCCCTTCGTCCACTTCGTCCATTTCGTCCACTTCGTTCACTTCGTTCACTTCGCCGACATCCTCCAGTTCATCCACTTCATCCAGTTCCTCCACTTTGTCCAGTTTGTCCACTTTGTCAACTTCCTCCACTTCCTCCACTTCGTCCATGTTTGTCCACTTTGCTCACTTCGTACACTTTGTACACTTCGTCCACTTCGTCTCCTTGGTCCACTTAGTCCACTTCGTCAAATTCGTTAACTTTATCGAGTTCGTCAACTTCTTCAAGTTCGTCCAGTTCGTCCACTTTGTCCACGTCGTCCACTTCGTCCACTTCGTCAACTTCGTCCACTACGTCCACTTCGTCACTGTACTTCGTCCACTTCGTCCACTTCGTCCACTTTGTCAACTTCCTCCACTTCCTCTAGTTCCTCCACTACCTCCACTTCGTCCACTTCTTCCACTTCCTCCACTTCCTACACTTCGTCCACTGCTTCCACATCCTACACTTCGTCAACTTCATCCGCTTCGTCCATTTCCTCGAATTCGTCCACTTGGTCCACTTCGTCCACTTCGTCAACTTCGTCCACCTCGTCCACTTCGCCCACTTCCGGTTAGTCCACTTCCTCCACTTCGTCAACTTCGTCCACTTCGTCCACTTTCTCAAATTCATCCACTTCGTCAACCTCGTCCACCTCGTCCACTTCTTCCACTTGTCCACTTCGTCCACTTAGTCCACTTCGTCCACTTCGTCACTTCGTCCACTTCGCCCACTTCGTCCACTTCGTCAACTTCATCCACTTCGTCCACTTCGTCCACTTCCTCAACTTCGTCCACTTCGTCCACTTTGTCAACTTCCTCCACTACCTCCAGTTCCTCCACTTCGTCCACATCCTGCACTTCGTCACCTGCCTCCACTTCCTACAGGTCGTCCACTTCATCCACTTCGTCCCCTTCGTCCAGTTGGTCCACTTCGTCCACTTCGTCAACTTCGTCCACTTCGTCCATTTAGTCAACTTAATCCACTTGGTCCACTTCGACCACTTCGTCACTTCGTCAACTTCGTCCAGTTCGTCCACTTCCTCCACTTCCTCCACTTCGTCCACATCGTCAACTTACACCACTTCCTCCACTTCTTCCACTTAGTCCACTCAGTCTACTGAGTGCACTTCGTCAACTTCGTCCACCTAGTCCACTTCGTCCACCTAGTCCACTTAGTCAACTTCGTCCACTTCGTCAACTTCTTCAACTTCGTCACTTCGTCCACCTCGTCCCCTTCGTCCACTTCGTCCACTTTGTCAATTCCTCCACGTCCTCCACTTCCTCCACTACCTCCATTCCTTCACTTCCTTCACCTACTTCACTTGCTCCACATTGTACACTTCCTCCACTTCCTCCACCACCTCCACTTCCTCCACTTCCTCCACTTCGTCCACTTTGTCCACTTCCTCAATTTCGTCCACTTCGTCCTCCACTTCCTCTACTCCCTCCACTTCTTCCACTTCGTCCACTTCCTACACTTCGTCCACTTCGTCCACTTCGTCAACTTCGTCCACTTCGTCAACTTCGTCCACTTTGTCCACTTCGTCCACTTCTTCCACGTCATCCACTTCGTCCACTTCGTCAACTTCGTTCACTTCCTCTACTTCCTCCACTTCGTCAATTTCGTCCACTTCCTGCACTTCGTCCACTTCGTCCACTTCCTCCACTTAGTCCACTTCGTCACTTAGTCGACTTCGTCAGCTTTGTCCACTTCGTCCACTTCGCCCACTTCTAGTTACTCCACTTCCTCCACTTCCTCCACTTCGTCAACTTCGTCAACAAAGTCCACTTTGTCCACTTCGTCCACTTCGTCAACTTTAACGATTTCCTCCACTTCGTCAACTTAGTCCACTTCGTCCACTTCGTCCACTTCGTCAACTTCCTCCACTTCCTACACTTCCTCCACTTCCTCCACTCCCTCCACTTCCTCCACTTAGTCCACTTCGTCCACTTCGTCAACTTTGTCCACTTCGTGCACTTCATCCATTTCGTCCACTTCGTTCACCTCGTCCACTTCGCCGACATCCTCCAGTTCCTCCACTTCCTCTAGTTTCTCCACTTCATCCAGTTTGTCCACTTCGTCAACATCCTCCACTTCCTCCACTTCATCCACGTTGTCCACTTCTTCCATTTCCTTCACTTCCTCCACTTCGTACACTTTGTCCAGTTAGTCCACTTAGTCCACTTCGTCAACTTTATCGACTTCATCAACTTCTTCAACTTCGTCCACTTCGTCCACGTCGTCAACTTCGTCCACTTTGTCAGCTTCCTCCACTTCCTCCAGTTCCTCCACTACCTCCACTTCGTCAACTTCGTCCACTTTCTCAACTTCGTCCACTTTCTCAAATTCGTCCACTTCGTCAACCTCGTCCACCTCGTCCACATCTTCCACTTCGTCCACCTCGTCAACTTCCTCCACTTCAACCACTTCCTCCAGTTCCTCCAGTTTCTCCAGTTCCTCCACTTCTTCCACTTCGTCCACTTCGTGCACTTCGTGCACTTCCTCCACTTCCCCCACTTCGCCAACTTCGTCCACTTGCTCCACTACCTCCACTTCCTCCACTTCGTCCAATTCGTCCACTTCCTCCACTTCGTCAACTTTCTCCACTTTTTCCACTTCGTCCACTTCGTCAACTTCAACCACTTCTTCCACTTCGTCAACTTAGTTCCCTTCGTCCACTTAGTCCACTTCGTCCACTTCGTCAACTTCGTCCACTTCCTCCACTTCCTCCACTTCCTACACTTCCTCCACATCCTCTACTCCCTCCACTTCGCTCACTTAGTCCACTTCGTCAACTCTGTCCACTTCGTCCCCTTCGTCCACTTCGTCCATTTCGTCCACTTCGCCCACATCCTCCAATTCCTCCACTTCTTCCAGTTCCTCCCCTTCGTCCACTTCGTCAACTTCGTCAACTTTCTCCACTTCCTCCACTTCCTCCACTTAGTTAACTCAGTCCACTTAGTCCACATCGTCAACTTCGTCCACTTCACCCACTTCGTCTATTATGTCAACATCGTCCACTTTGTCAACTTTGTCCACTTAGTCCACTTCGACCACTACGACTACTTCATCCACGTTATATACTTCGTCCACTTCGTCAACTTCGTCCACTTCCTCTACTTCCTCCACTTCGTCAACTTCGTCCACTTCGTCCACTTAGTCCACATAGTAGACTTCGTCAAATTTGTCCACTTCGTTCACTTCACCCACTTCCTCCAGTTCCTCTAGTTCCTCCACTTCGTCCACTTCAACCACTTCGTCAACTTTCAACACTTCGTCCACTTCGTCCACTTCGTCAACTTCGTCCACTTTGTCCACTTCGTCAACTTTGTCCACGACCTCCACTTCCTCCACTTCCTCCACTTCGTCAACTTAGTCCACTTCATCCACTTCGTCCACTTCGTATGCTTCGCCCACTTCGTCAACTTCGTCCACTTCGTCAACTTCGTCCACTTAGTCAACTTCGTCAACTTCGTCCACTTCGTCCATTTTGTCCACTTCGTCCACTTCGTCTAGTTGGTCCACTTCGTCCACTTCGTCCATTTCGTCCACTTTGTCCACTTCGTCCACTTGGTCCACTTCGTCCATTTCGTCCACTTTCTCCACTTTGTCAACTTCCTCCACTTCCTACACTTCCTCCCCTACCTCCACCTCATCCACTTCCTTCATCTCCTTCACTTCCTCCACATACTCCACTTCCTCCACTTCCTCCACTACCTCCACTTCCTCCACTTCGTCCAATTCGTCCACTTTGTCCACTTTGTCAAATTCGTCCACTTCGTCAACCTCGTCCACCTCGTCCACTTCTTCCACTTCGTCCGCTTCTTCCACTTCGTCCACTTCCTCCACTTCCTGCACTTCGTGCACTTCGTCCACTACCTCCATTTCCTACACTTCTTCCACTTCATCCACTTCGTCCATTTCGTCCACTTCCTCCACTTCCTCCACTTCCTTTACATCCTCTACTCCCTCCACTTCTTCCACTTCGTCCACTTCCTCCAGTTCCTCCACTTCCTCCACTTCGTCCACTTCGTCAACTTCGTCCACTTCTTCAACTTCGTCCACTTCGTCCACTTCGTCCGCTTCGTCAGCTTCGTCAACTTCGTCCCCTTCCTCCACTTCCTCCACTTCCTCCACTTCCTCTACACCCTCCACTTCTAACACTCCGTCCACTTCCTCCAGTTCCTCCACTTAGTCCACTTCATCCTCTTCATCCACTTAGTCCACTCAGTCTACTGAGTCCACTTCGTCACTTCGTCAACTTCATCCAGTTCGTCCACTTCCTCCACTTCATCCACTTCCTCTACTCCCTCCACTTCTACCACTTCGTCCACTTCCTCCAGTTCCTCCACTTCGTCCTCTTCGTCCACTTAGTCCACTCAGTCTACTGAGTCCACTTCGTCCACTTAGTCTACTTAGTCAACTTCGTCCACTTCTCCATTTCCTCTACTTTGTCCAGTTGGTCCACTGCTTCCACTTCGTCAACTTCGTCCACTTCGTCAACTTCTTCAACTTCGTCCACTTTGTCCACTTCGTCCACTTAGTCCACTTCGTCCATTTCGTCCACTTCCTCCACTTCGTCCGGTTCGTCAACTTCGTCCACTTCCTCCACTTCTTCTACTCGCTCCACTTCTTCCACTTCGTCCACTTCCTCCACTTCCTCCACTTCCTCCACTTAGTCAACTCAATCACTTTGTCCACTTCGCCCACTTCGTCTACTTCGCCAACTTCATCCACTTCGTCCACTTAGTCCACTTCGACCACTACGTCCACTTCGTCCACTTCGTCCACGTCATCCACTTTGTCCACTTCGTCCACTTCGTCCACTTCGTCAACTTCGTCCACTTCCTCTACTTCCTCCACTTCGTCAATTTCTTCCACTTAGTCGACTTAGTCGACTTCGTCAAATTTGTCCACTTCGCCCACTTCCTCCAGTTCCTCCACTTCGTCGATTCCCTCCACTTCCTCCACTTCGGCCACTTCGTCCACTTCATCCACTTTCTCCACTTCGTCGCCTTAGTCGACTTCGTCAACTTTGTCAACTTCGTCCACTTCACCACTTCCTCGAGTTCCTCCACTTCCTCCAGTTCCTCCACTTCGTCCACTTCGTCCACTTAGTCCACTTCCTCCACTTCGTCCACTTCGTCCACTTCCTCCACTTCCTTCACTCCCTCCACTTCGTTCACTTAGTCCACTTAGTCCATATTGTCCACTTCGTCCCCTTCGTCCACTTCGTCCATTTCATCCACTTCGTCCACTTCGCCCACATCCTCCAATTCCTCCACTTCCTCCAGTTCCTCCAGTTCGTCAACTTCGTCCACTTTGTCAACTTCGTCAACTTCGTCCACTTTGTCAACTTCGTCAACTTCGTCAACTTCCTCCACTTCGTCCACGTTGTCCACTTCCTGCATTTCCTCCACTTCCTCCACTTCGTACAGTTTGCCCACTACGTCCACTTTCTCCACTTCGTCCACTTAGTCAATTCAGTCCACTTAGTCCACTTCTGTCAACTTCGTCCACTTCGCCCACTTCGTCGTACTTCGTCAACTTAGTCCACTTCGTCCACTTAGTCCACTTCGACCACTACGTCAACTTCGTCCACGTCATCCACTTCGTCCAGTTCGTCAACTTCGTCCACTCGTCAACTTCTTCCACTTCCTCTACTTCCTCCAATTCGTCAACTTCCTCCACTTCCTCCACTTGTCACTTAGTCGACTTCGTCAAATTGTACTCTTTGTCCACTTCGCCCACTTCCTACAGTTCCTCCACTTCAACCACTTCAACCACTTCCTCCACTTCGTCCACTTCCTCCACTTTGTCCACTTCGTCAACTTCATCCACTTCCTCCACTTCCTCCACTTCGTCAACTTAGTCCACTTCGTCCACTTCGTCCACTTCGTCAACTTCGTCCATTTCGTCAACTTCGTCCACTTAGTCAACTTCGTCCACTTCTTTCACTTCGTCCATTTCGTCACTTCGTCCACTTCGTCCACTTTGTCAACTTCCTCCACTTCCTCCACTTCCTCCCCTACCTCGACTTCGTCCACTTCCTTCACTCCTTCACTTCCTCCACATACTCCACTTCCTCCACTACCTCCACTTCCTCCACTTCGTCCAATTCGTCCATTTGTCCACTTTGTTAAATTCGACCACTTCCTCCACTTCGTACATTTCTCCTCTTCATCCACTTCGTTGACTTCGTCGACTTCGTCGACTTCCTACACTTCCTCCACTTCGTCCACGTTGTCCATTTCCTCCACTTCCTCCACTTCGTACACTTTGTCCACTTCGTCCACTTCCTCCACTTCGTCCACTTAGTTAACTCAGTCCACTTAATCCACATCGTCAACTTCGTCCACTTCGCCCACTTCGTCTACTTCGTCAACTCCGTCCACTTTGTCCACTTCGTCCACTTAGTCCACCTCGACCACTACGTCCACGTCATCCACGTCATCCACTTCGTCCACTTCGTCCACTTCGTCAACTTCGTCCACTTCCTCTACTTCCTCCAATTCCTCAACTTCGTCCACTTCCTCCAGTTAGTCCACATAGTCGACTTCGTCAAATTTGTCCACTTCGTCTACTTCCTCCAGTTTCTCCACTTCCTCTAGTTCCTCCACTTCGTCCACTTCAACCACTTCGTCCACTTCGTCCACTTCGTCCACTTCGTCAACTTCGTCCACTTCGTCTACTACCTCCACTTCGTCCACTTCGTCCATTTGTAAAATTCGTCTACTTCGCCCACTTCGTCAACCTCGTCTACTTCGTCCACTTCGTCAACCTCGTCCACCTCGTCCACTTCTTCCACTTCGTCCACTTCCTCCTCTTCATGCACTTTGTGTACTTCCACCACTTCCTACACTTCCTCCACTTCATCCCCTTCGTCAACTTCGTCCCCTTCCTCCAATTCCTCCACTTCCTCCACTACCTCTACTCCCTCAACTTCTTCCACTTCGTCCACTTCCTCCAATTCTTCCACTTCGTCCACTTAGTCAACTTAGTCCACTTCGCCCACTTCCTCCAGGTCCTCCACTTCCTCCAGTTCCTCCACTTCATGCACTTGCTCCACTTCCTGCACTTCCTCAACTTCCTCCACTTCGTCCACTTCGCCCACTTCGCCCACTTCGTCTACTTCGTCAACTTTGTCCACTTCGTCCACTTCGACCACTACGTCCACTTCATCCACTTCGTCCACTTAGTCCACTTCGTCCACTTCCTCCACTTCGTCAACTTTGTCCACTTTTTCCAATTCGTCCATTTCCTCCACTTAGTCGACTTAGTCGACTTCGTCAAATTTGTCGACTTCGTCCACTTCACCACCTTCCTCCAGTTCCTCCACTTTATCCAATTCCTCCACTTCGCCCACTTCTTACACTTCCTGCACTTCCTCCATTTCCTCCACTTCGTCCACTTCGTCAACTTCGTCCACTTCCTCCACTTCGTCCACTTCGTCAACTTCGTCCACTTCCTCCACTTCGTCAACTTAGTCCACTTTTTCCACTTCGTCCACTTGCTCCACTTCCTCCACTACGTCAACTTAGTCCACCTTTTCCACTTCGTCCACTTCGTCCACTTCGTCAACTTCAACCACTTCCTCCACTTCCTCAACTTCGTCAACTTAGTCCACTTGGTGCACTTCGTCAACTTCGTCCACTTCCTCCACTTCCTCTACTTCAACCACTTCCTCCACTTCCTCCACTTCGTTTAGTTAGTCCACTTCGTCAACTCTGTCCACTTCGTCCCCTTCGTCCACTTCGTCCATTTCGTCCACTTCGCCCACATTCTGCAGTTCCTCCCCTTCGTCCACTTCGTCAACTTTCTCCACTTCCTCCACTTCCTCCACTTAGTCCACGTTGTCCACTTCCTCCATTTCCTACACTTCCTACACTTCGTACACTTTGTCCACTTCGTCCACATCGTCAACTTCGTACACTTCACCCACTTCGTCTATTTCGTCAACTTAGTCCACTTAGTCCACTTCAACCACCACGTCCACTTTGTCCACGTCATCCACTTTGTCTAGTTCGTCCACTTCGTCAACTTCGTGCACTTCGTCAACCTCGTCCACTTCCTCTACTTCCTCCACTTCGTCAACTTCGCCACTTCCTCCACTTCGTCCACTTTGTCCACATATTCGACTTCGTCAAATTTGTCAACTTTGTCCACTTCACCCACTTCCTCGAGTTCCTCCACTTCCTCCACTTCATCCACTTAGTCGACTTCCTCCACTTCCTCCACTTCCTCCACTCCCTCCACTTCGTTCACTTAGTCCACTTAGTCCACTTCGTCCCCTTCGTCGACTTCGTCCATTTCATCCACTTCATTAACTTCGTCCACTTCGTCAACTTCGTCAACTTCCTCCACTTCGTCCACGTTGTCCACTTCCTACATTTCCTCCACTTCCTCCACTTCGTACACTTTGTCCACTACGTCCACTTCCTCCACTTCGTCCACTTTGTCAACTCAGACCACTTAGTCCACTTTGTCAACTTTGTCCCCTTCGCCCACTTCGTCTACTTTGTCAACTTCGTCCACTTTGGCCACTTCGTCCACTTAGTCCACTTCGACCACTACGTCAACTTCGTCCACGTCATCCACTTCGTCCTCTTCGTCCAATTCGTCCACTTCGTCAACTTCGTCCACTTCGTCCACTTCCTCTACTTCCACCAATTCGTGAACTTCCACCACTGCCTCCACTTCGTCCACCTAGTCCACTTAGTCGAGTTCGTCAAATTTGTCCACTTCGCCCACTTCCTCTAGTTCCTCCAGTTCCTCCAGTTCCTCCACTTCAACCACTTCCTCCACTTCCTCCACTTCCTCCACTTCTTCCACTTCCTCCACTTCTTCCACTTCCTCAACTTAGTCCACTTCGTCCACTTTGTCCACTTCGTCAACTTCGTCCACTTAGTCAACTACGTCCACTTCTTCCACTTTGTCCATTTCGTCCACTTCGTCCACTTTGTCGACTTCCTCCACTTCCTCCCCTACCTCCACTTCGTCCACTTCCTTCACCTCCTTCACTTCCTCCACATACTCCACTTCCTCCACTTCCTCCACTACCTCCACTTCCTCCACTACCTCCACATCCTCCACTTCGTCCAATTCGTCCACTTTGTTAAGTTCGACCACTTCCTCCACTTCCTACACTTCCTCCTCTTCATCCACTTCGTCCACTTCGTCGACTTCCTACACTTCCTCCACTTCGTCGACGTTGTCCACTTCCTCCATTTCCTCCACTTCCTCCACTTCGTACACTTTGTCCACTTCCTCCACTTCCTTCACTTCGTCCACTTAGTTAACTCATCCACATCGTCAACTTCGTCCACTTCGCCCACTTCGTCTACTTCGTCAACTTCGTCCACTTTGTCCACTTCGTCCACTTAGTCCACTTCGACCACTACGTCCACGTCATCCACTTCGTCCACTTCGTCAACTTCGTCCACTTCCTCTACTTCCTCCAATTCGTCAACTTCGTCGACTTCGTCCACTTCCTCCACTTAGTCCACATAGTCGACTTCGTCAAATTTGTCCACTTCGTCCACTTTGCCAGCTTCCTCCAGTTCCTCCACTTCCTCTCGTTCCTCCACTTCGTCCACTTCACCACTTCGTCCACTTCGTCCACTTCGTCCACTTCGTCAACTTAGGCCACTTCGTCCACTTCCTCCCCTATCTCCACTTCGTGCGCTTCGTCCACTTCCTCCACTACCTCCACTTCGTCCACTTTGTCAAATTCGTCTACGTCGTCCACTTCGTCAACCTCGTCCACCTCGTCCACCTCGTCCACCTCGTCCACTTCGTTCAGTTAGTCCACTTCCTCCTCTTCATGCACTTTCTGTACTTCGTCCACTTCCTCCACTTCCTACACATCCTCCACTTCATCCACTTCGTCCGGTTCGTCCACTTCGTCCCCTTCGTCCGGTTCGTCAACTTCGTCCCCTTCCTCCCCATCCTCCACTTCCTCCACTACCTCTACTCCCTCCACTTCTTCCACTTCGTCCACTTGCTCCAATTCCTCCACTTCGTCCAGTTAGTCAACTTAGTCCACTTCCTCAACTTCGTCCACTTCGTCTAATTCGTCAACTTCGTCCACTTTGTGCAGTTCGTCCACTTAGTCAGTCCACTTCGACCACTTCGTCCACGTCATCATCTTCGTCCACTTCGTCCAGTTCGTCCACTTCGTCAACTTCCTCCACTTCGTCCACTTCCTCTACTTCCTCCACTTCATCAACTTCCTCCACTTCGTCCACTTCGTCCACTTCCTCCACTTAGTCGATTTAGTCGACTTCGTCAAATTTGTCCACTTCGTCCAATTCGCCCACTTCCTCCAGTTCCTCCACTTCCTCCAATTCCTCCACTTCCTGCACTTGCTCCACTTCCTGCACTTCCTCCACTTCCTCCATTTCCTCCACTTCGTCCACTTCAACCACATCCTCCACTTCCTCCACTTCGTCCACTTCGTCAACTTCGTCCACTTCCTCCACTTCGTCAACTTAGTCCACTTCGTCCACTTCGTGAACTTCGTCCACTTCGTGAACTTCGTCCACTTCGTCAACTTCATCCACTTCGTCAACTTCGTCCACTTAGTCAACTTCGTCCACTTCTTCCACTTCGTCCATTTCGTTCACTTCGTTCAATTCGTCCACTTTGTCTACCTTGTCAAACTCGACCACTTCTTCCACTTCCTACACTTCCTCCTCTGAATCCACTTCGTCCACTTCGTCGACTTCCTACACTTCCTCCACTTCGTCCTCGTTGTCCACTTCCTCCATTTCCTCCACTTCTTCCACTTCGTACACTTTGTCCAATTCGTGCACTTCCTCCACTTCGTCCACTTAGTTAACTCAGTCCACTTAGTCCACATCGTCAACTTCGTCCACTTCGCCTCCTTCGTCAACTCCGTCCACTTTGTCCACTTTGTCCCCTTAGTCCACTTCGACCACTATGTCCACGTCATCCACTTCGTCCAGTTCGTCCACTTCGTCAACTTCGTCCACTTCGCCAACTTCGTCCACTTCCTCTACTTCCTCCAATTCGTCAACTTCGTTCACTTCCTCCACTTCCTCCACTTCCTCCACTTAGTCCACATAGTCGACTTCGTCAAATTTTTCCACTTCATCCACTTCGCCCACTTCCTCCAGTTCCTCCACTTCCTCTAGTTCCTCCACTTCGTCCACTTCGTCCACTTCCACCACTTCCTCCACTTGATCAACTTCGTCCACTTCTTCCACTTCGTCCATTTCGTCTACTTCGTCCACTATGTCCAATTCATCTACTTTGTCCACTTTTGTCAAATTCGATCACTTCCTCCACATCCTACACTTCCTCCTCTTCATCCACTTCGTCCACTTGTTTGACTTCCTACACTTCCTCCACTTCGTCCACATTGTCCACTTCCTCCATTTCCTCCACTTCCTCCACTTCGTACACTTTGTCCACTTCATGCACTTCCTCAACTTCGTCCACTTAGTTAACTCAGTCCACTTAGTCCACATCGTCAACTTCGTCCACTTCACCCACTTCGGCTATTTTGTCAACTTTGTCCACTTTGTCCACTTCGTCCACTTAGTCCACTTCGACCACTACGTCCACTTCGTTCACGTCATCCACTTTGTCCAGTCTGTCCACTTCGTCAACTTCGTCCACTTCCTCTATTTCCTCCACTTCGTCAACTTCGTCCACTTCCTCCACTTCGTCCATTTAGTCCACATAGTCGACTTCGTCAAATTTGTCCACTTCGTCCACTTCTCCCACTTCCTCCAGTTCCTCCAGTACCTCCACTTCGTCCACTTCCTCCACTTCGTCCACTTCGTCCACTTCGTCAACTTCGTCCACTTCCTCCACTTAGTCCACTTCGTCCACTTCGTCCACTTCGTATAGTTCGTCCACTTTGTCAACTTCGTCCACTTAGTCAACTTCGTCAACTTCATCCACTTCCTCCACTTCGTCCACTTCGACTATTTCGTCCACTTCGTACACTTCGTCCACTTCATCCAGTTGGTTCACTTCGTCCACTTTGTCAACTTCCTCCACTTCCTCCACTTCCTCCCATACCTCCACTTCATCCACTTCCTTCACCTCCTTCACTTCGTCCACACACTCCACTTCGTCCACTTCTTCCACTACCTCCACTTCGTCAACCTCGTCCACCTCGTCCATTTCCTCCACTTCGTCCACTTCCTCCACTTCCTGCACTTCGTGCACTTCGTCCACTACCTCCACTTCCTACACTTCCTCCACTTCATCCACTTCCTCCACTTCCTCCACTTCCTCTACTCCCTCTACTTCTACCACTTAGTCCACTTCCTCCACTTCGTCCTCTTCGTCCACTTAGTCCACTTAGTCCACTCAGTCTACCGAGTCCACTTCGTCCACTTAGTCCACTTAGTCAACTTCGTCCACTTCGTCCATTTCCTCCACTTCGTCCAGTTGGTCCACTACTTCCACTTCGAAACTTCGTCCACTTCGTCAACTTCGTCCACTTCGTCCACTTCATCCACTTCATCCATTAGTCCACTTAGTCCACTTCCTCAAGTTCCTCCACTTCGTCGATTCCCTCCACTTCTTGCACTTCGTCCACTTCGTCCAATGAGTCAACTTCGTCCACTTCGTCTACTTCGTCCACTTCGTCCACTACGTCCACTTCGTCCACTGAGTCAACGTCGTCCGCTTCGTCCACTTCCTCCACTTTGTCCACTTCGTCCGCTTCGTCCAATTCGTCCACTTTGTCAAATTCGTCCACTTCGTCCACTTCGTCAACCTTATCCACCTCGTCCACTTTGTCCACTTCGTCCACTGAGTCAACTTCGTCCACTTCGTCTACTTCGTCCACTTTGTCCACTACGTCCACTTCGTCTACTTCGTCCACTGAGTCAACTTCGTCCGCTTCGTCCACTTCCTCCACTTTGTCCACTTCGTCCGCTTCGTCCGCTTCGTCCACTTCCTCCACTTGCTCCACTACCTCCACTTCGTCCACTTCGTCCACTTCGTCCAATTCGTCCACTTTGTCAAATTCGTCCACTTCGTCCACTTCGTTAACCTCGTCCACCTCGTCCACTTCTTCCACTTCGTCCACTTCCTCCTCTTCATGCACTTCGTGTACTTCGTCCACTTCCTACACTTCCTCCACTTCATCCACTTCGTCAACTTCGTCCACTTCATCCACTTCCTTCACCTCCTTCACTTCGTCCACATACTCCACTTCCTCCACTTCCTCCACTACCTCCACTTCGTCAACTTCGTCCAATTCGTCCACTTTGTCCACTTTGTCAACTTCGTCCAATACCTCCACTTCGTCAACCTCGTCCACCTCGTCCATTTCTTCCACTTCGTCCACTTCCTCCATTTCCTCCACTTCCTGCACTTCGTGCACTTCGTCCACTTCCTCCACTTCCTCACTTCCTCCACTTCCTCCACTTCCTCTACTTCCTCTACTTCTCCACTTCGTCCTCTTCGTCCACTTAGTCCACTCAGTCTACCGAGTCCACTTCGTCCACTTAGTCCACTTAGTCCACTTAGTCAACTTCGTCCACTTCGTCCATTTCCTCCACTTCGTCCAGTTGTCCACTACTTCCACTTCGTCAACTTCGTCCACTTCGTCCACTTCATCCACTTCATCCATTACTCCACTTCGTCCACTTCCTCAAGTTCCTCCACTTCGTCGATTCCCTCCACTTCTTGCACTTCGTCCACTTCGTCCACTGAGTCAACTTCGTCCACTTCGTCTACTTCGTCCACTTCGTCCACTACGTCCACTTCGTCCACTGAGTCAACTTCGTCCACTTCGTCCACTTCCTCCACTTTGTCCACTTCGTCCACTTCGTCCAATTCGTCCACTTTGTCAACTTCGTCCACTTCGTCCACTTCGTCAACCTTATCCACCTCGTCCACTTTGTCCACTTCGTCCACTGAGTCAACTTCGTCCACTTCGTCTACTTCGTCCACTTTGTCCACTACGTCCACTTCGTCTACTTCGTCCACTGAGTCAACTTCGTCCGCTTCGTCCACTTCCTCCACTTGCTCCACTACCTCCACTTCGTCCACTTCGTCCACTTCGTCCAATTCGTCCACTTTGTCAAATTCGTCCACTTCGTCCACTTCGTTAACCTCGTCCACCTCGTCCACTTCTTCCACTTCGTCCACTTCCTCCTCTTCATGCACTTCGTGTACTTCGTCCACTTCCTACACTTCCTCCACTTCATCCACTTCGTCAACTTCGTCCACTTCATCCACTTCCTTCACCTCCTTCACTTCGTCCACATACTCCACTTCCTCCACTTCCTCCACTACCTCCACTTCGTCAACTTCGTCCAATTCGTCCACTTTGTCCACTTTGTCAACTTCGTCCAATACCTCCACTTCGTCAACCTCGTCCACCTCGTCCATTTCTTCCACTTCGTCCACTTCCTCCATTTCCTCCACTTCCTGCACTTCGTCCACTTCGTCCACTACCTCCACTTCCTCCACTTCCTCCACTTCCTGCACTTCGTCCACTTCGTCCACTGAGTCAACGTCGTCCGCTTCGTCCACTTCCTCCACTTTGTCCACTTCGTCCGCTTCGTCCAATTCGTCCACTTTGTCAAATTCGTCCACTTCGTCCACTTCGTCAACCTTATCCACCTCGTCCACTTTGTCCACTTCGTCCACTGAGTCAACTTCGTCCACTTCGTCTACTTCGTCCACTTTGTCCACTACGTCCACTTCGTCTACTTCGTCCACTGAGTCCACTTCGTCCGCTTCGTCCACTTCCACCACTTGCTCCACTACCTCCACTTCGTCCACTTCGTCCACTTCGTCCAATTCGTCCACTTTGTCAAATTCGTCCACTTCGTCCACTTCGTTAACCTCGTCCACCTCGTCCACTTCTTCCACTTCGTCCACTTCCTCCTCTTCATGCACTTCGTGTACTTCGTCCACTTCCTACACTTCCTCCACTTCATCCACTTCGTCAACTTCGTCCACTTCATCCACTTCCTTCACCTCCTTCACTTCGTCCACATACTCCACTTCCTCCACTTCCTCCACTACCTCCACTTCGTCAACTTCGTCCAATTCGTCCACTTTGTCCACTTTGTCAACTTCGTCCAATACCTCCACTTCGTCAACCTCGTCCACCTCGTCCATTTCTTCCACTTCGTCCACTTCCTCCATTTCCTCCACTTCCTGCACTTCGTGCACTTCGTCCACTACCTCCACTTCCTACACTTCCTCCACTTCCTCCACTTCCTCTACTCCCTCTACTTCTACCACTTAGTCCACTTCTTCAAGTTCTTCCACTTCGTCCTCTTCGTCCACTTAGTCCACTCATTCTACTGAGTCCACTTCGTCCACTTAGTCCACTTAGTCCACTTAGTCAACTTCGTCCAATTCGTCCATTTCCTCCACTTCGTCCAGTTGGTCCACTACTTCCACTTCGTCAACTTCGTCCACTTCGTCAACTTCGTCCACTTCATCCATTCGTCCACTTAGTCCACTTCCTCAAGTTCCTCCACTTCGTCGATTCCCTCGACTTCTTGCACTTCATCCACTTCCTCCACTTCGTCCACTTCGTCTATTTCGTCCACTTCGTACACTTCGTCCACTTCGTCCAGTTGGTTCACTTCGTCCACTTTGTCAACTTCCTCCACTTCCTCCACTTCCTCCCATACCTCCACTTCATCCACTTCCTTCACCTCCTTCACTTCGTCCACACACTCCACTTCGTCCACTTCTTCCACTACCTCCACTTCGTCAACCTCGTCCACCTCGTCCATTTCCTCCACTTCGTCCACTTCCTCCACTTCCTGCACTTCGTGCACTTCGTCCACTACCTCCACTTCCTACACTTCCTCCACTTCATCCACTTTCTCCACTTCCTCCACTTCCTCTACTCCCTCTACTTCTACCACTTAGTCCACTTCCTCCACTTCGTCCTCTTCGTCCACTTAGTCCACTCAGTCTACCGAGTCCACTTCGTCCACTTAGTCCACTTAGTCCACTTAGTCAACTTCGTCCACTTCGTCCATTTCCTCCACTTCGTCCAGTTGGTCCACTACTTCCACTTCGTCAACTTCGTCCACTTCGTCCACTTCATCCACTTCATCCATTACTCCACTTAGTCCACTTCCTCAAGTGCCTCCACTTCGTCGATTCCCTCCACTTCTTGCACTTCGTCCACTTCGTCCAATGAGTCAACTTCGTCCACTTCGTCTACTTCGTCCACTTCGTCCACTACGTCCACTTCGTCCACTGAGTCAACGTCGTCCGCTTCGTCCACTTCCTCCACTTTGTCCACTTCGTCCGCTTCGTCCAATTCGTCCACTTTGTCAAATTCGTCCACTTCGTCCACTTCGTCAACCTTATCCACCTCGTCCACTTTGTCCACTTCGTCCACTGAGTCAACTTCGTCCACTTCGTCTACTTCGTCCACTTTGTCCACTACGTCCACTTCGTCTACTTCGTCCACTGAGTCAACTTCGTCCGCTTCGTCCACTTCCTCCACTTTGTCCACTTCGTCCGCTTCGTCCACTTCCACCACTTGCTCCACTACCTCCACTTCGTCCACTTCGTCCAATTCGTCCACTTTGTCAAATTCGTCCACTTCGTCCACTTCGTTAACCTCGTCCACCTCGTCCACCTCGTCCACTTCTTCCACTTCGTCCACTTCCTCCTCTTCATGCACTTCGTGTACTTCGTCCACTTCCTACACTTCCTCCACTTCATCCACTTCGTCAACTTCGTCCACTTCATCCACTTCCTCACCTCCTTCACTTCGTCCACTTCTCCACTTCCTCCACTTCCTCCACTTCCTCCACTTCGTCCACTTCGTCCAATTCGTCCACTTTGTCAATTCGTCCACTTCGTCCACTTCGTTAACCTCGTCCACCTCGTCCACTTCTTCCACTTCGTCCACTTCCTCCTCTTCATGCACTTCGTGTACTTCGTCCACTTCCTACACTTCCTCCACTTCATCCACTTCGTCAACTTCGTCCACTTCATCCACTTCCTTCACCTCCTTCACTTCGTCCACATACTCCACTTCCTCCACTTCCTCCACTACCTCCACTTCGTCAACTTCGTCCAATTCGTCCACTTTGTCCACTTTGTCAACTTCGTCCAATACCTCCACTTCGTCAACCTCGTCCACCTCGTCCATTTCTTCCACTTCGTCCACTTCCTCCATTTCCTCCACTTCCTGCACTTCGTGCACTTCGTCCACTACCTCCACTTCCTACACTTCCTCCACTTCCTCCACTTCCTCTACTCCCTCTACTTCTACCACTTAGTCCACTTCTTCAAGTTCCTCCACTTCGTCCTCTTCGTCCACTTAGTCCACTCAGTCTACTGAGTCCACTTCGTCCACTTAGTCCACTTAGTCCACTTAGTCAACTTCGTCCAATTCGTCCATTTCCTCCACTTCGTCCAGTTGGTCCACTACTTCCACTTCGTCAACTTCGTCCACTTCGTCAACTTCGTCCACTTCATCCATTCGTCCACTTAGTCCACTTCCTCAAGTTCCTCCACTTCGTCGATTCCCTCCACTTCTTGCACTTCATCCACTTCCTCCACTTCGTCCACTTCGTCTATTTCGTCCACTTCGTACACTTCGTCCACTTCGTCCAGTTGGTTCACTTCGTCCACTTTGTCAACTTCCTCCACTTCCTCCCATACCTCCACTTCATCCACTTCCTTCACCTCCTTCACTTCGTCCACACACTCCACTTCGTCCACTTCTTCCACTACCTCCACTTCGTCAACCTCGTCCACCTCGTCCATTTCCTCCACTTCGTCCACTTCCTCCACTTCCTGCACTTCGTGCACTTCGTCCACTACCTCCACTTCCTACACTTCCTCCACTTCATCCACTTCCTCCACTTCCTCCACTTCCTCTACTCCCTCTACTTCTACCACTTAGTCCACTTCCTCCACTTCGTCCTCTTCGTCCACTTAGTCCACTCAGTCTACCGAGTCCACTTCGTCCACTTAGTCCACTTAGTCCACTTAGTCAACTTCGTCCACTTCGTCCATTTCCTCCACTTCGTCCAGTTGGTCCACTACTTCCACTTCGTCAACTTCGTCCACTTCGTCAACTTCGTCCACTTCGTCCACTTCATCCACTTCATCCACTTCGTCCACTTAGTCCACTTCCTCAAGTTCCTCCACTTCGTCGATTCCCTCCACTTCTTGCACTTCGTCCACTTCGTCCAATGAGTCAACTTCGTCCACTTCGTCTACTTCGTCCACTTCGTCCACTACGTCCACTTCGTCCACTGAGTCAACGTCGTCCGCTTCG
Source organism: Vigna reflexopilosa (assembly GCA_027742785.1). Taxonomy (NCBI): domain Eukaryota; kingdom Viridiplantae; phylum Streptophyta; class Magnoliopsida; order Fabales; family Fabaceae; genus Vigna; species Vigna reflexopilosa. Next base: position 20,238,595 of record CM050913.1, on the reverse strand, counting down.
TCCACTTCCTCCACTTTGTCCACTTCGTCCGCTTCGTCCACTTCCACCACTTGCTCCACTACCTCCACTTCGTCCAATTCGTCCACTTTGTCAAATTCGTCCACTTCGTCCACTTCGTCAACCTCATCCACCTCGTCCACTTTGTCCACTTCGTCCACTGAGTCAACTTCGTCCACTTCGTCTACTTCGTCCACTTTGTCCACTACGTCCACTTCGTCTACTTCGTCCACTGAGTCAACTTCGTCCGCTTCGTCCACTTCCTCCACTTTGTCCACTTCGTCCGCTTCGTCCACTTCCACCACTTGCTCCACTACCTCCACTTCGTCCACTTCGTCCAATTCGTCCACTTTGTCAAATTCGTCCACTTCGTCCACTTCGTTAACCTCGTCCACCTCGTCCACCTCGTCCACTTCTTCCACTTCGTCCACTTCCTCCTCTTCATGCACTTCGTGTACTTCGTCCACTTCCTACACTTCCTCCACTTCATCCACTTCGTCAACTTCGTCCACTTCATCCACTTCCTTCACCTCCTTCACTTCGTCCACATACTCCACTTCCTCCACTTCCTCCACTACCTCCACTTCGTCAACTTCGTCCAATTCGTCCACTTTGTCCACTTTGTCAACTTCGTCCAATACCTCCACTTCGTCAACCTCGTCCACCTCGTCCATTTCTTCCACTTCGTCCACTTCCTCCATTTCCTCCACTTCCTGCACTTCGTCCACTTCCTCCACTTCCTCCACTTCCTCCACTTCCTCCACTTCCTCTACTCCCTCTACTTCTACCACTTAGTCCACTTCTTCCAGTTCCTCCACTTCGTCCTCTTCGTCCACTTAGTCCACTCAGTCTACTGAGTCCACTTCGTCCACTTAGTCCACTTAGTCCACTTAGTCAACTTCGTCCAATTCGTCCATTTCCTCCACTTCGTCCAGTTGGTCCACTACTTCCACTTCGTCAACTTCGTCCACTTCATCCATTCGTCCACTTAGTCCACTTCCTCAAGTTCCTCCACTTCGTCGATTCCTCCACTTCTTGCACTTCGTCCACTTCGTCCACTTTGTCTACTGAGTCAACTTCGTCCACTTCGTCTACTTCGTCCACTTCGTCCACTACGTCCACTTCGTCTACTTCGTCCACTGAGTCAACTTCGTCCGCTTCGTCCACTTCCTCCACTTTGTCAACTTCGTCCGCTTCATCCACTTCCACCACTTGCTCCACTACCTCCACTTCGTCCACTTCATCCAATTCGTCCACTTTGTCAAATTCGTCCACCTCGTCCACTTCGTCAACCTCGTCCACCTCGTCCACTTCTTCCACTTCGTCCACTTCCTCCTCTTCATGCACTTCGTGTACTTCGTCCACTTCCTCCACTTCCTACACTTCCTCCACTTCATCCACTTCGTCAACTTCGTCCACTTCGTCCACTTCCTTCACCTCCTTCACTTCGTCCACATACTCCACTTCCTCCACTTCCTCCACTACCTCCACTTCGTCAACTTCGTCCAATTCGTCCACTTTGTCCACTTTGTCAACTTACCTCCACTTCTTCAACCTCGTCCACCTCGTCCATTTCTTCCACTTCGTCCACTTCCTCCACTTCCTGCACTTCGTGAACTTCGTCCACTACCTTCACTTCCTACACTTCCTCCACTTCATCCACTTCCTCCACTTCCTACACTTCCTCTACTCCCTCTACTTCTACCACTTAGTCCACTTCCACCAGTTCCTCCACTTCGTCCTCTTCGTCCACTTAGTCCACTCAGTCTACTGAGTCCACTTCGTCCACTTCGTCCACTTCGTCCACTTAGTCAACTTCGTCCACTTCGTCCACTTCGTCCATTTCCTCCACTTCGTCCAGTTGGTCCACTACTTCCACTTCGTCAACTTCGTCCACTTCATCCATTCGTCCACTTAGTCCACTTCCTCAAGTTCCTCCACTTCGTCGATTCCCTCCACTTCTTGCACTTCGTCCACTTCGTCCACTGAGTCAACTTCGTCCACTTCGTCTACTTCGTCCACTTCGTCCACTACGTCCACTTCGTCTACTTCGTCCACTTCGTCCACTGAGTCAACTTCGTCCGCTTCGTCCACTTCCTCCACTTTGTCCACTTTGTCCACTTCGTCCGCTTCGTCCACTTCCACCACTTGCTCCACTACCTCCACTTCGTCCACTTCGTCCAATTCGTCCACTTTGTCAAATTCGTCCACTTTGCCCACTTCGTCAACCTCGTCCACGTCGTCCACGTCGTCCACTTCTTCCACTTCGTCCACTTCCTCCTCTTCATGCACTTCGTGTACTTCGTCCACTTCGTCCACTGAGTCAACGTCGTCCGCTTCGTCCACTTCCTCCACTTTGTCCACTTCGTCCGCTTCGTCCACTTCCACCACTTGCTCCACTACCTCTACTTCGTCCACTTCGTCCAATTCGTCCACTTTGTCAATTCGTCCACTTCGTCCACCTCGTCAACCTCGTCCACCTCGTCCACTTCGTCCACTGAGTCAACTTCGTCCACTTCGTCTACTTCGTCCACTTCGTCCACTACGTCCACTTCGTCTACTTCGTCCACTTCGTCCACTGAGTCAACTTCGTCCGCTTCGTCCACTTCCTCCACTTTGTCCACTTCGTCCGCTTCGTCCACTTCCACCACTTGCTCCACTACCTCAACTTCGTCCACTTCGTCCAATTCGTCCACTTTGTCAAATTCGTCCACTTCGTCAACCTCGTCCACCTCGTCCACTTCGTCCACTGAGTCAACTTCGTCCACTTCGTCTACTTCGTCCACTTCGTCCACTACGTCCACTTCGTCTACTTCGTCCACTTCGTCCACTGAGTCCACTTCGTCGGCTTCGTCCACTTCCTCCACTTTGTCCACTTCGTCCGCTTCGTCCACTTCTACCACTTGCTCCACTACCTCCACTTCGTCCACTTCGTCCAATTCGTCCACTTTTCAAATTCGTCCACTTCGTCAACTTCATCAACCTCGTCCACCTCGTCCACCTCGTCCACTTCGTCCACTTCCTCCTCTTCATGCACTTCGTGTACTTCGTCCACTTCGTCCACTGAGTCAACGTCGTCCGCTTCGTCCACTTCCTCCACTTTGGCCACTTCGTCCGCTTCGTCCACTTCCACCACTTGCTCCACTACCTCCACTTCGTCCACTTCGTCCAATTCGTCCACTTTGTCAAATTCGTCCACTTCGTCCGCTTCGTCAACCTCGTCCACCTCGTCCACTTCGTCCACTGACTCAACTTCGTCCACTTCGTCTACTTCTTCCTCTTCGTCCACTACGTCCACTTCGTCTACTTCGTCCACTTAGTCCACTGAGTCAACTTAGCCCGCTTCGTCCACTTACTCCACTTTGTCCACTTCGTCCGCTTCGTCCACTTCCACCACTTGCTCCACTATCTCCACTTCGTCCACTTCGTCCACTTTGTCAAATTCATCCACTTCGTCCACTTCGTCAACCTCGTCCACCTCGTCCACTCGTCCACCTCGTCCACTTCTTCCACTTCATCCACTTCCTCCTCTTCATGCACTTCGTGTACTTCGTCCACTTCGTCCACTTCCTACACTTCCTCCACTTCATCCACTTCGTCAACTTCGTCCACTTCATCCACTTCCTTCACCTCCTTCACTTCGTCCATATACTCCACTTCCTCCACTTCCTCCACTACCTCCACTTCGTCAACTTCGTCCAATTCGTCCACTTTGTCCACTTTGTCCACTTTGTCAACTTCGTCCACTACCTCCACTTCGTCAACCTCGTCCACCTCGTCCATTTCTTCCACTTCGTCCACTTCCTCCATTTCCTCCACTTCCTGCACTTCTTGCACTTCGTCCACTACCTCCACTTCCTACACTTCCTCCACTTCCTCTACTCCCTCTACTTCTACCACTTAGTCCACTTCTTCCAGTTCCTCCACTTCGTCCACTTAGTCCACTCTGTCTACTGAGTCCACTTCGTCCACTTAGTCCACTTAGTCAACTTCGTCCAATTCGTCCCTTTCCTCCACTTCGTCCAGTTGGTCCACTACTTCCACTTCGTCAACTTCGTCCACTTCGTCAACTTCGTCCACTTCGTCCACTTCATCCATTCGTCCACTTAGTCCACTTCCTCAAGTTCCTCCACTTCGTCGATTCCCTCCACTTCTTGCACTTCGTCCACTTCGTCCACTTGGTCCACTGAGTCAACTTCGTCCACTTCGTCTACTTCGTCCACTTCGTCCACTACGTCCACTTCGTCTACTTCGTCCACTGCGTCAACTTCGTCCGCTTCGTCCACTTCCTCCACTTTGTCAACTTCGTCCGCTTCGTCCACTTCCAGCACTTGCTCCACTACCTCCACTTCGTCCAATTCGTCCACTTTGTCAAATTCGTCCACCTCGTCCACTTCGTCAACCTCGTCCACCTCGTCCACTTCTTCCACTTCGTCCACTTCCTCCTCTTCATGCACTTCGTGTACTTCGTCCACTTCCTCCACTTCCTACATTTCCTCCACTTCATCCACTTCGTCAACTTCGTCCACTTCGTCCACTTTGTCCACTTCATCCACTTCCTTCACCTCCTTCACTTCGTCCACATACTCCACTTCTCCACTTCCTCCACTACCTCCACTTCGTCAACTTCATCCAATTCGTCCACTTTGTCGACTTTGTCAACTTCGTCAACTACCTCCACTTCGTCAACCTCGTCCACCTCGTCCATTTCTTCCACTTCGTCCACTTCCTCCACTTCCTCCACTTCCTGCACTTCATCCACTTCCTCCACTTCCTACACTTCCTCTGCTCCCTCTACTTCTTCCACTTAGTCCACTTCCTCCAGTTCCTCCACTTCGTCCTCTTCGTCCACTTAGTCCACTCAGTCTACTGAGTCCACTTCGTCCACTTAGTCCACTTAGTCCACTTAGTCAACTTCGTCCACTTCGTCCATTTCCTCCACTTCGTCCAGTTGGTCCACTACTTCCACTTCGTCAAATTCGTCCACTTCATCCATTCGTCCACTTAGTCCACTTCCTCAAGTTCCTCCACTTCGTCGATTCCTCCACTTCTTGCACTTCGTCCACTTCGTCCACTTGTCCACTTCGTCCACTGAGTCAACTTCGTCCACTTCGTCTACTTCGTCCACTACGTCCACTTCGTCTACTTCGTCCACTGAGTCAACTTCGTCCGCTTCGTCCACTTCCTCCACTTTGTCCACTTCGTCCGCTTCGTCCACTTCCACCACTTGCTCCACTACCTCCACTTCGTCCACTTCGTCCAATTCGTCCACTTTGTCAAATTCGTCCACTTCGTCCACTTCGTCAACCTCGTCCACCTCGTCCACTTCTTCCACTTCGTCCACTTCCTCCTCTTCATGCACTTCGTGTACTTCGTCCACTTCGTCCACTTCCTACACTTCCTCCACTTCATCCACTTCGTCAACTTCGTCCACTTCGTCCACTTCATCCACTTCCTTCACCTCCTTCACTTCGTCCATATACTCCACTTCCTCCACTACCTCCACTTCGTCAACTTCGTCCAATTCGTCTGATTTGTCCACTTTGTCAAATTCGTTCACTTCGTCCACTTCCTCAACCTCGTCCACCTCGTCCATTTCTTCCACTTCGTCCACTTCCTGCACTTCGTCCACTACCTCCACTTCCTACACTTCCTCCACTTCATCCACTTCCTCCACTTCCTCCAATTACTCTACTCCCTCTACTTCTACCACTTAGTCCACTTCCTCCAGTTCCTCCACTTCGTCCTCTTCGTCCACTTAGTCCACTCAGTCTACTGAGTCCACTTCGTCCACTTAGTCAACTTTGTCCACTTCGTCCATTTCCTCCACTTCGTCCAGTTGTTCCACTACTTCCACTTCGTCAACTTCGTCCACTTCGTCAACTTCGTCCACTTCGTCCACTTCATCCATTCGTCCACTTAGTCCACTTCCTCAAGTTCCTCCACTTCGTCGATTCCCTCCGCTTCTTGAACTTCGTCCACTTCTTCAACTTCATCCACTTCGTCGCCTTAGTCGACATCGTCCACTTCGTCCCCTTAGTCGACTTCGTCAACTTCGTCCCCTTAGTCGACTTCGTCAACTTTGTCCACTTCGCCCACTTCCTCGAGTTCTTCCACTTCCTCCAGTTCCTCCACTTCATCCACTTCCTCCACTTCCTGCATTTCCTCCAGTTCGTCAACTTAGTCCACTTTTTCCACTTCGTCCACTTCGTCAACTTCAACCACTTCCTCCACTTCCTCAACTAAGTCCACTTCCTCCACTTCGTCCACTTCGTCAACTTCCTCCACTTCCTCCACTCCCTCCACTTCGTTCATTTAGTCCACTTCGTCCACTTTGTCCACTTCGTCCCCTTCGTCCACTTCGTCCATTTCGTCCACTTCATTCACTTCGTCCACTTCGCCCACATCCTCCAATTCCTCCACTTCCTCCAATTCGTCAACTTCGTCCACTTTGTCAACTTCATCAACTTGGTCAACTTCCTTCACTTCGTCCACGTTGTCCAGTTCCTCCACTTCCTCCACTTCGTACACTTTGTCCACTACGTCCACTTCCTCCACTTCGTCCACTTAGTCAACTCAGTCCACTTAGTCCACTTTGTAAACTTCGTCCACTTCGCCCACTTCGTCAACTTCGTCCACTTTGTCCACTTCGTCAACTTAGTCCACTTCGACCATTACGTCAACTTCGTCCACGTCATCCATTTCGTCCACTTCGTCCACTTCGTCAACTTCGTCCACTTCCTCTACTTCCTCCAATTCGTCAACTTCGTCCACTTCGTCCACTTAGTCCACTTAGTCCACGTAGTCGACTTCGTCAAATTTGTCCACTTCGCCCACTTCCTCCAATTCCTCCACATCGTCCACTTCAACCACTTCGTCCACTTCCTCCACTTCCTCCACTTCCTCCACATCGTCAACTTCGTCCACTTCCTCCACTTCCTCCACTTCGTCAACTTAGTCCACTTCGTCCACTTCGTCCACTTCGTCAACTTCGTCCACTTCGTCCACTTCGTCAACTTCGTCCACTTAGTCCACTTCGTCCACTTCTTCCACTTCGTCCATTTCCTCCACTTCTTCCATTTCGTACACTTTGTCCACTTCGTCCACTTCCTCCACTTCGTCCACTTAGTTAACTCAGTCCACTTAGTCCACATCGTCAACTTCGTCCACTTCGCCCACTTCGTCTACTTCGTCAACTCCGTCCACTTTGTCCACTTCGTCCACTTAGTCCACTTCGACCACTACGTCCACGTCATCCCTTCGTCCACTTCGTCCAATTCGTCCACTTCGTCAACTTCGTCCACTTTGTCAACTTCGTCCACTTCCTCCACTTCCTCCAATTCGTCAACTTCGTCCACTTCCTTCACTTGCTCCACTTCCTCCACTTCGTCAACTTAGTCCACTTCGTCCACTTCGTCCACTTCGTCCATTTCGTCCACTTCGTCCACTTTGTTAGCTTCCTCCACTTCCTCCCCTATCTGCACTTCGTCCGCTTCGTCCACTTCCACCACTTCCTCCACTACCTCCACTTCGTCCACTTCGTCCAATTCGTCCACTTTGTCAAATTCGTCCACTTCGTCCACTTCGTCAACCTCGTCCGCCTCGTCCACTTCTTTCACTTCGTCCACTTCCTCCACTTCATGCACTTCGTGCACTTCGTCAACTTTCTCCACTTCCTCTACGATATCCACTTCGTCAGCTTCGTCCACTTCGTCCGCTTCGTCCACTTCGTCAACTTCCTCCACTTCGTCCACGTTGTCCACTTCCTCCACTTCCTCCACTTCCTCCACTTCGTACACTTTGTCCACTACGTCCACTTCCTCCACTTAGTCAACTCAGTCCACTTAGTCCACTTTGTCAACTTCGTCCTCTTCGCCCACTTCCTCAACTTCGTCAAGTTCGTCCACTTTGTCCACTTCGTCCACTTAGTCCACTTCGACCACTACGTCAACTTCGTCCACGTCATCCACTTCGTCCAGTTCGTCCACTTCGTCAACTTCGTCCACTTCCTCTACTTCCTCCAATTCATCAACTTCCTCCACTTCGTCCACTTAGTCGACTTCGTCAAATTTGTCCACTTCGCCCACTTCCTCCAGTTCCTCCACTTCGTCGACTTCAACCACTTCGTCCGCTTCCTCCACTTCTTCCTCTTCGTCAACTTCGTCCACTTCCTCAACTTCGTCCACTTCCTCAACTTCTCCACTTAGTCAACTTCGTCCACTTCTTCCACTTCGTCCATTTCGTCCAGGTTGTACACTTCGTCCACTTTGTCAACTTCCTCTACTTCCTCCACTTCCTCCCCTAGCTCCACTTCCTCCACTTCCTTCACCTCCTTCATTACCTCCACATACTCCACTTCCTCCACTTCCTCCACTACCTCCACTTTGTCCAATTCGTCCACTTTCTCTACTTTGTCAAATTCGTCCACTTCCTCCACTTCCTACACTTCCTCCTCTTCATCCACTTCGTCCACTTCCTACACTTCCTCCACTTCGTCCACGTTGTCCACTTCCTCCATTTCCTCCACTTCCTCCACTTCGTACGCTTTCTCCACTTCCTCTACTTCCTCCACTTCGTCCACTTAGTTCACTCAGTCCACTTAGTCCACATCGTCAACTTCGTCCACTTCGCCCACTTCGTCTACTTCGTCAACTCCGTCCACTTTCTCAACTTCGTCCACTTAGTCCACTTCGACCACTACGTCCAATTCGTCCAGTTCGGCCACTTGGTCCACTTCGTCAACTTCGTCCACTTCGTCCAGTTCGGCCACTTCGTCCACTTCGTCAACTTCGTCCACTTAGTCAACTTCGTCCACTTCGTCTACTTCGTCCACTTCGTCCATTTCGTCCACTTCCTCAACTTCCTCACCTATCTCCAGTTCGTCCGCTTCGTCCACTTCCACCACTTGTTCCACTACCTCCACTTCGTCCAGTTCGTCCAATTCGTCCACTTTGTCAAATTCGTCCACTTCGTCAACTTCGTACACTTCGTCCGCTTCGTCCGGTTCGTCAACTTTGTCCCCTTCCTCCACTTCCTTCACTTCCTCCATTTCCTCCACTTCTTCTACTCCCTCCAATTCTTCCACTTCGTCCACTTCCTCCACTTCCTCTAATTCCTCCACTTCGTCCACTTAGTCAACTTAGTCTACTTAGTCCACTTCGTCAACTTCGTCCACTTTGTCCACTTCGTCCACTTAGTCAGTCCACTTCGTCCACGTCATCATCTTCGTCCACTTCGTCCAGTTCGTCCACTTCATCAACTTCGTCCACTTCGTCAACTTTGTCCACTTCCTCAACTTCGTCCACTTCGTCAACTTCCTCCACTTCCTCCACTTCCTCCACTTTGTCCACTTCCTCAACTTCCTCAACTTCCTCCCCTATCTCCAGTTCGTCCGCTTCGTCCACTTCCACCACTTGTTCCACTACCTCCACTTCGTCCAGTTCGTCCAATTCGTCCACTTTGTCAAATTCGTCCACTTCGTCAACTTCGTACACTTCGTCCGCTTCGTCCGGTTCGTCAACTTTGTCCCCTTCCTCCACTTCCTTCACTTCCTCCATTTCCTCCACTTCCTCTACTCCCTCCACTTCTTCCACCTCGTCCACTTCCTCCACTTCCTCTAATTCCTCCACTTCGTCCACTTAGTCAACTTAGTCTACTTAGTCCACTTCGTCAACTTCGTCCACTTTGTCCACTTCGTCCACTTAGTCAGTCCACTTCGTCCACGTCATCATCTTCGTCCACTTCGTCCAGTTCGTCCACTTCATCAACTTCGTCCACTTCGTCAACTTTGTCCACTTCCTCAACTTCGTCCACTTCGTCAACTTCCTCCACTTCGTCCACTTCCTCCACTTCGTCCACTTAGTCGACTTAGTCGACTTCGTCAAATTTGTCCACTTCGCCCACTTCCTCCAGTTCCTCCACTTAGTCCAGTTCCTCCACTTCCTCCACTTCGTCAACTTAGTCCACTTCGTCCACTTCGTCCACTTAGTCCACTTAGTCCACTTAGTCCACTTAGTCAACTTCGTCCACTTCGTCCATTTCGTCCACTTCATCCAGTTGGTCCACTACGTCCACTTCGTCAACTTCGTCCACTTCGTCCACTTCCTCCATTTCCTCCACTTCGTCCAGTTCGTCAACTTCATCAACTTCGTCCACTTCGTCAACTTCTTCAACTTCGTCCACTCCATCCACTTCGTCCACTTAGTCCACTTCATCCACTTCGTCCACTTAGTCCACTTCGTCCACTTAGTCCACTTCGACCATTACGTCCACTTCGTCCACGTCATCCACTTCGTCCACTTCGTCAACTTCGTCCATTTCGTCAACTTCGTCAACTTCATCCACTTCCTCTACTTCCTCCATTTCGTCAACTTCGTCCACTTCGTCCACTTAGTCGACTTCGTCCACTTCGTCAACTTCTTCAACTTCGCGCACTTCCTCCAGTTCCTCTACTTCGTCCACTTCAACCACTTTGTCTACTTCCGCCACTTCGTCCACTTCGTCAACTTCATCCACTTCCTCCACTTCGTCAACTTAGTCCACTTCCTCCACTTCATCCACTTCGTCAACTTCGTCCACTTCGTCAACTTCGTCCACTTAGTCAACTTCGTCCACTTCGTCCATTTCGTGCACTTCGTCCAGTTGGTCTACTTCGTCCACTTTGTCCACTTCCTCCACTTCCTCCACTTCCTCCCCTAACTCCACTTCGTCCACTACCTCCACTTCGTCCACTTCGTCCAATTCGTCCACTTCGTCCAATTCGTCCACTTTGTCAAATTCGTCCACTTCGTCCACTTCGTCAACCTCGTCCACCTCGTCCACTTCGTCAACCTCGTCCAACTCGTCCACTTCGTCAACCTCGTCGAACTCGTCCACTTCTTGCACTTCCTCCACTTCCTCCACTTCCTGCACTTCGTGCACTTCGCCCACTTCCTACACTTCCTCCACTTCATCCGCTTCGTCCACTTCGTCCACTTCGTCCGCTTCCTCAACTTCGTCCCCTTCCTCCACTTCCTCCACTTCCTCCATTTCCTGTACTCCCTCAACTTCTTCCACTTCGTCCACTTAGTCAACTCAGTCCACTTCGTCCACTTCGCCCACTTCATCTACTTCGTCCACTTTGTCCACTTCATCCACTTAGTCAGTCCACTTCGACCACTTCGTCCACTTCGTCCACGTCATCATCTTCGTCCACTTCGTCCAGCATTTTCACTTCGTCAACTTCATCAACTTCGTCCACTTCGTCACTTCCTCTACTTTCTCCACTTCGTCAACTTCCTGAACTTCCTCCACTTCCTCCACTTCCTCCACTTAGTCGACTTAGTCGACTTCGTCAAATTTGCCCACTTCGCCCACTTCCTCCAGTTCCTCCACTTCGGTCAGTTCCTCCACTTCGTCCACTTCGTCCACTTCCTCCACTTCCTACACTTCCTACACTTCGTCCACTTCCTCCATTTAGTCAACTTAGTCAACATCGTCTACTACGCCAACTTTGTCCAATTCGTCCCTTTTGTCAACTTCGTCCATTTCGTCCACTTTGTTCACTTCGTCCACTTCGCCCACATCCTCCAGTTCCTCCAGTTCCTCCACTTCTTCGTCCACTTCGTCAACTTCGTCCACTTCGTCGACTTACTCAACTTCCTCCACTTCCTCCACTACCTCCACTTCGTCCACTTCCTTCACCTCCTTCGGTTCGTCCACTTCGTCCATTTCCTCAACTTCCTCCACTTCCTACACTTGCTCCACCCTCTCCACTCCCTCCACTTCGTCCACTTAGTCCACATCGTGCCCTTAGTCCACATCGTGCCCTTAGTCCTCTTCGTACACTTAGTCCACTCAGTCTACTGAGTCCACTTCGTCCACTTAGTCCACTTAGTCCACTTAGTCAACTTCGTCCACTTCGTCCATTTCCTCCACTTCGTCCAGTTGGTCCACTACTTCCACTTCGTCAACTTCGTCCACTTCGTCAACTTCGTCCACTTCGTCCATTCGTCCACTTAGTCCACTTCCTCAAGTTCCTACACTTCATCGATTCCCTCCACTTCTTGCCCTTCGTCCACTTCGTCCACTGAGTCAACTTCGTCCACTTCGTCTACTTCGTCCACTTCGTCCACTACGTCCACTTCGTCTACCTCGTCCACTTCGTCCACTGAGTCAACTTCGTCCGCTTCGTCCACTTCCTCCACTTTGTCCACTTCCTCCGCTTCGTCCACTTCCACCACTTGCTTCACTACCTCTACTTCGTCCACTTCGTCCAATTCGTCCACTTTGTCAAATTCGTCCACTTCGTCCGCTTCGTCAACCTCGTCCACCTCGTCCACTTCTTCCACTTCGTCCACTTCCTCCTCTTCATGCACTTCGTGTACTTCGTCCACTTCCTCCACTTCCTATACTTCCTCCACTTCATCCACTTCGTCAACTTCGTCCACTTCATCCACTTCCTTCACCTCCTTCACTTCGTCCATATACTCCACTTCCTCCACTTCCTCCACTACCTCCACTTCGTCAACTTCGTCCAATTCGTCCACTTTGTCCACTTTGTCAAATTCGTTCACTTCGTCAACCTCGTCCACCTCGTCCATTTCTTCCACTTCGTCCACTTCCTCCACTTCCTCCACTTCCTACACTTCGTGCACTTCCTCCACTACCTCCACTTCCTACACTTCCTCCACTTCATCCACTTCCTCCACTTCCTCCAATTACTCTACTCCCTCTACTTCTACCACTTAGTCCACTTCCTCCAGTTCCTGCACTTCGTCCTCTTCGTCCACTTAGTCCACTCAGTCTACTGAGTCCACTTCGTCCACTTAGTCAACTTTGTCCACTTCGTCCATTTCCTCCACTTCGTCCAGTTGGTCCACTACTTCCATTTCGTCAACTTCGTCCACTTCGTCAACTTGGTCCACTTCATCAATTCGTCCACTTAGTCTACTTCCTCAAGTTCCTCCACTTCGTCGATTCCCTCCGCTTCTTGAACTTCGTCCACATCGTCAACTTCATCCACTTCGTCCCCTTAGTCGACTTCGTCAACTTCGTCCCCTTAGTCGACTTCGTCAACTTTGTCCACTTCGCCCACTTCCTCGAGTTCTTCCACTTCCTCCAATTCCTCCACTTCATCCACTTCCTCCACTTCCTCCATTTCCTCCAGTTCGTCAACTTAGTCCACTTTTTCCACTTCGTCTACTTCGTCAACTTCAACCACTTCCTCCACTTCCTCAACTAAGTCCACTTCCTCCACTTCGTCCACTTCGTCAACTTCGTCAACTTCCTCCACTTCCTCCACTCCCACCACTTCGTTCATTTAGTCCACTTCGTCCACTTTGTCCACTTCGTCCCCTTCGTCCACTTTGTCCACTTCGTCCCCTTCGTCCACTTCGTCCATTTCGTCCACTTCATTCACTTTGTCCACTTCGCCCACATCCTCCAATTCGTCCACTTCCTCTAGTTCCTCCAGTTCGTCAACTTCGTCCACTTTGTCAACTTCATCAACTTGGTCAACTTCCTTCACTTCGTCCACGTTGTCCACTTCCTCCACTTCCTCCACTTCGTACACTTTGTCCACTACGTCCACTTCGTCCACTTAGTCAACTCAGTCCACTTAGTCCACTTTGTAAACTTCGTCCACTTCGTCCACTTGGTCAACTTCGTCCACTTCGTCAACTTAGTCCACTTCGACCACTACGTCAACTTCGTCCACGTCATCCACTTCGTCCACTTCGTCCACTTCATCAACTTCGTCCACTTCGTTCATTTTGTCCACTTCGTCCAGTTGGTCCACTTCGTCGACTTCGTCCACTTCGTCAACTTCGTCCACTTAGTCAACTTCGTCCACTTCTTCCACTTCGTCCATTTTGTCCACTTCGTCCAGTTGGTCCACTTCGTCGACTTTGTCAACTTCCTCCACTACCTCCCCTACCTCCACTTCGCCACTTCCTTCACCTCCTTCACTTCCTCCACATACTCCACTTCCTCCACTTCCTCCACTACCTCGACTTCGTCCACTTCGTCCAATTCGTCCACTTTGTCGACTTTGTCAAATTCGTCCACTTCCTCCACTTCCTCCTCTTCATTCACTTCGTCCACTTCGTCCACTTCGTCGACTGCCTACACTTCCTCCACTTCGTCCACGTTTTCCACTTCGTCCATTTCCTCCACTTCCTCCACTTCCTACACTTTGTCCACTTTGTCCACTTCCTCAAATTCGTCCACTTAGTTAACTCAGTCCACTTAGTCCACATCGTCAACTTCGCCCACTTCGTCTACTTCGTCAACTTCGTTCACTTCGTCCACTTAGTCCACTTCGACCACTACGTCCACGTCATCCCTTCGTCCACTTCGTCCAATTCGTCCACTTCGTCCACTTCCTCTACTTCCTCCAATTCGTCAACTTCGTCCACTTCCTTCACTTGCTCCACTTCCTCCACTTCGTCAACTTAGGCCACTTCGTCCACTTCGTCAACTTCGCCCACTTCGTCGACTTCGTCCGCTTCGTCCATTTCGTCCACTTCGTCCACTTTGTTACCTTCCTCCACTTCCTCCCCTATCTGCACTTCGTCCGCTTCGTCCACTTCCACCACTTCCTCCACTACCTCCACTTCGTCCACTCCGTCCACTTCGTCAACCTCGTCCGCCTCGTCCACTTCGTCAACCTCGTCCGCCTCGTCCACTTCTTTCACTTCGTCCACTTCCTCTACATCATGCACTTCGTGCACTTCGTCAACTTTCTCCACTTCCTCTACTATATCCACTTCGTCAGCTTCGTCCACTTCGTCCGCTTCGTCCACTTCGTCAACTTCCTCCACTTCGCCCACGTTGTCCACTTCCTCCACTTCCTCCACTTCGTACACTTTGTCCACTACGTCCACTTCCTCCACTTCGTCCACTTAGTCAACTCAGTCCACTTCGTCAACTTCGTCCTCTTCGCCCACTTCGTCAACTTCGTCAAGTTCGTCCACTTTGTCCACTTCTTCCACTTAGTCCACTTCGACCACTACGTCAACTTCGTCCACGTCATCCACTTCGTCCAGTTCGTCCACTTCGTCCACTTCCTCTACTTCCTCCAATTCCTCAACTTCCTCTACTTCCTCCACTTCGTCCACTTAGTCGACTTCGTCAAATTTGTCCACTTCGTCCACTTCGCCCACTTCCTCCACTTCCTCCACTTCCTCCAGTTCCTCCACTTCCTCCACTTCAACCACTTCCTCCACTTCCTCCTCTTCGTCAACTTCGTCCACTTCCTCAACTTCTCCACTTAGTCAACTTCGTCCACTTCTTCCAGTTCGTCCACTTCGTCCACTTCGTCCAGGTTGTCCACTTCGTCCACTTTGTCAACTTCCTCTGCTTCCTCCACTTGCTCCCCTAGCTCCACTTCCTCCACTTCCTTCACCTCCTTCACTACCTCCACATACTCCACTTCCTCCACTTCCTCCACTACCTCCACCTCGTCCAATTCGTCCACTTTGTCCACTTTATCAAATTCGTCCACTTCCTCCACTTCCTACACTTCCTCCTCTTCATCCACTTCGTCCACTTCCTACACTTCCTCCACTTCGTCCACGTTGTCCACTTCCTCCATTTCCTCCACTTCCTCCACTTCGTACACTTTCTCCACTTCCTCTACTTCCTCCACTTCGTCCACTTAGTTCACTCAGTCCACTTAGTCCACATCGTCAACTTCGTCCACTTCGCCCACTTCGTCTACTTCGTCAACTCCGTCCACTTTCTCAACTTCGTCCACTTAGTCCACTTCGACCACTACGTCCACGTCATCCACTTTGTCCACTTCGTCCAGTTCGCCCACTTCGTCCACTTCGTCAACTTCGTCCACTTAGTCAACTTCGTCCACTTCGTCTACTTCGTCCACTTCGTCCATTTCGTCCACTTTGTCAACTTCCTCAACTTCCTCCCCTATCTCCAGTTCGTCCGCTTCGTCCACTTCCACCACTTGTTCCACTACCTCCACTTCGTCCACTTCGTCCAATTCGTCCACTTTGTCAAATTCGTCCACTTCGTCAACTTCGTACACTTCGTCCGCTTCGTCCGGTTCGTCAACTTTGTCCCCTTCCTCCACTTCCTTCACTTCCGCCATTTCCTCCACTTCCTCTACTCCCTCCACTTCTTCCACTTCGTCCACTTCCTCTAAGTCCTCCACTTCGTCCACTTAGTCAACTTAGTCTACTTAGTCCACTTCGTCAACTTCGTCCACTTTGTCCACTTCGTCCACTTAGTCAGTCCACTTCGACCACTTCGTCCACGTCATCATCTTCATCCACTTCGTCCAGTTCGCCCACTTCGTCAACTTTGTCCA
This sequence comes from Vigna reflexopilosa, assembly GCA_027742785.1. Classification (NCBI taxonomy): domain Eukaryota; kingdom Viridiplantae; phylum Streptophyta; class Magnoliopsida; order Fabales; family Fabaceae; genus Vigna; species Vigna reflexopilosa. The sequence goes on along the minus strand of CM050913.1, from coordinate 20,222,292 downwards.
CTTCCTCAACTTCGTCCACTTCGTCAACTTCCTCCACTTCGTCCACTTAGTCGACTTAGTCGACTTCGTCAAATTTGTCCACTTCGCCCACTTCCTTCATTTCCTCCACTTCCTCCACTTCCTGCACTTCCTCAACTTCGTCCACTTCGTAAACTTCGCCCACTTCCTCCACTTCCACCGCTTCGTCCCCTTAGTCGACAGCGTCAACTTTGTCCACTTCGTCCACTTTGCCCCCTTCCTCCAGTTCGTCCACTTAGTCCAGTTCCTCCATTTCGTCAACTTAGTCCACTTCGTCCACTTAGTCCACTTAGTCAACTTCGTCCACTTCGTCCATTTCGTCCACTTCATCCAGTTGGTCCACTACGTCCACTTCCTCCACTTCGTCCAGTTCGTCAACTTCATCAACTGCGTCCACTTCGTCAACTTTCTCAACTTCGTTCACTTCATCCACTTCGTCCACTTAGTCCACTTCGTCCACTTAGTCCACTTCGACCATTACGTCCACTTCGTCCACGTCATCCACTTCGTCCACTTCGTCAACTTCGTCCATTTCGTCAACTTCGCCAATTTCATCCACTTCCTCTACTTCGTCCATTTCGTGCACTTCGTCCAGTTGGTCTACTTTGTCTACTTCGTCCACTTTGTCAACTTCCTCCACTTCCTCAACTTCCTCCCCTAACTCCACTTCGTCCATTTCGTCCAATTCATCCACTTTGTCAAATTCGTCCACTTCGTCCACTTCGTCAACCTCGTCCACTTCTTCCACTTCGTCCAGTTCTTCCACTTCGTCAACCTCGTCCAACTCGTCCACTTCTTGCACTTCCTCCACTTCCTCCACTTCCTGCACTTCGTGCACTTCGTGCACTTCGTCCACTTCCTACACTTCCTCCACTTCATCCGCTTCATCCACTTCGTCCGCTTCCTCAACTTCGTCCCCTTCCTCCACTTCTTCCATTTCCTCTACTCCCTCAACTTCTTCCACTTCGTCCACTTAGTCAACTCAGTCCACTTAGTCCACTTCGTCCACTTCGCCCACTTCATCTACTTCGTCCACTTCGTCCACTTAGTCAGTCCACTTCGACCACTTCGTCCACTTCGTCCACGTCATCATCTTCGTCCACTTTGTCCAGTATTTTCACTTCGTCAACTTCGTCAACTTCGTCCACTTCGTCACTTCCTCTACTTTCTCCACTTCGTCAACTTCCTGAACTTCCTCCACTTCCTCCACTTAGTCGACTTAGTCGAATTCGTCAAATTTGTCCACTTCGCCCACTTCCTCCAGTTCCTCCACTCCGTCCACTTCCTCCACTTCCTCCACTTCCTACACTTCCTGCACTTCGTCCACTTCCTCCACTTAGTCAACTTAGTCAACTTCGTCTACTACGCCAACTTTATCCACTTCGTCCCTTTTGTCAACTTCGTCCATTTCGTCCACTTTGTTCACTTCGTCCACTTCGCCCATATCCTCCAGTTCCTCCAGTTCCTCTAGTTCCTCCAGTTCCTCCAGTTCCTCCACTTCGTCCACTTTGTCCACTTCGTCCACTTCATCGACTTACTCAACTTCCTCCACTTCCTCCACTACCTCCACTTCGTCCACTTCCTTCACCTCCTTCGGTTCGTCCACTTCGTCCAATTCCTCAACTTCCTCCACTTCCTACACTTCCTCCACCCTCTCCACTCCCTCCACTTCGTCCACTTAGTCCACATCGTGCCCTTAGTCCGCTTTTTCCAGTTCGTCCACTTCGCCCACATCGTCCAATTCCTCCACTTCCTCCAGTTCCTCCACTTCGTCCAGTTCGTCAATATCCTCCACTTCGTCCACTTCATCCACTTCCTCCATTTCCTCCACTTCGTCCACTTCGTCCACTTCATCTACTTCGTCCAGTTAGTCCACTTCGTCTAGTTAGTCCACTTTGTCAACTTCGTCCACTTCGTCAACTAATTCAACTTCGTCCACTTCGTCGACTTCGTCCACTTCGTCAACTTTGTCCACTATGTCACTTCGTCAACTTTGTACACTTCGTCAACTTCGTCCACTTTGTCAACTTCGTCCTCTTCATCCACTTTGTCAACTTCCTCCACTTCGTCCACTTCATCCACTTCCTTCACCTAATTCACTTCCTCCACATAATCCACTTCCTCCATTTCCTCCACTTCCTCCATGTCGTACACTTTGTCCACTTCGTCCACTTCGTCCACTTCGTCTACTTCGTCCAGGTAGTCCACTTCGTCAACTTAGTCCACATTGTCAACTTCTTCAACTTCGACCACTTCGTCCACCTTGTGAACTTCGTCAACTTCGTCCACTTCGTCCACTTCCTCCACTTCGTCCACTTCCTCCATTTCTTCCACTTCCTCCACTTCGTCCACTTTGTCCTCTTCATCCACTTCGTCAACTTCGTCCACTTCGTCAACTTCGACCACTTAGTCCCCTTCGTCAACTTTGTCCACTTTGTCCCCTTCGTCCAGTTCGTCAACTTCGTCCATTTCGTTCACTTCCTCCACTTCAGCTACTTCCTCCACTTCGTCAACTTCGTGAACTTCCTTCACTTCGTTCACTTCCTCCATTTCCTCCATTTCCTCCACTTCGTACACTTTGTCCACTTCTTCAACTTCGTCCATTACGTCCACTTCGTCCATTTCGTCTACTTCGTCCAGTTAGTCCACTTCGTCAACTTAGTCCACATTGTGAACTTCTTGAACTTCGTCCACTTCGTCAACTTCGTCCACTTCGTTAACTTCGTCCCCTTCCTCCACTTCGTCCACTTCCTCCATTTCTTCCACTTCTTCCACTTCGTACACTTTGTCCACTTCATCCACTTCGTCAACTTCGTCCACTTCGTCAACTTCGTCCACTTAGTCCCCTTCGTCAACTTTGTCCACTTTGTCACCTTCGTCCAGTTCGTCAACTTCGCCCATTTCGTTCACTTCCTCCACTTCGTCCACTTCCTCCACTTCCTCCACTTTGTCAACTTCGTCAACTTCGTGAACTTCCTCCTCTTCCTCCATTTCCTCCATTTCTTCCACTTCCTCCACTTCGTACACTTTGTCCACTTCTTCAACTTCGTCCATTACGTCCACTTCGTCCACTTCGTCAACTTCGTCCACTTCGTCAACTTCGTCCAATCGTCAACATCGTCCATTTCGTCCACTTTCTCAACTTCCTCCACTTCCTCCACTTCCTCCACTTCGTCCACTTCGTCTACTTTGTCCACTTTGTCAAATTCGTCCACTTCGTCCACTTCTTCAACTTCGTCCACTTCGTCAACTTCTTCCAATTCGTCCACTTTGTCAACTTCGTCCACTTCGTCCACTACCTCCACTTCGTCCACTTCCTTCACCTGCTTCACTTCCTCAACATATCCACTTCCTCCACTTGCTTCACTACCTCCACGTCGTCCACTTCGTCCACTTTGCCCACTTTGTCAAATTCGTCCACTTCGTCCACTTCGTTTACTTCGTCCACTTCCGCCACTTTGTCAACTTAGTCCACTTCGTCCACTTCGTAAACTTTGTCCGCTTCGTCCACTTCGTCAACTTAGTCAACTTCGTCCACTTCGTCAACTTTGTCCACATAGTCCACTTCGTCAACTTTATCCACTTCGTCCCCTTCGTCCCCTTCGTTAACTTCGTCAACTTCGTCAACTTCGTCAATTTCGTCCATTCCGTTCACTTCCTCCACTTCGTCCACTTCCTCCAGTTCGTCCTCTTCGTCAAGTTCGTCACTTCTCAACTTCCTCCACTTCCTCCATTTCCTCCATTTCTTCCATATACTCCACTTTGTACACTTTGTCCACTTCATCCACTCGTCTACTTCGTCCACTTAGTCCACTTCGTCAACTTAGTCCACGTCGTCAACTTCGTCCACTTCGTCAACTTCGTCCACTTCGTCCACTTCGTCCACTTCGTCCACTTAGTCCACTTCGTCAACTTTGTCCACCTCGTCCCCATCGTCGTCTTCGTCCACTTCGTCCATTTCGTCAACTTCCTCCACTTCTTCAACTTCGTCCACTTCCTCCACTTCGTCCACTTTCTCCATTCCTTCCACTTCCTCCACTTCGTACAGTTCGTACACTTTCTCCACTTCATCCACTTCATCAACTTCGTCCACTTACTCCCCTTCGTCTAGTTCGTCAACTTCGTCCATTTGTTTACTTCCTCCATTTCGTCCACTTCCTCCACTTCGTCAACTTCGTCAACTTCGTGAACTTCCTCCACTTTGTCCACTTCCTCCACTTCGTACACTTTGTCCACTTCGTACACTTTGTCCACTTCTTCAACTTCGTCCATTACGTCCACTTCGTCGACTTCGTCCACTTCGTCCACTTCTTCCACTTCTTCAACTTCTTCCACTTCGTCCACTTCGTCCACTTCGTCCACCTCGTCCATTTCGTCCACTTCTTCCACTTCGTCCACTTGGTCAACTTTGTCCACTTCGTCAACTTCCTCCACTTCCTCGACTTCCTCCACTTCGTCCAGTTCGTCCACGTCCTCCAGTTCCTCCACTTCCTCTAGTTCTTCCACTTCGTCCACTTCTTCCACTTCTTCCACTTCTTCCACTTCTTCCACTTCGTCCACTTCGTCCACTTCCTCCACTTCTTCCAGATCCTCCACTTCCCCAGTTCGTCCACTTCGTCAACTTCATCCACTTCGTCCACTTCTTGCACTTCGTCCACTTCTTCAACTTCTTCCACTTCGTCCACCTCGTCCATTCATGCACTCCTTCCACTTCGTCCACTTCCTCCACTTCCTCCACTTCCTCCACTTCATCCACTTTGTCAACTTCCTCCACTTCCTCCACTTCGTCCAGTTCCTCCACATCCTCCACTTCCTCCTGTTCCTCCACTTCATCAACTTCGTCCACCTTGTCCACTTCTTCCACTTCGTCCATTTCGCCACTTCGTCAACTTCGTCCACTTCGTCAACTTTGTCCACTTCGTCCACTTCGTCAACTTCGTCCACTTCGTCCACTTCGTCCACTTCGTCCACTTCCTTCACTTCCTCCACTTCCTCCACTTCGTCCACTTCGTTCACTTCCTCCACTTCCGTCCACTTCCTCCACTTCGTCCACTTCGTCAACTTCGTCAACTTCGTCCACTTTGTCCACTTTCCACTTCCTCCACTTCCTCCATTTCGTCCAGTTCCTCCACATCCTCCACTTCCTCCTGTTCCTCCACTTCATCAACTTCGTCCACCTTGTCCACTTCTTCCACTTCGTCCATTTCGCCACTTCGTCAACTTAGTCCACTTCGTCAACTTCGTCCACTTCGTCAACTTCGTCCACTTCGCCCACCTCGTCCACTTCGCCCACTTCCTTCAGTTCCTCCAGTTCCTCCACTTCGTCCACTTCGTTCACTTCCTCCACTTCCGCCACCTCCTCCACTTCGTCCACTTCGTCAACTTCGTCCACTTCGTCCACTTTGTCCACTTTCCAGTTCCTCCACTTCTTCCACTTCCTCCACTTCCTCCAGTTCCTCCACTTCGTCAACCTCGTCCACTTCGTCCACTTCGTTCAACTTCGTCCACTTTGTCCACTTCGTTCACTTCGTCCACTTCGCCCACTTCCTCCCGTTCCTCCACTTCGTCCACTTCCTCCACTTCCTCCATTTCGTCCACTTCCTCCACTTCCTCGAGTTCGTCCACTTCGTCAACTTCGTCCACCTCGTCCACTTCGTCCACTTCGTCCACTTCGTCCTCTTCGTTCACTTCGCCCACTTCGTCCTCTTCGTTCACTTCGCCCACTTCATCCACTTCGTCAAGTTCCTCCACTTCCTTCAGATTCCTCCACTTCCTCCAGTTCGTCCACTTCGTCGACTTCGTCCACCTCGTCCACTTCTTCCACTTCGTCCACTTCTTCAACTTCTTCCACTTCTTCCACCTCGTCCATTTCGTCCACTTCTTCCACTTCGTCCCCTTTGTCAACTTCGTCCACTTCGTCAACTTCCTCCACTTCGTCACTTCTTCCACTTCCTCCACGTCTCCAGTCCTCAACTTCCTCCACTTCGTCCACTTCGTCACTTCATCCACTTCGTCCACTTCCTCCACTTCGTCCACTTCGTCCACTATGTCCACTTCGTCCACCTCGTCCATTTCGTGCACTTCTTCCACTTTTCCACTCGTCCACTTCGTCCACCTCGTCCATTTCGTGCACTTCTTCCACTTCGTCCACTACGTCCACTTCGTCCACTTCGTCAACTTCGTCCACTTCGACAACTTCCTCCATTTCCTCCACTTCCTCCACTTCGTCACTTCCTCCACTTCGTCAACCTCGTCCACTTCTTCCACTTCTTCCACTTCGTCCACTTCCTCCAGTTGCGACACTTCCTCCACTTTATCCACTTCGTCCAGTTCCTCTAGTTCCTCCACTTCCTCCAGTTCCTCCACTTCCTCCACTTCGTCAACTTCGTCCACCTCGTCCACTTCTTCCACTTCGTCCACTTCCTCCAGTTTCTCCACTTCGTCCACTCGTCCCTCCCCACATCCTACACTTCCTCCACTTCGTCCACTTCGCCCACTTCCTCAACTTCGTCAAGTTCCACCACTTCCTCCAGTTCCTCAGTTCCTCCACTTTGTCTACTTCGTCCAATTCGTCCACTTCCTCCACTTCCTCAACTTCCTACACTTCGTCAACTTCGTCCACTTCCTCCACTTAGTCCACTTCGTCTATTTCGTCCACTTCGTCAACTGCTTCAACTTCGTCCTCTTCGTCCACTTCGTCAACTTCGTCCACTTTGTCAACTTCCTCCACTTCCTCCACTTTCTTCACCACCTCTACTTCGTCCACTTCCTCCACTTCGTCCACCTCGTCCACTTCTTCCACTTCGTCCACTTCGTCCACTTCATCCACTTCATCAACTTCCTCCACTTCCTCCACTTCGTCCACTTCGTCCACTTGCCCACTTCCTCCACTTGCTCCACTTCGTCCACTTCGTCCACTTCATCCACTTCATCAACTTCCTCCACTTCGTCCACTTCGTTCACTTTGTCAACTTCCTCCACTTCCTCCACTACCTCCACTTCATCCAATTCGTCCATTGCCTTCACCTACTCCACTTCCTCCACTTCGTCCACTTCGTCCACTTCCTCAACTTCGTCCACTTCGTCAACTTCTTCCACTTCGTCATCTTCGTCAACTGCATTAACTACGTCCACCTCGTCCACTTCGTCCACTTCGTCCACTTCGTCAACTTCGTCCACTTCGTTCACTTTGTCAACTTCCTCCAGTTCCTCCACTACCTCCACTTCGTCCAATTCGTCTACTTCCTTCACCTCCTCCACTTCGTCCACTTCGTCCACTTCGTCCACTTCCTCCACTTCCTCCACTTCGTGAACTTCGTCCACTACGTAAAGTTCCTCCACTTCCTCCAGTTCCTCCACTTCGTCCACTTCGTCAACTTCGTCCACCTCATCCACTTCTTCCACTTCGTCCACTTCGTCCACTTCATCCACTTCGTCAACTTCCTCAACTTCGTCCACTTCCACTTCCTTCATTTCGTCCAGTTCCTCCATATCCTCCAATTCCTCCAGCTCCTAAACTTCCTCCTGTTCCTCCACTTCGTCAACTTCGTCCACCTCGTCCAATTCGTCCATTTCGCCACTTCGTCAACTTCCTCCACTTCCTCCACTTCCTCCACTTCGTCCACTTCGTCAACTTCGTCCACTTCGTTAACTTCGTCCACTTCGCCCACTTCATTCACTTCGTCCACTTCGCCCACTTTCTCAAGTCCTCCAGTTCCTCTTGTTCCTCCACTTCGTCCACTTCGTTCACTTCCTCCGCTTCCTCCACTTCCTCCACTTTGTCCATTTGGTCAACTTCGTCCACTTTGTCAAGTTACTCCACTTCCTCAAGTTCCTCTAGTTCCTCCAGTTCGTCAACTTTGTCAACCTCGTCCAGTTCGTCGACTTCGTCCACCTCCACTTCGTCGACTTCGTCCACCTAGTCCACTTCTTCCACTTCGTGCACTTCGTCCACTACGTCCACCTAGTCCATTTCGTCCACTTTGTCCACTTCGTCCACTTCCTCCACTTCCTCCACTTCGTCAACTTCGTCAACTTCCTCCACTTCGTCCACTTCCACCACTTCCTCTAGTTCCTCCACTTCCTCTAGTTCGTCAACTTCGTCCACCTCGTCCACTTTGTCCACTTCTTCCACTTCGTCCACTTCGTCAACCTCGTCCACTTCCTCAACTTCTTCAACTTCGTCCACCTCGTCCACTTCGTCTACTTCGTCCACTTCGTCCACTTCGTTAACTTCGTTCACTTTGTCAACTTCCTCCACTTCCTCCACTTACTCCACTCCCTCCACTACCTCCACTTCGTCCACTTCCTTCACCTCCTCCACATCATTGACTTCATCCACGTCTTCCACTTCGTCAACTTCGTCCACTTCCTCCTCTTCGTCAACTTCGTCCACTTCGTGAAGATCATCCACTTCCTTCAGTTCCTCCACTTCGTCCATTTCGTCAATTTCATCCACCTAGTCCACTTCTTCCACTTCGTCTACTTCGTCCACTTGATCCACTTCGTCCACTTCGTCCACTTCGTTAACTTCCTCCACTTCCTTCACTTGATCCACTTGATCCACTTCGTTCACTTCGTTCAGTTCCTCCACTTCCTCCAGTTGGTCCAGTTTGTCAACTTCGTCCACCTCGTCCACCTCGTCCACTTCCTCGACTTAGTCCACTTCGTCGACTTAGTCCACTTCGTCAACTTTGTCTACTTCCTCCACTTCGTCAACTTTATCCACTTCGTCCACTTCGCTCACTTCCTTCACTTCCTTTAGTTCCTCCACTTCGCCCACTTCGTCCGCTTCGTCCGCTTCGTTCACTTTGTCAACTTCCTCCACTTCCTCCACTTCCTCCACCTCCTCAACTTCGTCAACTTCGCCAACCTCGTCCACATCGTCCACTTCGTCAACTTCCTCCACTTTGTCCACTTCGTCCCCTTCCTCCACTTCGTCCACTTCGCCAACCTCGTCCACTTCGTCCACTTCGTCAACTTCCTCCACTTCGTCCCCTTCCTCCACTTCGTCCACTTCCTCCACTTAGTCCACTTTGTCCACTTCGTCAACTTCGTCCACTTCCTCCACTTCGCCCACTTCCTCCAATTGCTCACTTCCACCACTTCGTCCACTTCGTCCACTTCGTCCACTTCCTCCACTTCCTCCACTTCGTCCGCTTCGTCAACTTCGTACACTTCGTCCACTTCCTCAAGTTCGTCCACTTCCTCCGCTTCTTCTACTTCGTCCATTTCGTCCACTTCTTCCACTTCGTCCACTTCCTCTAGTTCGTCCACTTCGTCCACTTCCCCCACTTCTTCAACTTCGTCAACTTCGTCCACTTCCTCCACTTCCTCCACTTCATCAACTTCGTCCACTTCGTCAAGTTCCTCTAGTTCCTCCACTTACTCCAGTTCCTCCACTTCGTCCACTTCCTCCACTTCATCAACTTCGCCCACTTCGTGAAGTTCCTCCACTTCCTCCACTTCCTCCAATTCCTCCACTTCGTCCACTTCGTCAACTTCCTCCACCTCGTCCACTTCTTCCACTTCCTCCACTTCCTCCACTTCCTCCACATTTTCCACTTCTTCCAGTTCCCCCACTTCCTTCACTTCCTCCACTTCCTCCAGTTCCTCCAGTTGGTCCACTTCGTCAACTTCGTCCACCTCGTGCACTTTGTCCACTTCGTCAACTTCGTCAACTTCCTCCACTTCTTCCACTTCCTCCACTTGGTCAACTTCGTCCACTTCGTCAAGTTCCTCCACTTCCTCTACTTCCTTCAGTTCCTCCACTTCGTCCAATTCGTCAACTTTCGTCCACCTCGTCCACTTCTTCGACTTCGTCCACTTGATCCACTTTGTCCACTTCGTCAACTTCCTCCACTGCCTCCACTTCCTCCACTTCGTGCACTTCGTCCAGTTCCTCCACTTCCTCCAATTCCTCCACTTCCTCCAGTTGGTCCACTTCATCATCTTCGTCCACCTCGTCCACTTCGTCCACTTCGTCAACTTGCTCCACTTGCTCCACTACCTCCACTTCGTCCACTTCCTCCACTTATTCCACTTTGTCCACTTAGTCCACTTCGTCAACTTTGTCCACTTCGTCCACTTCATCCACTCCGCCCACTTCCTCCAGTTCCACCACTTCGTCCACTTCATGCACTTCCTCCACTTCCTGCACTTTCTCCACTTCGTCCACTTCGTCAACATCGTACGCTTCGTCCACTTCCTCCAGTTCGTCCACTTCGTCCACTTCCTCCCCTTCTTCCCCTTCGTCCACTTTGTCCACCTCGTCCATTTCGTCCACTTCTTCCACTTCGTCCACTTCGCCCACTTCGTCCACTTCGTCAACTTCGTACACTTTGTCCACTTCCTCAACTTCGTCCATTTCGTCCACTTCCTCTAGGTCCTCCACTTCCTCAAGTTCGTCCACTTCGTCAACTTCGTCCACCTCGTCCACTTCTTCCACTTCGTCCACTTCGTCAACTGCTTCAACTTCGTCCAGCTCGTCCACTTCGTCCTCTTCGTTCAATTCGTTCACTTTGTCAACTTCCTACACTTCCTACACTTCCTCCACATCGTCCGCTTCGTCCAGTTCCTCCACTTCCTCCACTTCCTAGTTGCTCCACTTGCTTTAGTTGGTCCACTTCGTCAACTTCGTTCACCTCGTCCACTTCGTCCACCTCGTCCACTTCGTCCACTTTGTCAAGTTTCTCCACTTCCTTCGTCCACTTCGTTCACTTCCTCCACTTCCTCCACTTCTTCCACTACCTCCACTTCGTCCATTTCGTCCACTTCCTCTAGTTCCTCCACTTCCTCCACTTCCTCCAGTTCCTCAAACTCCTCAACTTCGTCCACCTCGTCCACTTTTTCTACTTCGTCCAACTTAGTCCACTTCATCTACGTCGTTCACTTCGTCCACTTCAACCACTTCTTCCAGTTCCTCCACTTCCTCATGTTCCTAAACTTCGTCCAGTTCCTCCGCTTCCTCCAGATCCTCCACTTCCTCTAGTTCGTCCACTTCGTCGACTTCGTCCACCTCATCCACTTCTTCCACTTCGTGCACTTCGTCCACCTCGTCCATTTCGTCTACTTCTTCCACTTCGTCCACTTCGTCCACTTCGCCCACTTCGTCCACTACGTCCACCTCGTCCACTTCTTCCACTTCGTCCACTACTTCCACTTCGTGCACTTCGTCCAACTCGTCCATTTCGTCCACTCTTCCACTTCGTCCACTTCGTCCCCTTCATCAACTTCGTCCACTTCGTAAACTTCCTCCACTTCCTCCACTTCGTCAACTTCCTCCAGTTCGTCTACTTCGTCCAGTTCCTCCACTTACTCTAGTTCCTACACTTCCTCGAGTTCGTCCACTTCGTCAACTTCGTCCACCTCGTCCACTTCGTCCACTTCGTCAACTTCGTCCACATCGTCCACTTCGTCAACTTCGTCCACTTCGTCAACTGCTTCGACTTCGTCAACTTTGTCCACTTCCTCTACTTCGTCCACTTCGTCAACTTCGTGCACTTTGTTCACTTTGTCAACTTCCTCGACTTCCTCCACTTCCTCCACTTCGTCCACTACCTCCACTTCGTCCACTTCCTCCACTTCCTTCACCTCCTCCACTTCGTCCACTTCATCCACTTCTTCCACTTCCTCCACTTCGTCAACTTTGTCCACTTTGTCAACTTCCTCCACTTCTTCCACTTCCCCAGTTCCTCCACTTCCTCCCTTTGGTGAACTTCGTCCACCTCGTCCACTTTTTCCACTTCGTCCACGTCGTCCACTTCGTCCACTTCTTCCACTTCGCCCACTTCCTCCACTTCCTCCACATCGTCCAATTCGTCCACTTCGTCCAGTTCCTCCACTTCACTTCGTGCACTTCGTCTACTTAGTCCACTTCGTCCACATAGTCCACTTCGTCCACTTAGTCAACTTCGTCAACGTTGTCCACTTCGTCCACTTGCTCCACTTCGTCCACTTCATCCACTTCCTCCACTTAGTCCACTTAGTCCACTTCGTCCACTTAATCGACTTCGTGCACTTCCTCCACTTAGTCCACTTCGTCAACTTCTACAACTTCGCCCACTTGCTCCACTTGCTCCATTTCCTGCACTCCCTCCACTTCTTCCATTTCGTCCACTTCCTCCAGTTCCTCCACTTTGTCCACTTAGTCAACTTAGTCAACTTAGTCCACTTCGTCAACTTCGCCACTTCATCCACTTCGTCCACTTCGTCAACTTCGTCCACTTCGTCCGCTTCGTCCACTTCGTCCACTTCGTCAACTTGCTCCACTTCCTCCACTTTGTCAACTTGCTCCACTTCCTCCACTTCCTCCACTTCCTCCACTTCCTCCACTTAGTCCACTTCGTTCACTTAGTCGACTTCGTCAACTTTGTCCACTTCCTCCACTTCCTCCACTTAGTCCACTTCGCCACTCCGTCAATTTCGTCCACTTCATCAACTTCGTTCATTTAGTCCACTTCGTCCAGTTAGTCCACTTCGTCCAACTTAGTCCACTTCGTCCCCTTCGTTCACTTCGTCCACTTTATCCACTTCGTCCACTTTGTCGACTCCGTCACCTTCGTCAGCTTCGTCAACTTCCTCCACTTCCTCCACTTCCTTCATTTCCTCCATTTCCTCCACTTCCTCCACTTCGTACACTTCGTCCACGTCATCCACTTTGTCCACTTTGTCAATTTATTAGTCCACTTCGTCAACTTGTTCAACTTCGGCCACTTCGTCCACTTCGTCAACTTCGTCCACTTTGTTAACTTCCTCCACTTCCCCCACTTCCTCCACTACCTCCACTTAGTCCGCTTCGTTCACCTCCTTGACTTCCTCCAATTCGCCCACTTCGTCAACTTCGTCCACTTCCTCTACTTCCTCCACTTCGTCAACCTCATCCACTATCTCCACTTCGTCCACTTAGTCCACTTCGTCAACTTTGTGATACGGTTGCTCCCAGCTGGTGAATGACATGCGACAGCGGATGGATGACTGAATCGTGAGCAGAGATGAAATGTGCTCACGGTATTCAATTGGCAGCGAAAGAAATGTTGTTCAGTGATGTTGATGATGGAGGAAGAGCTTAAGGTGAGTGAGTAAACTAGCTCAGACGACCTTCACTGGAAGGAAGCTAGGTAGAGGAAAGAAAGCTCAAGCTATGGTGACTTTTGGCAGAGTCTCGATTGCTGGAAAATGCTTCAGCAGAAGTAAGACTCATTAATCATCAAAAGTGTTTCTACAATCTGAACAAGGAGAATTTATAGTTGATTATCCAAGCTTTGAATGGTGTAGATTAAATGAACAATACAGATCTGGAAACACGTGGTAAATGTGTGAAACGTGTGAAACGTTTCTGGAGTCAACACTCAGAGACGTGGCAGAGGCATGGAATGCATTAGCTGGCCATATGGTTTGTACCGAATTTGATGAGCTCTCGGTTTGGTGCGATGAGTGCTATCCAATATTCTTCTCTTTTTGAATTTTTGGCTATCCTTCCAGTGATGGTACCTTGGTGTGCTACGGTGCTTGGTCCTCGCGTATCACTTTGTCCACTTCCTCCACTTCGTCCACTTAGTCGACTTCGTCCACTTTGTCCACTTCGCCCACTTCCTCTAGTTGCTCCACTTCCTCCAATTCCTCCACTTCGTCCACTTCCTCCAAATCCTCCACTTCGTCCACTTCCTCCACTTCGTACACTTCTTCCACGTCGTCCACTTCGTCTACTTCGTACACTTAGTCCACTTCGTCAACTTAGTCCACTTCGTCCACTTCCTCCACTTCGTCCACTTAGTCCCCTTCGTCCACTTAGTCGACTTCGTCAACTTTGTCCACTTCCTCCACTTCCTCCACTTAGTCCACTTCCTCCACTTAGTCCACTTCGTCAGCTTTGTCCACTTCGCCCACTTCCTCCAAATCCTCCACTTCGTCCAGTTCCTCCACTAACTCCACTTCGTCCACTTCCTTCACTTCGTCCACTTCGTCCACTTCGTATGGTTCCTTCACTTCCTCCAGTTCCTCCAATTCCTTCACTTCATCCACTTCGTCAACTTCGTCCACCTCGTCCAGTTCTTCCACTTCGCCCACTTCGTCCACTTCGTCAACTTCCTCCACTTCCTCCACTTCCTGCACTTCGTCCACTTCGTCCACTTCCTCATCTTCGTCCACTTTCTCCACTTCCTCCACTTCATCGGCTTCGTCCACTTCCTCCACTTCCTACACTTCGTCCACTTCTTCGACTTCGTCCACTTCGTCCCCTTCGTCCACTTCGTCCCCTTCCTCCACTTCCTCAACTTCCTTCAGTTCCTCCACTCCCGCAACTTCTTCCACTTCGTCCACTTCCTCTAGTTCGTCCACTTCGCCACTTAGTCAACTTAGTCCACTTCGTCCACTTTGTCCACTTCATCCACTTCGTCCACTTCTACCAGTTCGTCCACTTCGTCCACTTCCTCTACTTCCTCCACTTCGTCAACTTCGTCCACTTAGTCCACTTCGTCCACGTAGTCCACTTCGTCAACTTTTTCCACTTCGTCCACTTCCTCCACTTCCTCCACTTAGTTTACTTCGTCCACTCAGTGGACTTTGTCCACTTGGTCGACTTCGTCAACTTTGTCCACTTCGTCCACTTCGTCAACTTCGTCCAACTTAGTCCACTTCGTCCACTTGGTCCACTTCCTCTACTTAGTCCACTTTGTTCACTTAGTCGACTTCGTCAACTTTGTCCACTTCGTCCACTTTCTCCACTTCGTCCACTTCCTCCACTTCGTCCACTTAGTCCACTTCGCCACTTCGTCCACTTCGTCAATTTTTTCCACTTCGTCCACTTCGTCAATTTCGTCCACTTCATCCACTTCGTCCATTTAGTCCACCTCGTCCACTTCGTCCAGTTAGTCCACTTCGTCCAACTTAGTCCAATTCGCCCCCTTCGTTCACTTCGTCTACTTCGTCCACTTCGTCCACGTCGTCCACTTCGTCCACTTACTCCAATTCGTCAACTTAGTCCACTTCGTCAACTTCGTCTACTTCGTCAACTTGTTCAACTTCGTCAATTTCGTCCACTTCGTCAACTTTGTTAAGTTCCTCCACTTCCTCCACTTCCTCCACTACCTCCACTTCGTCCACTTCCTTCACCTCCTTCACTTCCTCCACATAGTCCACTTCGTCCACTTCCTCTACTTCCTCCACTTCGTCAACTTCCTCCACTATCTCCACTTCGTCGACTTAGTCCACTTCCTCCACTTAGTCCACTTAGTCCACTTCGTCCACCTCGTCCACTTAGTCGACATCATCACCTTTGTCCACTTCGTCCAACTTAGTCCACTTCGTCCAGTTAGTCCAGTTAGTCCACTTAGTCCACTTAGTCCACTTAGCCACTTCGTCCACTTCGTTCACTTCGTCTACTTCATCCACTTAGTCCACTTCTTCAACTTAGTCCACTTCCTCCACTTCCTCCACTTTGTCAACTTCTTCAACTTCGTCCACTTCCTCCACTTCCTCCACTTTCTCAACTTCGTACACTTCGTCCACATCGTCCACTTCCTCTAGTTCCTCCACTTCGTACACATAGCCCACTTCGTCCACTTAGTCCACTTCGTCCACTTAGTCGACTTCGTCCACTTCGTCCACTTCCTCCACTTCCTCCACTTCCTCCACATAGTCCACTTCATCCACTTAGTCGACTTCGTCACCTTTGTCCACTTCGTCCACTTTGTCCAATTTAGTCCACTTCGTCCACTTCGTTCACTTCGTCCACTTAGTCCACTTAGTCCACTTAGCCACTTCGTCCACTTAGTCCACTTCTTCAACATAATCCGCTTCGTCCACTTCCTCCACTTTGTCAACTTCTTCAACTTCGTCCACTTCGTTTAGTTCGTCCACTTCGTCCACTTTCTCCACTTTCTCGACTTCCTACACTTCCTCCACTCCCACCACTTGGTCCACTTGGTCCACTTGGTCCACTTAGTCCACTTAGTCCACTTCGTCCAGTTAGTCTACTTCGTCAACTTTGTCCACGTCGTCCATTTCGTCCACTTAGTCCACTTCGTCAACTTAGTCCACTTCGTCAACTTCGTCCACTTCGTCAACTTCGTCCACTTCGTCAACCTCGTCCACTTCGTCCACTTTGTCCACTTGCTCCACTTGCTCGACTTCCTCCACTTGCTCCACTCCCTCCAATTCTTCCACTTCCTCCAGTTCCTCCACTTTGTCCACTTAATCAACTTAGTCCACTTCGTCCACTTCGTCAACTTCGTCCACTTCCTCCACTTCCTCCACTTAGTCCACTTTGTTCACTTAGTCGACTTCGTCAACTTTGTCCACTTCGTCCACTTCGTCCACTTCTTCCACTTCCTCCACTTCGTCCACTTAGTCCACTTCGCCACTTCGTCCACTTCGTCAATTTCGTCCACTTCATCTACTTCATCCACTTCGTCCAGTTAGTCCACTTCGTCCAACTTAGTCCACTTTGCCCCCTTCGTTCACTTCGTCCATTGTCCACTTCGTCCAGTTCGTCCACTTCGTCCACTTCGTCAACTTCCTCCACTTCCTCCACTTCCTTTACTTCGTACACTTCGTCCACGTCGTCCACTTCGTCCACTTTGTCCAGTTCGTCAACTTAGTCCACTTTGTCAACTTCATCTACTTCGTCAACTTGTAAAACTTCGGCCACTTCGTCCACTTCTTCCACTTCGTCCACTTCTTCGACTTCGTCAACTTTCATAACTTCCTCAACTTCCTCCACTTCCTCTACTACCTCCACTCCGTCCACTTCCTTCACCTCCTTCACTTCCTCCGCATAGTCCACTTCGTCAACTTCGTCCACTTCCTCTACTTCCTCCACTATCTGCACTTCGTCCACTTAGTCCACTTCGTCCACTTAGTCGACTTCGTCAACTTTGTCCACTTCGTCCACTTCACCCACTTCCTCCAGTTCCTCCACTTCGTCAACTTCTTCCACTTCCTCCACTTCTTCAACTTCGTACACTTCTTCCACGTCGTCCACTTCGTTTACTTCGTCCACTTAGTCCACTTCATCACCTTAGTCCACGTCGTTTATTTCGTCCACTTCCTCCACTTCCTCCACTTCCTTCACTTAGTCCACTTCGTCCACTTAGTCAACTTTGTCCACTTCCTCCACTACGTCCACTTCCACCACTTCGTCCAGTTAGTCCACTTCGTCCACTTAGTCGTCTTCGTCAGCTTTGTCAACTTCGCCGACTTCCACCAGTTCCTCCACTACCTCCACTTCCTCTACTTCGTCCGCCTCGTCAACTTCCTCCACTTCCTCCACTTCCTCCACTTCGTCCATTTCGTCAAGTTCCTCCACTTCCTCCAAATCCTCCACTTCGTGCACTTCGTCAACTTCGTCCACCTCGTGCAATTCTTCCACTTCGCCCACTTCGTCCACTTCGTACACTTCTTCAACTTCCTGCACTTCGTCCACTTCGTCCACTTCCTGTACTTCGTCCACTTCCTCCACTTCCTCATCTTCCTCCACTTTCTCCACTTCCTGCACTTCGTCGGCTTCGTCCACTTCCTCGAGTTCCTACACTTCGTCCACTTCGTCCATTTCGTCCACTTCGTCAAATTCCTCCACTTCCTCAACTTCCTCCACTTCCTCCACTTCCTCTACTCCCGCCACTTCTTCCACTTCGTCCACTTCCTCCAGTTCCTCCACCTCACCAACTTAGTCAACTTAGTCAATTTAGTCCACTTCATCAACTTCGTCCACTTTGTCTACTTCGTCAACTTCGTTCAGTTCGTCCACTTCGTCCACTCCTTCCAGTTCGTCCACTTCGTCAACTTTGTCCACTATCTCCACTTCGTCCACTTAGTCCACTTCAACCACTTAGTCGACTTCGTCCACTTTGTCCACTTCCTCCAGTTCGTCCTCCTCGTCCATTTCGTCCACTTCATCCACTTCGTCCACTTCGTTCACTTCGTCCACTTAGTCCACTTCCTCCACTTCGTCCACTTC
>CM050913.1:20184960-20204218 GCA_027742785.1 Vigna reflexopilosa | reverse complement strand
CTTCTTCCACTTCTTCCAGTTCCTCCACTTCGTCCACTTAGTTAACTTACTCAACTTAGTCCGCTTCCTCAACTTCGTCAACTTCGTCCACTTAGTCCACTTCGTCCACTTTGTCCAGTTCGTCCACTTCATCCACTTCGTCCACTTTGTCCACTTCGTCCAGTTTGTCCACTTCGTCCACTTCGTCCACTTCCTCTACTTTGTCCACTTCGTCAACCTCCCCCACTTCCTTCACTTCGTCCACTTCTTCCACTTAGTCCACTTCGTCCACTTGGTCGACTTCGTCAACTTTGTCCACTTCGTTCACTTCGTCCACTTCCTCCACTTCCACCACTTCCTCTAGTTTGTCCACTTAGTCCACTTGGTCAACTTAGTCGACTTCGTCACCTTTGTCCGCTTCCTCCACTTCGTCCACTTCGTCCAACATAGTCCACTTCGTTCACTTCGTTCACTTCGTCCACTTAGTCCAATTAGTCCGCTTAGTTAACTTAGTCCACTTCGTCCACTTCGTCACCTTTCTCCACTTTGTCCACGTCGTCCACTTCGCCTACTTCGTCCACTTAGTCTACTTCATCAACTTCGTCCACTTTCTCAACATCTTCAACTTCTTCCACTTCCTCCACTTCCTCCACTTCCACCACTCGCTCCACTTCTTCCACTTCTTCCACTTCTTCCAGTTCCTCCACTTCGTCCACTTAGTCAACTTAGTCCACTTCGTCAACTTCGTCCACTTAGTCCACTTTGTCCAATTCTTCCACTTTATCCACTTCGTCCACTTAGTCCACTTCAACAACATCGTCCACTTAGTCCACTTCCTCTACTTCGTCCACTTCGTCAACTTCCTCCACTTCCTTCACGTCGTCCACTTCTTCCACTTAGTCCACTTCGTCCACTTAGTCGACTTCGTCCACTTCGTCCACTTCCTCCACTTCGTCCACTTAGTCCACTTCGTCCATATAGTTGACTTCGTCACCTTTGTCCACTTCCTCCATTTCGTCCACTTCGTCCAACTTAGTCCACTTCGTCCACTTAGTCCACTTAGTCCACTTAGTCCACTTAGTTAACTTAGTCCACTTCGTCCACTTCGTCAACTTCGTCAACTTCCTCCACCTCGTCCACTTCCTCCACTTCCTCCACTTCGTACACTTCGTGCACGTCAGCCACTTCGTCCACTTCGTCAACTTCCTCCACTTCCTCCACTCCCTCCACTTGTTCCACTTCGTCCACTTCCTCCAGTTCCTACACTTCGTCCACTAGGTCAACTTCGTCCACCTCGTCCACTTCTTCCACTTCGTCCACTTTGTCCAGTTCCTCCACTTCGTCCGCTTCGTCCACTTCTTGCACTTCCTCCATTTCCTCCACTTCTTACACGTCCTTCACTTCATCCACTTCGTCCATTTCATCCACTTCGTCCACTTAGTCCACTTAGTCCACTTCGTCTACTTCGTCCACTTCATCTACCTCGTCCACTTCGTCAACTTCCTCAGTTTCCTTCACTTCGTCCACCTCTTCCACTTAGTCCACTTCGTCCACTTAGTCGACTTCGTGAACTTTGTCCACTTCGTTCACTTCGTCCACTTCCTCTACTTCCACCACTTCCTCTAGTTCGTCCACTTAGTCCACTCCGTCCTCTTAGTCGACTTCGTCACCTTTGTCCACTTCCTCCACTTCGTCCAACTTAGTCCACTTCGTCCACTTAGTCCACTTAGTCCACCTAGTTAACTTACTCCACTTCGTCAACTTCCTCCACTTCGTCCACTTTCTCCACTTCCTCCACTTCCTCCATTTCCTTCACTTTGTACACTTCGTGCACGTCGTCCACTTCGTCTACTTCGTCCACTTAGTCCACTTCGTAAACTTTGTCCGCTTCGTGAACTTCGTCAACTTCCTCCACTTCCTCCACTCCCTCCACTTGTTCCACTTCGTCCACTTCCTCCAGTTCCTCCACTTCATCCACTTCGTCCATTACGTCAACTTCGTCCACCTCGTCCACTTCTTCCACTTCGTCCAGTTCCTCCACTTCGTCCACTTCGTCCACTTCCTACACTTCCTCCATTTCCTCCACTTCTTACAGATACTTCACTTCATCCACTTCGTCCACTTCGTCCACTTCGTCGACTTCCTCTACTTCGTCCACTTCGTCAACTTCCTCCACTTCCTTCACTTCGTCCACTTCTTCCACTTAGTCCACTTCGTCCACTTAGGCGACTTCGTCAACTTTGTCCATTACGTTCACTTCGTCCACTTCCTCCACATCAACCACTTCCTCCAGTTCGTCCACTTAGTCGACTTCGTCACCTTTGTCCACTTCCTCCACTTCGTCCACTTCGTCCAACTTAGTCCACTTCGTCCACTTAGTCCACTTAGTCCACTTAGTCCACTTAGTTCACTTAGTCCACTTCGTCCACTTGGTCAACTTCGTCAATTTCCTCCACTTCGTCCACTTCCTCCACTTCCTCCACTTCGTCCACTTCCTGCACTTCCTCCATTTCCTCCACTTCTTACACGTCCTTCACTTCATCCATTACAAACATGTCGTCCACTTAGTCCACTTAGTCAACTTAGGCCAATTCGTCCACTTCCTCCACTTCCTCCACTTCCTCCACTTCCTCCACCTCCTCCACTCCCTCCACTTCTTCCACTTCCTCCACTACGTCCACTTAGTCAACTTCATTAACTTCGTCCACTTCCTCCAATTTTGCCATTTCCTCCACTTCCTACACTTCCTGAACTTCCTCCACTCCTTGCACTTCGTCCGCTTAGTCCACTTCACCGACTTCCTCCACTTAGTCCACTTCGTCCACTTAGTCAACTTCGTCAACTTCCTCTACTTCGTCCACTTCGTATAATTCCTCCACTTGGTCCAACTTAATCCACTTCGTCCACTTAGTCCACTTCGTCAACTTCTTGCACTTCGTCCACTTCCTATACATCGTCCACTTCGTCCACTTAGTCGACTTCGTCAACTTTGTCCACTTCGTCCACTTCCTCCACTTCGTCCACTTCTTCCACTTAGTCCACTTCGTCCACTTCGTCCACTTAGTCGACTTCGTCACCTTTGTCCACTTCGTCCAACTTAGTCCACTTCGTCCACTTCGTCCACTTAGTTAACTTAGTCCACTTCGTCCACTTCGTCAACATCCTCCACTTCCTCCACTTCCTCCACTTCATACACTTCGTCCACGTCGTCCACTTCGTCCACTTAGTCCACTTTGTCAACTTTGTCCACTTCGTCAACTTCCTCCACTACCTCCACTTCGTCAATTTCCTCCACTTCGTCCACTTCGTCAACTTCATCCACTTCATCCACTTAGTCCACTTCCTCCACTTCTTCTACTACCTCCACTTCGTCCACTTACTTCACCTCCTTAACTTCCTCCACATACCACTTGCTCCACTACGTCCACTTCCTCCACTTCGTCAATACCGTCCACTTCCTCCACTTCGTCCTCTTCGTTAACTTCCTCCAGTTCCTCCACTTCCTCCAGTTCCATCACTTCCTCCAGTTCGTCCACTTCGTCCACTTCGCCAACTTCCTCCACTTTCTCCACTTCGTCCACTTCGTCCAATTCATCCACTTCGTCCAACTTACTCCACTTCCTCCACTTCGTGCACTTCGTCTACTTAGTCCACTTAGTCCACTTTGTCCACTTCGTCCACTTCATCCACTTCGTCAACTTCGTCCACTTCGTCCACTTCGTCAACTTCGTCCACTTCGTCCACTTCGTCAACTTCGTCCACTTCCTCCACTTCCTCCACTTCATACACTTCATCCACGTCGTCCACTTCGTCCACTTAGTCCACTACGTTAACTGTGTCCACTTTGTCAACTTCCTCCACTTCCTCCACTTCCTCCACTTCCTCAACTTCGTCCACTTCGTCAAGTTCCTCCACTTCCTCGACTTCCTCTAGTTCCTCCACTTCCTCCACTTTGTCAACTTCTTCCATGTCGTCCACTTCGTCTACTTCGTCCACTTAGTCCACTTCGTCAACTAAGTGCACTTCGTCAACTTCGTCCACTTCGTTAAGTTCGTCCACTTTGCCCACTACCTCCACTTCGTCCACTTCCTCCACTTCCTTCCACTTCGTTCCCTTCCTCCAGTTCCTCCACTTTGTCCACTTAGTCAACTTAGTCAACTTAGTCCACTTCGTCAACTTTGCCACTTCGTCCACTTTATCGACTTCTTCCACTTCGTCCACTTAGTTCACTTCGTCCACTTCATCCACTTAGTCCACTTCGTCAACTTCGTCCAGTTAGTCCACTTCGTCCACTTCATCCAATTCGTCAACTTCGTCCACTTCTTCCACTTCGTCCACTTCATCCATTTCGTCCACTTCGTCTAATTCGTCCACTTCGTCCACTTGCTCGACTTCCTCCACTTCGTCAACTTCGTCCACTTAGTCCACTTAGTCCACTTCGTCCACTTAGTCGACTTCGTCAACTTGGTCCACTTCCTCCACTTCGTCCACTTCCTCCACTTCGTCCACTTAGTCCACTTCGTCCACTTAGTCCACTTCGTCAACTTTGTCTACTTCGTCCACTTGGTCTACTTCCTCCACTTCCTCCACTTCGTCCAACTTAATCCACTTCGTCCACTTAGTCCACTTCATCAACTTCTTGCACTTCGTCCACTTCCTCTACTTCCTCCACTTCGTCCACATCGTCCACTTCGTCCACTTAGTCTACTTCGTCCACTTAGTCGACTTCGTGAACTTTGTCCACTTCGTCCAACTTAGTCCACTTCGTCCACTTCGTTCACTTCGTCCAATTAGCCCACTTAGTTAAGTTAATTCACTTCGTCCACTTCGTCAACTTCCTCCACTTCCTCCACTTCCTCGACTTCGTCCACTTCCTCCATTTCCTCCAGCTCCTCCACTTCGTATACTTCGTCCACGTCGTCCACTTCCTCCACATCCTCCACTTCGTGCACTTAGTCCACATCGTCCACTTCGTCCACTTTGTCCACTTAGTCGACTTCGTCCACTTAGTCGACTTCGTCAACTTTGTCCACTTTGTCCATTTCGTCCACTTGCTCTACTTCGTCCACTTCCTCCACTCCCTCCACTTCCTCCACTTAGTCCACTTCTTCAACTTAGTCCACTTCGTCGAGTTCGTCCACTTCCTCAACTTCGTCCACTTCCTCCACTTCCTCGAGTTCCTACACTTCCTCCACTCCCTCCACTTGGTCCACTTAGTCCACTTCGTCAACGTTGTCCACATCGTCCATTTCGTCTACTTCGTCCACTTTGTCCCCTATTTCCACTTGCTCCACTTCCTCCACTTCCTCCACTTCCTCCACTTCCTCCACTCCCTCCACTTCTTCCACTTCCTCCATTTCGTCCACTTACTCAACTTAGTCAACTTAGTCCACTTCGTCAACTTCGCCACTTCGTCCACTTCGTCCACTTAGTCCACTTCGTCCACTTCCTCCACTTCCTCCACTTTGTCCACTTCCTCCAGTTCGTCCTCTTCGTCAACTTCGTCCACTTCCTCCACTTCCTCCGCTTCGTCAACTTCGTCCACTTCCTACACTTCGTCCTCTTCGTCAACTTCGTCCACTTAGTCCACTTCCTCCATTTCCTCCACTTCGTACACTTCGTCCATGTCGTCCACTTCCTCCACTTCGTCCACTTCCTCCACTTCCTCCACTTCGTCCACTTCCTCCACTTGGTCCACTTCGTTCACTTAGTGTACTTCGTCAACTTAGTCCACTTCGTCCACTTCGTTCACTTCGTCCACTTACTCCACTTAGTTAAGTTAATTCACTTCGTCCACTTCGTCAACTTCCTCCACTTCCTCCACTTCCTCCATTTCCTCCAGTTCCTCCACTTCGTATACTTCGTCCACGTCGTCCACTTCGTCCACTTCGTCCACTTTGTCCACTTTGTCCACTTTGTCCACTTAGTCGACTTCGTCCACTTAGTCGACTTCGTCCACTTAGTCGACTTAGTCAACTTTGTCCACTTTGTCCATTTCGTCCACTTGCTCCACTTCGTCCACTTCCTCCACTCCCTCCACTTCCTCCACTTAGTCCACTTCTTCAACTTAGTCCGCTTCGTCAACTTCGTCCACTTCCTACACTTCGTCCACTTCCTCCAGTTCGTCCTCTTCGTCAACTTCGACCACTTCGTCCACTTCGTCAACTTAGTCCACTTCCTCCATTTCCTCTACTTCGTACACTTCGTCCATGTCGTCCACTTCCTCCACTTGGTCCAGTTCCTCCACTTCCTCCACTTAGTCCACTTCGTTCACTTAGTGTACTTCGTCAACTTAGTCCACTTCGTCCACTTCGTCAACTTCGTTCACTTCGTCCACTTAGTCCACTTAGTTAAGTTAATTCACTTCGTCCACTTCGTCAACTTCCTCCACTTCCTCGACTTCGTCCACTTCCTCCATTTCCTCCAGTTCCTCCACTTCGTATACTTCGTCCACGTCGTCCACTTCCTCCACATCCTCCACTTCGTGCACTTAGTCCACTTTGTCCACTTAGTCCACTTCGTCCACTTAGTCGACTTCGTCAACTTTGTCCACATTGTCCATTTCGTCCACTTGCTCCACTTCCTCCACTCCCTCCACTTCCTCCACTTAGTCCACTTCTTCAACTTAGTCCGCTTCGACAACTTCGTCCACTTCCTACACTTCGTCCACTTCCCCCAGTTTGTCCTCTTCGTCAACTTCGTCCACTTCGTCCACTTCGTCAACTTAGTCCACTTCCTCCATTTCCTCCACTTCGTACACTTCGTCCATGTCGTCCACTTCCTCCACTTCGTCCACTTCCTCCACTTAGTCCACTTCATTCACTTAGTGTACTTCGTCAACTTAGTCCACTTGGTCCACTTCGTTCACTTCGTCCACTTAGTCCACTTAGTTAAGTTAATTCACTTCGTCCACTTCGTCAACTTCCTCCACTTCCTCGACTTCGTCCACTTCCTCCATTTCCTCCAGTTCCTCCACTTCGTATACTTCGTCCACGTCGTCCACTTCCTCCACTCCGTCCACTTCGTCCACTTCGTCTACTTTGTCCACTTAGTCGACTTCGTCCACTTAGTCGACTTCGTCAACTTTGTCCACTTTGTCCATTTCATCCACTTGCTCCACTTCGTCCACTTCCTCCACTCCCTCCACTTCCTCCACTTAGTCCACTTCTTCAAGTTAGTCCACTTCGTCGACTTCGTCCACTTCTTCAACTTCGTCCACTTCGTCCCCTTCCTCCACTTCCTCCACTTCCTCGAGTTGCTACACTTCCTCCACTCCCTCCACTTGGTCCACTTAGTCCACTTAGTCCACTTCGTCAACTTTGTCCACATCGTCCACTTCGTCTACTTCGTCCACTTTGTCCACTATTTCCCACTTGCTCCACTTGCTCCACTTCCTCCTCTCCCTCGAGTTCGTCCACTTCCTCCACTCCCTCCCCTTCGTCAACTTCGTCCACTTAGTCCACTTCATTCACTTAGTCGAGTTCGTCAACTTTGTCCACTTCGTCCACTTCGTCAATTTCGTCCACTTCATCTACTTCGTCCATTTAGACCACTTCGTCAAGTTATTCCACTTCGTCAACTTAGTCCACTTCGTCCAACTTAGTCCACTTCGTCCCCTTCCTTCACTTCGTCCACTTCGTGCACTTCGTCAACTTCGTCAACTTCCTTCACTTCCTCCACTTCCTTCATTTCCTCCACTTCATCCACTTCGTCCACGTCGTCCACTTCGTCTACTTCGTCCACTTTGTCCACTTCATCAACTTAGTCCACTTCGTCAACTTCGTCCCCTTCATCAACTTCGTCAACTTGTTCCACTTCGTCCACTTTGTCAACTTCGTCCACTTTGTCAACTTCGTCCACCTTGTCAACTTCCTCCACTTACTCCACTACCCCCACTTCGTCCACTTCCTTCACCTCCTTCACTTCCTCCACATAGTCCACTTCCTCCACTACTTTCTCTTCGTCCACTTCGTCCACTTCGTCAACTTCGTCCACTTCCTCCCCTTCGTCCACTTCATCAACTTCGTCCACTTCGTCAAGTTCCTCCAGTTCCTCCAGTTCCTCCAGCTCCTCCACTTCGTCCACTTCGTCAACTTCGTCCACCTCGTCCACTTCGTCCACTTCGTCAACTTCCTCCACTTCCTCCAGTTCCTCCAGTTCATCCAATTCATCCACTTCCTCCACTTCCTCCACTTCGTCCAGTTCGTCAACTTAGTCCACTTCGTCAACTTCGTCAAGTTCGTCCACTGTGTCGACTTCGTCCACTTCATCCACTTCGTCCACTTCGTCAACTGCGTCCACTTCCTCCACTTCCTCCACCTCCTCCACTACCTCCACTTCCTCAACTTTGTCCACGTCGTCCACTTCATCTATTTCGTCCAGTTAGTCCACTATATCAACTTAGTCCACTTCGTGAACTTCGTCCACTTCGTCAACCTCTTAAACTTCGTCCATTTCCTCTACTTCGTTCACTTACTCCACTTCCTCCACTCCTTTCACTTCTTCCACTTCCTGCAGTTCTTCCACCTCCTCCACTCCCTCCACTTCTTCCACTTCGTCCACTTCCTCCAGTTCCTCCACTTTGTCCACTTCGTCAACTTCGTCCACCTCGTCCACCTCTTCCAATTCGTCCACTTCGTCCAGTTCCTCCACTTCGTCCACTTCGTCCACTTCCTGCATTTCGTACATTATTCCACTTCTTACACCTCCTTCACTTCATCCACTTCGTCCATTTCATCCACTTCGTCCACTTAGTCCACTTAGTCAACTTAGTCCACTTCGTCCACTTCGTCAACTTCGTCAACTTCTACCACTTCGTCCACTTTGTCCACCTCCTCCACTTCCTTCACTTCCTCCACCTCCTCCACTCCCTCCACTTCTTCCACTTCGTCCACTTCCTCCAGTTCCTCCACTTTGTCCACTTAGTCAGCTTAGTCAACTTAGTCAACCTAGTCCACTTCATCAACTTCGTCCACTTCCTCTAGTTCCTCCATTTCCTCCACTTCCTACATTTCCTCCACTCCCTGCAGTTCGTCCGCTTAGTCCACTTCGTCACCTTTCTCCACTTTGTCCACGTCGTCCACTTCGCCTACTTCGTCCACTTTGTCCACTTCGTCCCCTTTGTCAACTTCTTCAACTTCTTCCACTTCGTCCACTTCCTCCACTTCCTCCACTCGCTCCACTTCTTCCACTTCTTCCAGTTCCTCCACTTCGTCCCCTTAGTCAACTTAGTCCACTTCGTCAACTTCGTCCACTTAGTCCACTTCGTCCACTTTGTCCAGTTCGTCCATTTCATCCACTTAGTCCACTTCGTCCATTTCGTCCACTTCGTCTACTTCGACCACTTCGTCCACTTCCTCTACTTCGTCCACTTCGTCAACTTCCACACTTTCCTTCACTTCGTCCACTTCTTCCACTTAGTCCACTTCTTCCACTTAGTAAACTTCATCAACTTTGTCCACTTCGTTCACTTCGTCCACTTCCTCCACTTCCACCACTTCCTCCAGTTCGTCCACTTAGTCCACTTCGTCACCTTTGTCCACTTCGTCCACTTCGTCCAACTTAGTCCACTTCGTCCACTTAGTCCACTTCGTCCACTTAGTTAACTTAGTCCACTTCGTGCACTTCGTCAACTTCGTCAACTTCCTCCACTTCGTCCACTTCCTCCACTTCCTCCACTTCCTCCATTTCCTCCACTTCCTCCACTTCGTACACTTCCTGCACGTCGTCCACTTAGTCCACTTCGTAAACTTTGTCCACTTCGTGAACTTCTTCAACTTCGTCCACTTCCTCAACTTCCTCCACTTCCTCCACTCCCTCCACTTGTTCCACTTCGTCCACTTGCTCCAGTTCCTCTACTTCGTCCACTACATGAACTTCGTCCACCTCGTCCACTTCTTCAACTTCGTCCACTTCGTCCAGTTCCTCCACTTCGTCCACTTCTTGCACTTCCTCCATTGCCTCCACTCCTTACACGTCGTCCATCACTTCATCCACTTCGTCCATTCATCCACTTCGTCCACTTAGTCCACTTCGTCTACTTCGTCCACTTCGTCCACTTCGTCTACTTCGTCCACTTCGTCCACTTCCTCTACTTCGTCCACTTCGTCAACTTTCTCCTCTTCCTTCACTTCGTCCACTTCTTCCACTTAGTCCACTTCGTCCACTTCGTCCACTTCGTCAACTTCGTCAACTTCGTCAACTTCCTCCACTTCGTCCACTTCCTCCACTTCCTCCACTTCCTCCATTTCCTCCACTTCCTCCACTTCGTGCACGTCGTCCACTTCGTAAACTTTGTCCACTTCGTGAACTTCTTCAACTTCGTCCACTTCGTCAACTTCCTCCACTTCCTCCACTCCCTCCCCTTTTTCCACTTCGTCCACTTGCTCCAGTTCCTCCACTTCGTCCACTTCGTCCACTACGTCAACTTCGTCCACCTCGTCCACTTCTTCCACTTCGTCCAGTTCCTCCACTTCTTCAACTTCGTCCACTTCTTGCACTTCCTCCATTTCCTCCACTTCTTACACGTCCATCACTTCATCCACTTCGTCCATTCATCCACTTCGTCCACTTAGTCCACTTCGTCCACTTAGTCCACTTCGTCAACTGTGTCCACTTCGTTCACTTCGTCCACTTCCTCCACTTCCACCACTTCCTCCAGTTCGTCTACTTAGTCCACTTCGTCCACTTAGTCGACTTCGTCACCTTTGTCCACTTCTTCCACTTCGTCCACTTCGTCCAACTGAGTCCACTTCGTCCACTTAGTCCAGTTAGTCCACTTTGTTAACTTAGTCCACTTAGTCCACTTTGTTAACTTAGTCCACTTCGTCCACTTGGTCAACTTCGTCCACTTCCTCCACTTCCTCCACTTCCTCCAATTCCTCCACTTCCTCCACTTCGTACACTTCGTGCAGGTCGTCCACTTCGTAAACTTTGTCCACTTCGTGAACTTCTTCAACTTCGTCCACTTCGTCAACTTCCTCCACTTGCTCCACTCCCTCCACTTTTTCCACTTCGTCCACTTGCTCCAGTTCCTCCACTTCATCCACTTCGTCCACTACGTCAACTTCGTCCACCTCGTCCACTTCTTCCACTTCGTCCACTTCGTCCAGTTCCTCCACTTCGTCCACTTCCTCCATTTCCTCCACTTCTTACACGTCCATCACTTCATCCACTTCGTCCACTTAGTCCACTTCGTCCACTTCGTCCACTTCGTCCACTTCGTTCACCTCGTCCACTTCTTCCACTTCCTCCACATCGTCCACTTCCTCCACTTCGTCCACTTTCTGCACTTCGTCCACTTCCTCCACTACTTACACTTCCTTCACTTCATCGACTTCTTCCATTTCATCCACTTCATCCACTTAGTCCACTTAGTCAACTTAGTCCACTTTGTCCACTTAGTCCACTTCGTCCACTTCCTCTACTTCCTCCACTTCGTCAACTTGGTCCACTTCCTCCACTTTGTCAACTTCCTCCACTTCGTCCAATTAGTCGTCTTCACAACTTTGTCCACTTTGTCCACTGAGTCCACTTAGTTAATTTCGTCCACTTCGTACACTTCATCCACGTCGTCCACTTCGTCTACTTTAGTCCACTTAGTCCACTTCGTCAACTTCTTCAACTCTGTCCCCTTTGTCACCTTAGTCCACTTCATCCACTTCGTCTAAGTCGTCCACTTAGTCCACTTCGTCAACTTCGTCCACTTCTTCAACATCGTCCACTTCGTCCACTTTGTCAACGTCCTCCACTACTTCCACTTCCTCCACTTGTCAACTTTGCCCACGTCGTCCACTTCGTACACTTAGTCCACTTTATCAACTTAGTCCACTTCGTGAACTTCGTGAACTTCGTCAACTTCTTCAACTTCGTCCACTTCGTCCACTTCCTCCACTTCCTCCACTTCCTCCACTTGCTCCACTTGCTCCACTCCCTTCACTTCTTCAACTTCGTCCACTTCCTCCAGTTCCTCCAGTTTTTCCACTTCCTCCGCTTCGTCCACTTCCTCCTCTTCGTTAACTTAGTCCACTTCGTGCACTTCCTCCACTTCCTACACTTCCTCCACTTCTTCCACTCCCTCCATTTCATCCGCTTAGTCCACTTCGTCCAATTTGTCCACTTCGTCAACTTTGTCCACGTCGTCCACTTCGCCTACTTCGTCCACTTAGTCCAATTCGAGAACTTCGTCCACTTCGTCAACTTCTTCACCTTCGTCCACTTCCTCCACATCCTCCATTTCCTCCACTTCCTCCACTTCCTCCACTCCCTCCACTTCGTCCACTTCCTCCAGTTCCTCCACTTCGTCCACTTAGTCAACTTAGTCCACTTCGTCAACCTCGCCACTTCGTCTACTTTGTCAACTTCGTCCACTTCATCCTCTTAGTCCATTTCGTCCACTTCGTCTACTTCGTCCACTTCCTCTACTTCGTCCACTTCCTCCACTTAGTCCACTTAGTCCACTTCGTCCACTTAGTCGACTTCGTCAACTTCGTCCACTTCCTCCACTTCGTCCACTTCGTCTACTTCGTCAACTTCGTCCACTTCGTCCAACTTAGTCCACTTCGTCTACTTAGTCCACCTAGTTCACTTAGTCCACTTCGTCCACTTCGTCAACTTCGTCAACTTCGTCAACTTCCTCCACTTCGTCCACTTCCTCCATTTCCTCCACTTCGTCCGCTTCATACACTTCGTCCACGTCGTCCACTTCGTCTACTTCGTCCACTTAGTCCATTCGTCAACTTCGTCCACTTCGTCAACTTCTTCATATTCGTCCACTTTGTCAACTTCCTTCACTTCCTGCACTACCTCCACTTCGTCCGCTTCCTTCACCTCCTTCACTTCCCCACATAGTCGACTTCCTCCACTTCCTCGACTTCCTCCACTACCTCCACTTCGTCCACTTCCTCCAGCTCCTCCACTTCGTCCACTTCGTCCAGTTCCTCCACTTCGTCCACTTCTTGCACTTCCTCCATTTCCTCCACTTCTTACACGTCCATCACTTCATCCACTTCGTCCACTTATTCCACTTCGTCCACTTCGTCCACTTCGTCCACTTCGTCCACTTCGTTCACCTCGTCCACTTCTTCCACTTCCTCCACATCGTCCACTTCCTCCACTTTCTGCACTTCGTCCACTTCGTTCACTTCATCGACTTCTTCAATTTCATCCACTTCATCCACTTAGTCCACTTAGTCAACTTAGTCCACTTTGTCCACTTAGTCCACTTCGTCCACTTCCTCTACTTCCTCCACTTCGTCAACTTGGTCCACTTCCTCCACTTCCTCCACTTTGTCAACTTCCTCCACTTCGTCCAATTAGTCGTCTTCACAACTTTGTCCACTTTGTCCACTTCGTCCAACTTAGTCCACTGAGTCCACTTAGTTAATTTCGTCCACTTCGTACACTTCATCCACGTCGTCCACTTCGTCTACTTAGTCCACATCATAAACTTTGTCCAGTTCGTCAACTTCTTCAACTTCGTCCACTTCGTCACTTTAGTCCACTTAGTCCACTTCGTCAACTTCTTCAACTCTGTCCCCTTTGTCACCTTAGTCCACTTCATCCACTTCGTCTAAGTCGTCCACTTAGTCCACTTCGTCAACTTAGTCCACTTCGTCAACTTCGTCCACTTCTTCAACATCGTCCACTTCGTCCACTTTGTCAACGTCCTCCACTTCCTCCACCTCCTCCACTACTTCCACTTCCTCCATTTCCTCCACTTTGTCAACTTTGCCCACGTCGTCCACTTCGTACACTTAGTCCACTTTATCAACTTAGTCCAATTCGTGAACTTCGTCAACTTCTTCAACTTCGTCCACTTCCTCCACTTCCTCCACTTCCTCCACTTGCTCCACTTGCTCCACTCCCTTCACTTCTTCAACTTCGTCCACTTCCTCCAGTTCCTCCACTTCTTCCACTTCCTCCGCTTCGTCCACTTCCTCCTCTTCGTTAACTTAGTCCACTTCGTGCACTTCCTCCACTTCCTACACTTCCTCCACTTCTTGCACTCCCTCCATTTCATCCGCTTAGTCCACTTCGTCCAATTTGTCCACTTCGACAACTTTGTCCACGTCGTCCACTTCGCCTACTTCGTCCACTTAGTCCAATTCGAGAACTTCGTCCACTTCGTCAACTTCTTCACCTTCGTCCACTTCCTCCATTTCCTCCACTTCCTCCACTTCCTCCACTCCCTCCACTTCGTCCACTTCCTCCAGTTCCTCCACTTCGTCCACTTAGTCAACTTAATCCACTTCGTCAACCTCGCCACTTCGTCTACTTTGTCAACTTCGTCCACTTCATCCTCTTAGTCCATTTCGTCCACTTCGTCTACTTCGTCCACTTCCTCTACTTCGTCCACTTCCTCTACTTCGTCCACTTCCTCCACTTAGTCCACTTAGTCCACTTCGTCCACTTAGTCGACTTCGTCAACTTCGTCCACTTCCTCCAGTTCGTCCACTTCGTCTACTTCGTCAACTTCGTCCACTTCGTCCAACTTAGTCCACTTCGTCTACTTAGTCCACCTAGTTCACTTAGTCCACTTCGTCCACTTCGTCAACTTCGTCAACTTCCTCCACTTCGTCCACTTCCTCCATTTCCTCCACTTCG
This sequence comes from Vigna reflexopilosa, assembly GCA_027742785.1. NCBI lineage: Eukaryota > Viridiplantae > Streptophyta > Magnoliopsida > Fabales > Fabaceae > Vigna > Vigna reflexopilosa. The sequence goes on along the minus strand of CM050913.1, from coordinate 20,189,635 downwards.
TCCGCTTCATACACTTTGTCCACGTCGTCCACTTCGTCTACTTCGTCCACTTAGTCTAGTTCGTCAACTTCGTCCACTTCGTCAACTTCTTCATATTCGTCCACTTCGTCCACTTTGTCAACTTCCTCCACTTCCTGCACTACCTCCACTTCGTCCGCTTCCTTCACCTCCTTCACTTCCCCCACATAGTCGACTTCCTCCACTTCCTCCACTTCCTCCACTACCTCCACTACCTCCACTTCGTCCACTTCCTCCAGCTCCTCCACTTCGTCCACTTCGTCCACTTCCTCCACTTACTCCACTTACTCCACTTCCTCCAGTCCCTTCACTTCTTCCACTTCGTCCAATTCTTCCACTTCGTCCACTTCCTCCAGTTCCTCCACTTCGTCTACTTTCTCTACTTCGTCCACTTCGTCCATTTCGTCCAGTTCGTCCACATCGTCCACTTCCTCCACTTCCTCCACTTACTCCACTTCCTCCAGTCCCTTCACTTCTTCCACTTCGTCCACTTCCTCCAGTTCCTCCTCTTCGTCTACTTTCTCTACTTCGTCCACTTCGTCAACTTCGTCAACTTCCTCCACTTAGTCCACTTCTTCCACTTAGTCGACTTTGTCAACTTTGTGCACTTCGTCCTCTTCCTCCACTTCCCCGACTTTATCTAGTTCATCCACTTAGTCAACTTCGTCCACTTCCTCTACTTCGTCCAACTTAGTGCACTTCGTCCCCTTCGTTCGCTTCGTCCACTTAGTCCACTTAGTTAACTTAGTCCACTTTGTCAACTTTGTCAACTGCGTCAACTTCCTCCACTTCCTCCACCTCCTCCACTTCCTCCTCTTCGTCCACTTCCTCCTCTTCGTCCACTTCCTCCATTTCCTCCACTTCCTCCATTTCGTACACTTCGTCCACGTCGTCCACTTCGTTTACTTCCTCCACTTAGTCCACTTCGTCAACTTCGTCCACTTCGTCAACTTCTTCAACTTCGTCCACTTTGTCAAATTCATCCACCTCGTCCACTTTGTCAACTTCCTCCATTCCTCCACTTCTTCCACTACCTCCACTTCGTCCACTTCCTTCACCTCCTTCACTTCCTCCACATAGTCGACTTCCTCCACTTCCTCCACTACCTCCACTTGCTTCACTTCGTCAACTTCGTCCACTTCCTCCCCTTCGTCCACTTCATCAACTCGTCCACTTCGTCAAGATCCTCCACTTCCTCAAGTTCCTCCAGCTCCTCCACTTCGCCCACTTCGTCCACTTTGTTCACATCGTCCACTTCGTCCACTTCCTCTAGTTCCTCAGGTTCCTCCACTTCCTACACTTCGTCCACTTTGTCAAGATCGTCCACTTCGTCCACTTTGTCAAGTTCGTCCACTTCGTCCACTTCGTCCTCTTCGTCCACTTCGTCAACTTTGTCCACTTCGTCCACTTCGTCCACTTCGTCAACTTTGTCCACTTCCTCCACTTCCTCGACTTGTCCACCTCCTCCACTACTTCCACTTCCTCCACTTTGTCAACTTTTCCCACGTCGTCCACTTCGTCTACTTAGTCCACCTTATCAACTTACTCCACTTCGTGAACTTCGTCCACTTCGTCAACTTCTTCAACTTCCTCCACTTCCTCCACTTCCTCCACTTCCTCCACTTACTCCACTTACTCAATTTCCTCCACTCCCTTCACTTCTTCCACTTCGTCCACTTCCTCCATTTCCTCCACCACCTCCACTCCCTCCACTTCTTCCACTTCGTCCACTTCCTCCACTTGCTCCACTTCCTCCACTTCCTGCTCTTCGTTAACTTAGTCCACTTCGTGCACTTCCTCCACTTCCTACACTTCCTCCACTCCCTCCATTTCATCCGCTTAGTCCACTTCATCCACTTCGTCAACTTTGTCCACGTCGTCCACTTCGCCTACTTTGTCCACTTAGTCCAATTCGTCAACTTCGTCCAATTCGTCAACATCTTCACCTTCGGCCACTTCCTCCACTTCCTCCACCTCCTCCATTTCCTCTACTTCCTCCACTCCCTCCACTTCTTCCACTTCGTCCACTTCCTCCATTTTCTGCACTTAGTCAACTTAGTCCACTTCGTCAACCTCGCCACTTCGTCTACTTTGTCAACTTCGTGCACTTCGTCTACTTTCGTCCACTTCATTCAGTTCGTCCACTTAGTCCACTTAGTCTACTTCGTCAACCTCGCCACTTCGTCTAATTTGTCAACTTCGCACACTTCCTCTACTTCGTCCACTTCGTCAACTTCCTCCACTTCCTCCACTTAGTCCACTAAGTCCACTTCGTCCACTTAGTCGACTTCGTCAACTTCGTCCAGTTCCTCCACCTCCTCCAGTTCGTCCACTTAGTCCACTTCGTCCACTTAGTCTACTTCGTCCACTTCACCCAACTTACTCCATTTCGTCCACTTCGTGAACTTCGTCAACTTCGTGAACTTCGTCAACTTCCTCCACTTCCTCCACTTCCTCCATTTCCTCCACTTCCTCCACTTCATACACTTTGTCCACGTCGTCCACTTAGTCCACTTCGTCAACTTCTTCATATTCGTCCACTTCTTCCACTTCGCCACTTAGTCCACTTCGTCCAGTTCGTCTACTTCGTCCACTTCCTCTACTTCGTCCACTTCCTCTACTTCTTCCACTTCTTCAACTTCGTCCACTTGCTCCACGTCCTCCACTTAGTCCACGTAGTCCACTTAGTACACTTCGTCAACTTCGTCCACTTCCTCCACTTCCTGCAGTTCGTCCACTTAGTCCCCTTCGTCCACTTAGTCCACTTCGTCAACTTTGTCCACTTCGTCCAACTTAGTGCACTTCGCCCACTTCGTTCACTTAGTCCACTTAGTTAACTTAGTCCACTTCATGCACTTCGTCAACTTCCACCACTTCTTCCACTTCGTCCACTTCCTCCATTTCCTCCACTTCCTCCACTTCGTACACTTCCTCCACTTCGTACACTTCGTACACTTCATCCACTTCGTCAACTTCATCCACTACGTCAACTTCTTCATCTAGGGCGACGTCGTCCACTTCGTCCACTTTGTCAACTTCCTCCACTTCCTCGACTTCCTACACTACCTCCACTTCGTCCGCTTCCTTCACCTCCTTCACTTCCCCCACATAGTCGACTTCCTCCACTTCCTCCACTTCCTCCACAACCTCCACTACCTCCACTTTGTCCATTTCCTCCACTTCCTCCACTTCGTCCACTTCGTCCACTTCATCAACTTAGTCCACTTCGTCAAGTTCCTCCACTTCCTCCACTTCATCCAGCTCTTCCTCTTCGTCCACTTCGTCAACTTCGTCCATTTCGTCCACTTCGTCCACTTCGTCAACTTCCTCCATTTCCTCTAGTTCCTCCACTTCCTCTAGTTCCTCCACTTCCCCCACCTCCTCCACTTCCTCCACTTCGTCAACTTAGTCCACTTCGTCCACTTCTTCCCCTTCCTCCACTTCCTCCACTTCCTCCACCTCCTCCACTCCCTCCACTTCCTACAGTTCCTCCACTTCGTCCACTGCGTCCACTGCATCCACTTCGTCCACTTCGTCCGCTTCGTTAACTTAGTCCACTTTGTGCACTTCGTCCACGTCCTCAACTTGGTCCACTTTCTCTACTTCGTCCACTTCGTCAACTTCGTCCACTTCGTCAACTTCGTCCACTTCGTCCACTTCCTCAACTTAGTCCACTTCGTTCACTTAGTCGACTTCATCAACTTCTTCCACTTCGTCCACTTCCTCCACTTCGTCCACTTCCTCCACTCCGTCCACTTCCTCCAGTTCCTCCATTTCCTCTAGTTCCTCCACTTCCTCCACTTCCCCCACTTCGTCCACTTCCAAAACATCGTCCACTTCCTCCACTTCGTAAACTTAGTCCACTTCATCCACTTCCTCCACCTCCTCCACTTCCTCCACTTCGTCAAATTAGTCCACTTTCCCCACTTCGTCAACTTAGTCCACTTCATACACTTCGTCCACTTCCTCCGCTTCATCCACTTACTCCACTTCCTCCACTCCCTTCAAATCATCCACTTCCTCCACTTAGTCAACTTAGTCCACTTCATCAACCTCGCCACTTCGTCGACTTCGTCCACTTCGTAAATTTTGTCCACTTCGTCCACCTCGTCCACCTAATCCCCTTCGTCCAATTCGTCGACTGACTCCACTTCGTCCATTCGTCCACTTCGTCCACTTCCTCTAGTTCGTCCACTTCGTCAACTTCCTCCACTTCCTTCACTTAGTCCACTAAGTCCATTTCGTCCACTTAGTCGACTTCGTCAACTTCGTCCAGTTCCTCCACTTCCTCCAGTTCCTCCACTTGGTCCACGTCGTCCACTTAGTCTACTTCGTCAACTTCGTCCACTTTGTCCAACTTAGTCCACTTCATTCACTTCGTCCACTTTGTCCACTTAGTCTACTTCGTCAACCTCGCCACTTCGTCTAATTTGTCAACTTCGCCCACTTCCTCTACTTCGTCCACTTCGTCAACTTCCTCCACTTCCTCCACTTACTCCACTTAGTCCACTAAGTCCACTTCGTCCACTTAGTCGACTTCGTCAACTTCGTCCAGTTCCTCCACCTCCTCCAGTTCGTCCACTTAGTCCACTTCGTCCACTTAGTCTACTTCGTCCACTTCACCCAACTTACTCCATTTCGTCCACTTCGTGAACTT
>CM050913.1:20150803-20184860 GCA_027742785.1 Vigna reflexopilosa | reverse complement strand
AAGTGGACGAACTTGACGAAGTGAACAAAGATGACTAAGTTGACTAAGTGGACGTAGTGGAGAAACTGGAGCAACAGGAAGAAGTGAAAGAAGTGGAGGGAGTGGAGGAGGTGGAGGAAGTGGAGGAAGTGGACGAAGTGCAGGAACTAGAGGAAGTGCAGGAAGTTCACGAAGTGGACGAAGTGGAAGAAGTGGAAGAAGTGGACGAGGTGGACGAAGTGGACGAAGTGGACGAAGTGGAGGAATTGGAGGAAGTGGAGGAACTTGACGAAGAGGACGAAGGTGATGAATTGGAGGAAGTGGACGAAGGTGACGAAGTGGAGGAAGTGGACGAAGTCGACGAAGTGGACGAACTGGAGGAAGTGGAATAACTGGACGAAGTGTTACGAAGTTGAGGAAGTGGACGAAGTGGACGAAGTTGACGAAGTGGACGAAGTGGACGAAATGGACGAAGTGGACGAAGTGGAGGTAGTGGAGGAAGTGGAAGAAGTGGACTATGTGGGGGAAGTCAAGAGAGGTGAAGGAAGTGGACAAAGTGGAGGTAGTGGAGGAAGTTAACAAAGTGGACGAAGTGGACAAAGTTGACAAAGTGGACGAAGTAGGCGAAGTGGACGAAGTTGAAGAAGTGGATTAAGTGGACTAAGTGGAAGAAGTAGAGGGAGTGAAGGAAGTGGAGGAAGTGGATGAAGTGGGGGAACCGGAGGAAGTGGAGGAATTGGAGGAAGTGGACGAAGTTGACGAAGTGAACTAAGTTGACTAAGTTGACTAAGGGGACGTAGTGGAGAAACTGGAGGAACTGGACAAAGTGGAAGAAGTGGAGGGAGTAGAGGAGGTGGAGGAAGTGGAGGAAGTGGAGGAAGTGGACGAAGTGGATGAAGTGGGCGAAGTGAACTAAGTGGACTAAGTGGACTAAGTGGACGAAGTGGATGAAGTGGAGTAAGTGTAGGAAGTGGAGGAAGTGGACGAAGTGCAGGAACTGGAGGAAGTGCAGGAAGTTGACGAAGTTGACGAAGTGGACGAAGTGGAAGAAATGGACGAGGTGGACGAAGTCGACGAAGTGGAGGAACTGGAGGAACTGGAAGAAGTGGAGCAACTGGACGAAGTGGACAAAGGTGAGGAAGTGGACGAAGTTGACGAAGTCGACGAAGTGGAGGAACTGGAGGAAGTGCAGGAACTGGACGAAGTGTTACGAAGTTGAGGAAGTGGACGAAGTTGACGAAGTGGACGAAGTAGACGAAATGGAGGAAATGGACGAAGTAGAGGTAGTGGGAGAAGTGGACTATGTGGAGGAAGTCAAGAGAGGTGAAGGAAGTGGACAAAGTGGACGAAGTGGAGGTAGTGGAGGAAGTGGAGGATGTTAACAAAGTGGACGAAGTAGGCCAAGTGGTCGAAGTTGAAGAAGTGGATTAAGTGGACTAAGTTGACGAAGTGGACTAAGTGGTCTAAGTGGTCGAAGTTGGACGAAGTGGACTAAGTTGACGCAATGGACTAAGTTGACTAAGTGGACAAAGTGGAGGAACTAGAGGAAGTGGACGAAGTTGACAAAGTGGACCAAGTTGACGAAGTGGACTAAGTGAACGAAGTAGACGAAGTGGACGACGTGGACAAAGTTGACGTAGTGGACTAAGTGGAATGAGTGGACGAAGTGGAGGGAGTGGAGGAAGTGGTGGAAGTGTACGAAGTGGAGGAAGTGGAGGAAGTGGACGAAGTGGAGGAAGTGGAAAAAGTGGAGGAAGTGGTCGAAATGGACTAAGTTGACGAAGTGGACGAAGTGGAGGAAGATATAGAAGTGCAGGAAGTGGAGGAAGTGGACAAAGTGGAGGAACTGGAGGAAGTGGAGGAAGTGGACGAAGCTGAGGAAGTGGATTAAGTTGACTAAGTTGACAAAGTGGACGAAGTAGAGGAACTGGAGGAAGTGGAAGAATTGGATGGAGTGGAGGAGGTAGAGGAAGTGGAGGAAGTGGAGGAAGTGTAGGACGTGGAGGAAGTGGAGGAAGTGAAAGAGGTAGACGAGGTGGACGAAGTTGACGAAGTGGACGAAGTGGGCGAAGTGGAGGAACTGGACGAAGTGGATGAAGTGGAGGAACTTGACGAAGTGGACGAAGGTGACGAAGTGGACGAAGTGGAGGAAGTGGACGAAGTTGACGAAGTGGAGGAAGTGGAGGAAGTGGACGAAGTAGAGGTAGTGGAGGAAGTGGACTATGTGGAGGAAGTGAAGGAGGTGAAGGAAGTGGACAAAGTGGAGGAAGTGGAGGAAATGGAGGAAGTGGAGGAAGTGGACGAAGTGGAGGAAGTGGAAGAAGTAGACGAGGTGGACGAAGTTGACGAAGTGGACGAAGTGTAGGAACTGGAGGAAGTGGACGAAGGTGACGAAGTGGACGAAGTGGAGGAAGTAGACAAAGTTGATGAAGTGGAGGACGTGGAGGAAGTGGACGAAGTAGAGGTAGTGGAGGAAGTGAAGGAAGTGGACTATGTGGAGGAAGTGAAGGAGGTGAAGGAAGTGGACAAAGTGGAAGAAGTGGAGGAAATGGAGGAAGTGGAGGAAGTGGACGAAGTGGAGGAACTGGAGGAAGTGGACGAAGTGAACGAAGTTGACGAAGTGGAGGAAGTGGAGGAAGCGGACGAAGTAGAGGTAGTGGAGGAAGTTGAGGAAGTGGACTATGTGGAGGAAGTGAAGGAGGTGAAGGAAGTGGACAAAGTGGAAGAAGTGGAGGAAATGGAGGAAGTGGACGAAGTGGACGAAGTGGAAGAAGTAGACGAGGTGGACGAAGTTGACGAAGTGGACGAAGTGGACGAAGTGGACGAAGTGGACGAAGTGGAGGAACTGAAGGAAGTGGAGGAAGTGGACAAAGGTGACGAAGTGGACGAAGGTGACGAAGTGGACGAAGTGGACGAAGTGGAGGAAGTGGACGAAGTTGACGAAGTGGAGGAAGTAGACGAGGTGGACGAAGTTGCCGAAGTGGACGAAGTGGAGGAACTGAAGGAAGTGGAGGAAGTGGACGAAGGTGACGAAGTGGACGAAGGTGACGAAGTGGACGAAGTGGAGGAAGTGGACGAAGTTGACGAAGTGGAGGAAGTGGAGGAAGTGGACGAAGTAGAGGTAGTGGAGGAAGTGGAGGAAGTGGACTATGTGGAGGCAGTGAAGGAGGTGAAGGAAGTGGACAAATTGGAGGAAGTGGAGGAAATGGAGGAAGTGGTCGAAGTGGACGAAGTTGAGGAAGTGGAGGAAGTTGAGGAAGGGGACGAATTGGATGAAGTGGACTAAGTTAACTAAATGGTCTAAGTTGGACGAAGTCGAGGATGTGGAGGAAGTGGAGGAAGTTGACGAAGTGGACGAAGTGGACGAAGTGGATGAAGTGGATGAAGTGGATGAAGTGGATGAAGTGGACGAAGTGGACTAAGTTGACGATGTGGACTAAGTGGACGAAGTAGACGAAGTGGACGACGTGGACGAAGTGTACGAAGCGGAGGAAGTGCAGGAAATGGAGGAAGTGGTCGAAGTGGACTAAGGTGGAAGAAGTGGACTAAGTGACGAAGTAGATGAAATGGACGAAGTGGAGGTGGTGTAGGAAGTGGAGGAAGTAGAGGAAGTAGACGAAGTGGCCGAAGTGGACGAAGTGGATGAAGTTGACGAAGTGGAGGAACTGGAGGAAGTGGACGAAGTGGAGGGAGTGGAGGTAGTGGAGGAAGTCGAGGAAGTGGACGAAGTGGACGAAGTTGACGAAGTGGACTAAGTTGACGAAGTGGACTAAGTTGACTAAGTTGACTAAGTGGAAGAAGTGGAGGAACTGGAGGAAGTGGACGAAGTGTACGAAGTGGACGAAGTGGACGCAGTGGACGCAGTGGACGAAGATGACGAAGTCGACGAAGTTGACGAAGTGGACTAATTGGAGGAAATGGACGAAGTTGACGAAGTGGGAGAAGTGGAGGAAGTGGACGAAGTAGAGGTAGTGGAGGAAGTGGACTATGTGGAGGAAGTGAAGGAGGTTAAGGAAGTGGACAAAGTGGAGGAAGTGGAGGAAATGGAGGAAGTGGTCGAAGTGTACGAAGTTGAGGAAGTGGAGGAAGTGGATGAAGTGGACGAAGTCGAAGAAGTAGACGAGGTGGACAAAGTTGACGAAGTGGACGAAGTGGAGGAAGTGGAGGTACTTGACGAAGTGGACGAAGGTGACGAAGTGGACGAAGTTGACGAAGTGGAGGAAGTGGTGGAAGTGGACGAAGTAGAGGTAGTGGAGGAAGTGGACTATGTGGAGGAAGGGAAGGATTTGAAGCAAGTGAACAAAGTGGAGGAAGTTCAACAAATGGAGGAAGTGGTCGAAGTGGACGAAGTTGTGCAAGTGGAGGAAGTTGAGGAAGTGGACGAATTGGATGAAGTGGACTAAGTTAACTAAATGGACTAAGTTGGACGAAGTCGAGGAAGAGGAGGAAGTGGAGGAGGTTGACAAAGTGGAGGAAGTGGATGAAGTGGACGAAATGGACTAAGTTGACGAAGGGGACTAAGTGGACGAAGTATACGAAGCAGGGGAAATGCAGGAAATGTAGGAAGTGGTCGAAGTGGACGAAGTGGACTTAGTTGGACGAAGTGGACTAAGTGACGAAGTAGATGAAGTGGACGAAGTGGAGGTAGTGTAGGAAGTGGAGGAAGTAGAGGAAGTACACGAAGTGGACGAAGTTGACGAAGTGGACGAAGTTGACGAAGTGGAGGAACTGGAGGAAGTGGACGAAGTGGAAGAAGTAGAGGGAGTGGAGGAAGTGGAGGAAGTTGAGGAAGTGGAGGAAGTGTACGAAGTGGACCAAGTGGACGAATTTGACGAAGTGGACGAAGTTGACGAAGTGGACGAAGTGGACGAAGTGGACTGAGTGGAGGAAGTCGAGGAAGTCGACAAAATGGAAGAAGTGGAGGCAGTGGAGGAAGTGGAGGAAGTGGACGAAGTTGACGAAGTGGACAAAGTTGACGAAGTTGACTAAGTTGACTAAGTTGAGTAGTGGACAAAGTGGAGAAACTGGAGGAAGTGGACGAAGTGGAAGAAGTAGAGGGAGTGGAGGAAGTGGAGGAAGTGGGGGAACTGGAGGAACTGGACGAAGTGGAAGAACTGGAGGGAGTGGAGTTACTGGAGGAAGTGGAGGAAGTGTACGAAGTGGACGAGGTGGACGAGGTTGACCAAATGGACGAAGTTGACGAAGTGGACTAAGTTGACTAAGTTGAGTAGTGGACAAAGTGGAGGAACTAGAGGAAGTGGAAGAAGTAGAGGGAGTGGAGGTAGTGGACGAAGTGGGGGAACTGGAGGAAGTGGAGGAATTGGAGGAAGTGGACGAAGTTGACGAAGTGGACTAAGTTGACTAAGTTGACTAAGAGGACGTAGTGGAGGAACTGGAGGAAGTGGACGAAGTGGAAGAAGTGGAAGAAGTGGAGGGAGTTGAGGAGGTGGAGGAAGTGGACGAAGTGGAATAAGTGGATGAAGTGGACGAAGTTGAGTAGGTTGACTAAGTGGACGTAGTCGAGGAACTAGAGGAAGTGGAAGAAGTGGAGGGAGTGGAGGAGGTGGAGGAAGTGGAGGAAGTGGACGAAGTGGAATAAGTGGACGAAGTGGATGAAGTTGAGGAAGTGTAGGAAGTGGAGGAAGTGGACGAAGTGCAGGAACTGGAGGAAGTGCAAGAAGTTGACGAAGTGGACGAAGTGGACGAAGTGGATGAAGTGAACGAAGTGGACGAAGTTGATGAAGTGAACGAAGTGGACGAGGTGGACGAAGTTATCGAAGTGGAGGAACTGGACTTAGGTGACGAAGTGGACGAAATAGAGGAACTGGGGGAAGTGGAGGAAGTGGACGAAGTTGACGAAGTGGACTACTTGGACGAAGTGGACGAAATGGAGGAAGTGGAGGAAGTGGACGAAGTGGAGCTAGTGGAGGAAGTGGACTATGTGGAGGAAGTCAAGGAGGTGGAAGAAGTGGAAGGAGTGGAGGGAGTGGAGGAAGTGGACGAAGTGGACGAAGTGCAGGAACTGGGAGAAGTGCATGAAGTTGACGAAGTGGACGAAGTGGATGAAGTGAACGAAGTGGACGAAGTTGATGAAGTGAATGAAGTGGACGAGGTGGACGAAGTTGACGAAGTGGAGGAACTGGAGGAACTGGAGGAACTTGACGAAGTGGACGAAGGTGACGAAGTGGACGACGTGGACGATGTTGACGAAGTGGACGAAATGGAGGAACTGGGGGAAGTGGAGGAAGTGGACGAAGTGGAGGTAGTGGAGGAAGTGGAGGAAGTGGAGTATGTGGAGGAAGTCAAGGAGGTGAAGGAAGTGGACAAAGTGGAGGTAGTGGAGGAAGTGGAGGAAGTGGAGGAAGTGGAGGAAGTTACAAAGTGGACGAAGTGGACAAAGTTGACGAAGTGGACGATGTAGGCGAAGTGGATGAAGTTGAAGAAGTGGATTAAGTGGACTAAGTGGAAGAAGTAGAGGGAGTGGAGGAAGTGGAGGAAGTGGATGAAGTGGGGGAACCGGAGGAAGTGGACGAAGTTGATGAAGTGAACTAAGTTGACTAAGTTGACTAAGGGGATGTAGTGGAGAAACTTGAGGAACTGGACGAAGTGGAAGAAGTGGAGGGAGTGGAGGAGTTGGAGGAAGTGGATGAAGTGGGCGAAGTGAACTAAGTGGACTAAGTGGACGAAGTGGATGAAGTGGAGTAAGTGTAGGAAGTGGAGGAAGTGGACGAAGTGCAGGAACTGGAGGAAGTGCAAGAAGTTGACGAAGTGGACGAAGTGGACAAAGTGGATGAAGTGAACGAAGTGGACGAAGTTGATGAAGTGAACGAAGTGGACGAGGTGGACGAAGTTATCGAAGTGGAGGAACTGGACTTAGGTGACGAAGTGGACGAAATAGAGGAACTGGGGGAAGTGGAGGAAGTGGACGAAGTTGACGAAGTGGACTACTTGGACGAAGTGGACGAAATGGAGGAAGTGGAGGAAGTGGACGAAGTGGAGGTAGTGGAGGAAGTGGACTATGTGGAGGAAGTCAAGGAGGTGGAAGAAGTGGAAGGAGTGGAGGGAGTGGAGGAAGTGGACGAAGTGGAATAAGTGGACGAAGTGGATGAAGATGAGTAAGTGTAGGAAGTGGAGGAAGTGGACGAAGTGCAGGAACTGGGAGAAGTGCAGGAAGTTGACGAAGTGGACGAAGTGGATGAAGTGGACGAAGTTGATGAAGTGAATGAAGTGGACGAGGTGGACGAAGTTGACGAAGTGGAGGAACTGGAGGAACTTGACGAAGTGGACGAAGGTGACGAAGTGGAGGAAGTGGACGATGTTGACGAAGTGGACGAAATGGAGGAACTGGGGGAAGTGGAGGAAGTGGACGAAGTGGAGGTAGTGGAGGAAGTGGAGGAAGTGGAGTATGTGGAGGAAGTCAAGGAGGTGAAGGAAGTGGACAAAGTGGAGGTAGTGGAGGAAGTGGAGGAAGTGGAGGAAGTTACAAAGTGGACGAAGTGGACAAAGTTGACGAAGTGGACGATGTAGGCGAAGTAGATGAAGTTGAAGAACTGGATTAAGTGGACTAAGTGGAAGAAGTAGAGGGAGTGGAGGAAGTGGAGGAAGTGGATGAAGTGGGGGAACCGGAGGAAGTGGACGAAGTTGATGAAGTGAACTAAGTTGACTAAGTTGACTAAGGGGATGTAGTGGAGAAACTTGAGGAACTGGACGAAGTGGAAGAAGTGGAGGGAGTGGAGGAGTTGGAGGAAGTGGATGAAGTGGGCGAAGTGAACTAAGTGGACTAAGTGGACGAAGTGGATGAAGTGGAGTAAGTGTAGAAAGTGGAGGAAGTGGACGAAGTGCAGGAACTGGAGGAAGTGCAGGAAGTTGACGAAGTGGACGAAGTGGACGAAATGGAAGAAGTGGACGAGGTGGACGAAGTCGACGAAGTGCAGGAATTGGAGGAACTAGAAGAAGTGGAGCAACTTGAAGAAGTAGACAAAGGTGACGAAGTGGACGAAGTGGAGGAAGTGGACGAAGTTGACGAAGTCGACGAAGTGGAGGAACTGGAGGAAGTGCAGGAACTGGACGAAGTGTTACGAAGTTGAGGAAGTGGACGAAGTGGACGAAGTTGACGAAGTGGACGAAGTAGACGAAATGGAGGAAGTGGACGAAGTGGAGGTAGTAGAGGAAGTGGACTATGTGGAGGAAGTCAAGAGAGGTGAAGGAAGTGGACAAAGTGGACGAAGTGGAGGTAGTGGAGGAAGTGGAGGATGTTAACAAAGTGGACGAAGTAGGCCAAGTGGACGAAGTTGAAGAAGTGGACTAAGTTGACGAAGTGGACTAAGTGGTCTATGTGGTCTAAGTTGGACGAAGTGGACTAAGTTGACGCAATGGACTAAGTTGACTAAGTGGACAAAGTGGAGGAACTAGAGGAAGTGGACGAAGTTGACAAAGTGGACGAAGTTGACGAAGTGGACCAAGTTGACGAAGTGGACTAAGTGAACGAAGTAGACGAAGTGGACGACGTGGACAAAGTTGACGAAGTGGACTAAGTTGAATAAGTTGAATAAGTGGACGAAGTGGAGGGAGTGGAGGAAGTGGTGGATGTGTACGAAGTGGAGGAAGTGGACCAAGTGGAGGAAGTGGAAGAAGTAGACGAGGTGGACGAAATTGACGAAGTGGACGAAGTGGGCGAAGTGGAGGAACTGGATGCAGTGGAGGAAGTGGAGGAACTTGACGAAGTGGACGAAGGTGACGAAGTGGACGAAGTAGAGGAAGTGGACGAAGTTGACGAAGTGGAGGAAGTGGAGGAAGTAGAGGTAGTGGAGGAAGTGGACTATGTGGAGGAAGTGAAGGAGGTGAAGGAAGTGGACAAAGTAGGGGAAGTGGAGGAAATGGAGGAAGTGGACGAAGTGGACGAAGTGGAAGAAGTAGACGAGGTGGACGAAGTTGACGAAATGGACGAAGTGGACGAAGTGGAGGAACTGGAGGAAGTGGAGGAAGTGGACGAAGGTGACGAAGTGGACGAAGTGGAGGAAGTGGAGGAAGTTGACGAAGTGGAGGAAGTGGAGGAAGTGGACGAAGTAGGGGTAGTGGAGGAAATGGAGGAAGTGGACTATGTGGAGGAAGTGAAGGGGGTGAAGGAAGTGGACAAAGTGGAGGAAATGGAGGAAATGGAGGAAGTGGACGAAGTGGACGAAGTGGAAGAAGTAGACGAGGTGGACGAAGTTGACGAAGTGGACGAAGTGGAGGAACTGGAGGAAGTGGAGGAAGTGGACGAAGGTGACGAAGTGGACGAAGTGGAGGAAGTGGACGAAGTGGAGGAAGTGGAGGAAGTGGACGAAGTAGAGGTAGTGGAGGAAGTGGACTATGTGGAGGAAGTGAAGGAGGTGAAGGAAGTGGACAAACTGGAGGAAGTGGAGGAAATGGAGGAAGTGGTCGAAGTGGACGAAGTTGAGCAAGTGGAGGAAGTTGAGGAAGTGGACGAATTGGATGAAGTGGACTAAGTTAACTAAATGGTCTAAGTTGGACGAAGTCGAGGAAGTGGAGGAAGTGGAGGAAGTGGAAGAAGTTGACGAAGTGGACGAAGTGGATGAAGTGGATGAAGTGGACGAAGTGGACTAAGTTTACGAAGTGGACTAAGTGGACGAAGTAGACGAAGTGAACGACGTGGACGAAGTGTACGAAGCGGAGGAAGTGCAGGAAGTGGAGGAAGTGGTCGAAGTGGACAAAGTGGACTAAGTTGGACGAAGTAGACTAAGTGACGAAGTAGATGAAGTGGACGAAGTGGAGGTAGTGTAGGAAGTGGAGGAAGTAGAGGAAGTAGACGAAGTGGACGAAGTGGACGAAGTGGACGAAGTTGACGAAGTGGAGGAACTGGAGGAAGTGGACGAAGTGGAAGAAGTGGAGGGAGTGGAGGGAGTGGAGGGAGTGGAGGAAGTTGACGAAGTTGACGAAGTGGACGAAGTTGACGAAGTGGACTATGTGGAGGAACTGGAGGAAGTGGACAAAGTGGAAGAAGTGGAGGCAGTGGAGGAAGTGGAGGAAGTCGAGGAAGTCGAGGAAGTGGACGAAGTGGACGAAGTGGATGAAGTTGACGAAGTGGACTAATTTGACGAAGTGGACTATGTTGACTAAGTTGAGTAGTGGACAAAGTGGAGGAACTGGAGGAAGTTGACGAAGTTGAAGAAGTAGAGGGAGTGGAGGAAGTGGACGAAGTTGGGGAACTAGAGGAACTGGAGGAAGTGGATGAAGTTGACGAAGTGGACTAAGTTGACTAAGTTGACTAAGTGGAAGAAGTGGAGGAAGTGGAGGAAGTGGAGGAAGTGTACGAAGTGGACGAAGTGGACGCAGTGGACGAAGTGGACTAATTGGAGGAAATGGACGAAGTTGACGAAGTGGAGGAAGTGGAGGAAGTGGAGGAAGTAGAGGTAGTGGAGGAAGTGGACTATGTGGAGGAAGTGAAGGAGGTGAAGGAAGTGGACAAAGTGGAGGAAGTGGAGGAAATGGAGGAAGTGGTCGAAGTGGACGAAGTTGAGGAACTTGAGGTACTTGACGAAGTGGATGAAGGTGACGAAGTGGACGAAGTGGAGGAAGTGGAGGAAGTGGACGAAGTAGAGGTAGTGGAGGAAGTGGACTATGTGGAGGAAGGGAAGGAGTTGAAGGAAGTGGACAAAGTGGAGGAAGTGGAGCAAATGGAGGAAGTCGTCGAAGTGGACGAAGTTGTGCAAATGGAGGAAGTTGAGGAAGTGGACGAATTGGATGAAGTGGACTAAGTTAACTAAATGGACTAAGTTGGACGAAGTCGAGGAAGAGGAGGAAGTGGAGGAAGTGGAGGAAGTGGAGGAGGTTGACGAAGTGGACGAAGTGGATGAAGTGGACGAAATGGCCTAAGTTGACGAAGGGGACTAAGTGGACGAAGTGTACGAAGCGGGGGAAATGCGGGAAATGGAGGAAGTGGTCGAAGTGGACGAAGTGGACTAAGTTGGACAAAGTGGGCTAAGTGACGAAGTAGATGAAGTGGACGACGAAGTAGAGGTAGTGTAGGAAGTGGACGAAGTAGAGGAAGTACACGAAGTGGACGAAGTTGACGAAGTGGACGAAGTTGACGAAGTTGACGAAGTGGAGGAACTAGAGGAAGTGGACGAAGTGGATGAAGTGGAGGTAGTGGAGGAAGTGCAGGAAGTGGAGGAAGTGGAGGAAATGGAGGAAGTGGTCGAAGTGGACGAAGTTGAGGACGTGGAGGAATTGGATGAAGTGGACTAAGTTAACTAAGTGGACTAAATTGGACGAAGTGGAGGACGTGGAGGAAGTGGAGGAAGTGGAGGAAGTTGACGAATTGGACGAAGTGGATGAAGTGGACGAAGTAGACTAAGTTGACGAAGTGGACTAAGTGGACGAAGTACACGAAGTGGACGAAGTGCACGAAGTGCACGAAGTAGACGAAGTGGACGACGTGGACGAAGTGTACGAAGCGGAGGAAGTGGAGGAAATGGTGGAAGTGGTCGAAGTGGACGAAGTGGACTAAGTTGGACGAAGTGGACAAAGTGACGAAGTAGATGAAGTGGACGAAGTGCAGGTAGTGGAGGAAGTGGAGGAAGTAGAGGAAGTAGACGAAGTGGACGAAGTGGACGAATTGGACGAAGTGGACGAAGTGGACGAAGTGGACGAAGTGGACGAAGTGGACGAAGTGGATGAAGTGGACGAAATGGACTAAATTGACGAAGGGGACTAAGTGGACGAAGTGTACGAAGCGGGGGAAATGCAGGAAATGGAGGAAGTGGTCGAAGTGGACGAAGTGGACTAAGTTGGACGAAGTGGACTAAGTGACGAAGTAGATGAAGTGGACGAAGTGGAGGTAGTGTAGGAAGTGGACGAAGTAGAGGAAGTGGACGAAGTTGACGAAGTGGACGAAGTGGCCGAAGTGGACGAAGTTGACGAAGTTGACGAAGTTGACGAAGTGGAGGAACTGGAGGAAGTGGACGAAGTGGAAGAAGTGGAGGGAGTGGAAGAAGTGCAGGAAGTGGAGGAAGTGGAGGAAGTGTACGAAGTGGACCAAGTGGACGAATTTGACGAAGTGGACGAAGTGGACGAAGTTGACGAAGTGGACTAAGTGGAGGAAGTGGAGGAAGTGGACAAAATGGAGGAAGTGGGGGAAGTGGAGGAAGTGGACGAAGTTGACGAAGTGGATAAAGTTGACGAAGTGGACTAAGTTGACTAAGTTGACTAAGTTGAGTAGTGGACAAAGTGGTGAAACTGGAGGAAGTGGACGAAGTGGAAGAAGTAGAGGGAGTGGAGGAAGTTGAGGAAGTGGGGGAACCGGAGGAAGTGGAGGAATTGGAGGAATTGGTGGAAGTGGACGAAGTTGACGAAGTGGACTAAGTTGACTAAGTTGACTAAGTGGAAGAAGTGGAGGGAGTGGAGGAAGTTGAGGAAGTGGAGGAAGTGGAGGAAGTGTACGAAGTGGACGAAGTGGCCGAAGTTGACGAAGTGGATGACGTTGACGAAGTGGACTAAGTGGAGGAACTGGAGGAAGTGGAGGAAGTGGAGGAAGTGGACGAAATGGACGAAGTTGACGAAGTGGTTTAAGTTGACGAAGTGGACTAAGTTGACTAAGTTGAGTAGTGGACAAAGTGGAGGAACTAGAGGAAGTGGACGAAGTGGAAGAAGTAGAGGGAGTGGATGAAGTGGACGAAATGGGGGAACTGGAGGAAGTGGAGGAAGTGGACGAAGTGGACGAAGTTGACTAAGTGGACTAAGTGGACGTAGTGGAGGAAATGGAGGAAGTGGACGAAGTGGAAGAAGTGGAGGGAGTGGAGGAGGTGGAGGAAGTGGACGAAGTGGACGAAGTGGAATAAGTGGACTAAGTGGACTAAGTGGACGAAGTGGATGAAGTGGAGTAAGTGTAGGAAGTGGAGGAAGTGGACGAAGTGCGGGAACTGGAGGAAGTGCAGGAAGTTGACGAAGTGGACGAAGTGGATGAAATGGACAAAGTGGAAGAAGTGGACGAGGTGGACGAACTTGACGAATTTGACGAAGTGGAGGAAGTGGACGAAGTGGAGGAACTCGAGGAAGTGGAGGAACTTGACGAAGTGACGAAGGTGACGAAGTGGACGAAGTGGACGAAGTTGACAAAGTGGACGAAGTGGAGGAACTTGAGGAAGTGGAAGAAGTGGACGAAGTGGACGAAGTTGAGGAAGTGGACGAAGTGGACGAAGTTGACGAAGTGGACGAAATGGAGGAAGTGGAGGAAGTGGACAAAGTGGAGGTAGTGGAGGAAGTGGCGGAGTGGACTATGTGGAGGAAGTCAAGGAGGTGAAGGAAGTGGAGGAAGTGGAGGTAGTGGAGGAAGTGGAGGAAGTGGAGGAAGTGGAGGAAGTTAACAAAGTGGAGGAAGTGGACAAAGTTGACGAAGTGGATGAAGTAGGCGAAGTGGACGAAGTTGAAGAAGTGGATTAGGTTTACGAAGTGGACTATGTTGTTGAAGTGGATTAAGTGGATGAAGTGGATGACGTGGACGCAGTATACGAAGCGGAGGAAGTGGAAGAAATGGAGGAAGTGGTCGTAGTGGACTAAGTTGGACAAAGTGGACTAGGTTGACGAAGTGAACTAAGTTGACTAAGTGGACAAAGTGGAGGAAATGGAGGAAGTGGACAAAGTGGAAGAAGTGGAGGGAGTGGAGGAAGTGGAGGAACTGGACGAAGTTGACAAAGTGGACGGAGTTGACGACGTAGACCAAGTTCACGAAGTGGACTAAGTGAACGAAGTAGGCGAAGTGGACGACGTGGACAAAGTTGACGAAGTGGACTAAGTGGACGAAGTGGAGGGAGTGGAGGAAGTGATGGAAGTGGAGGAAGTGGAGGAAGTGGACGAAGTAGAGGAAGTGGACGAATTGGACGAAGTGGTCGAAATGGACTAAGTTGACGAAATGGAGGAAGTGGAGGAAGATGAGTAACTGCAGGAAGTCCAGGAAGTGGACGAAGTGGAGGGAGTGGAGGAAGTGGACGGAGTTGACGACGTAGACCAAGTTCACGAAGTGGACTAAGTGAACGAAGTAGGCGAAGTGGACGACGTGGACAAAGTTGACGAAGTGGACTAAGTGGACGAAGTGGAGGGAGTGGAGGAAGTGATGGAAGTGGAGGAAGTGGAGGAAGTGGACGAAGTAGAGGAAGTGGACGAATTGGACGAAGTGGTCGAAATGGACTAAGTTGACGAAATGGAGGAAGTGGAGGAAGATGAGGAAGTGCAGGAACTGGAGGAAGTAGACGAAGTTGACGAAGTGGACTAAGTTGACTAAGTGGACGAAGTGGAGGAACTTGAGGAAGTGGAAGAAGTGGAGGGGGTGGAGGAGGTGGAGGAGGTGGAGGAAGTGGAGGAAGTGGACTAAGTGGACTAAGTGGATGAAGTGGAGTAAGTGTAGGAAGTGGAGGAAGTCCAGGAAGAGGAGGAAGTGGACGAACTTGACTAAGTTGACTAAGTGGACGAAGTGGAGGAACTAGAGGAAGTGGAGGAAGTGGAAGAAGTGGAGGGAGTGGAGGAGGTGAAGGAAGTGGAGGGAGTGGAGGAAGTGGAGGAAGTGTAAGAAGTGGAGGAAGTGGAGGAAGTGGAAGAAGTAGACGAGGTGGATGAAGTTGACGAAATGGACGAAGTGGACGAAGTGGAGGAAGTGGAGGAAGTGGAGGAAGTGGAGGAATTGAGGAAGTGGACGAAGGTGACGAAGTGGACGAAGTTGACGAAGTGGAGGAAGTGGAGGAAGTGGAGGAAGTAGAGGTAGTGGAGGAAGTGGAGGAAGTGGACTATGTCGAGGAAGTGAAGGAGGTGAAGGATGTGGACAAAGTGGAGGAAGTGGAGGAAGTGGAGGAAATGCAGGAAGTGGAGGAAGTTGAGGAAGAGGAGGAAGTGGAGGAAGTTGAGGAAGTCGACGAAGTGGACGAAGTGGACGAAGTGGACGAAGCGGACGAAGTGGACTAAGTTGACGAAGTAGACTAGGTGGACGAAGTAGACAAAGTGGACGACGTGGACGAAGTGTACAAAGTGAAGGAAGTGGAGGAAGTAGAGGTAGTGGAGGAAGTGGAGGAAGTGGACTATGTTGAGGAAGTGAAGGAGGTGAAGGATGTGGACAAAGTGGAGGAAGTGGAGGAAGTGGAGGAAATGGAGGAAGTGGAGGAAGTTGAGGAAGAGGAGGAAGTGGAGGAAGTTGAGGAAGTCGACGAAGTGGATGAAGTGGACGAAGTGGACGAAGTGGACGAAGTGGACTAAGTTGATGAAGTAGACTAGGTGGACGAAGTACACGAAGTGGACGAAGTAGACGAAGTGGACGACGTGGACGAAGTGTACGAAGCGGAGGAAGTGGAGGAAATGGAGGAAGTGGTCGAAGTGGACGAAGTGGACTAAGTTGGACGAAGTGGACTAAGTGACGAAGTAGATGAAGTGGACGAAGTGGAGGTAGTGGAGGAACTGGAGGAAGTATAGGAAGTGGACGAAGTGGACGAAGTGGACGAAGTGGACGAAGTGGACGAAATGGACTAAGTTGACGAAGGGGACTAAGTGGACGAAGTGTACGAAGCGGGGGAAATGCAGGAAATGGAGGAAGTGGTCGAAGTGGACGAAGTGGACTAAGTTGGACGAAGTGGACTAAGTGACGAAGTAGATGAAGTGGACGAAGTGGAGGTAGTGTAGGAAGTGGAGCAAGTAGAGGAGGTAGAGGAAGTAGACGAAGTGGACGAAGTGGACGAATTGGACGAAGTGGACGAAGTTGACGAAGTGGAGGAAGTGGAGGAACTGGAGGAAGTGGACGAAGTGGAAGAAGTGGAGGGAGTGGAGGAAGTGGAGGAAGTGGAGGAAGTGGAGGAAGTGGAGGAATTGGACGAAGTGGACGAAGTTGACGAAGTGGACTAAGTGGAGGAACTGGACGAAGTGGAAGAACTGGAGGGAGTGGAGTTACTGGAGGAAGTGGAGGAAGTGTACGAAGTGGACGAAGTTGACCAAATGGACGAAGTTGACGAAGCGGACTAAGTTGACGAAGTGGACTAAGTTGACTAAGTTGAGTAGTGGACAAAGTGGAGGAACTGGAGGAAGTGGAAGAAGTAGAAGGAGTGGAGGTAGTGGACGAAGTGGGGGAACTGGAGGAAGTGGAGTGATACAAGAAGGCCTAGCACCATTGGACCTATCACAAGAGGGATGATCAAGAAGCTACAAGATGAGTACTCTCCCAAAGGCCAAACCCTCTTTGCTATCTTTGGATGGAAGATTGGAGACCTAGAAGATGCTTTTAAGATGCCAAAACATGGAGAAGGGTAAAAGTGGACTTTGGCACATGGGGGGGTGTGCGCATAGTAGCCTAAGGGGTAGTATTAGCTTATTTTAATTCCACTTATGCGCCTATGTAATAAGCCACGTGAATAATATGGCTTCTAGAAAGCCATCACACTTTGCACATGTGGGTGAGGTGGCACTTGATCCGTATTTTGTGGATCTCCTTACCTCACATGCATTGCATTGCATTGACTTGAGATTTAGCTATATAATCTCCTGGGATAAGCATGTATTTCACTTTTGGAAATTTATAGAAGATGAATTTTGCACTTTGCAATTTCCTCTCATCCGAAAGTCCTCTCTATTTGCTTGCTCTTCCATTGCTATCTTCTTCCATTATGGAAGCCGCCTGAGATAGCCTACCATTCCCTCAAGCCAACTTCCACTTCACCTCACCCTAATCACTTCAATTCGCTGCCAACATCTCATACAATCCAGCCAAAAACCGAGAGCCTTCTCTGCTACAATTTCTCCAGCACTGAACAATGCTTTCCGTTACTGTTCCATTGATTCTTTGGGTACAGCAGAGCTGGTTGCTTCCTCCAATCTCACGGATCTGCTTCTATGCATCCTCTTTGATGCATCAAGTGGTATCATGAGCCTAGGTTCAAGTTAGAACCGTGAGATAAGTCCAGATTTCTTCCATTTCTTTGCTGTCAAAATTTCCTGGTTGTTCTTGATGTTTTCTAAAAATTCTGCACTGTTTTTCATCAATCATTGCTGTGTTTAGGATCTACTCTTAATTTCATTGGCTACTAGCTGTCTTTGCTTGAGTTTTCCTTCATTTTATTCGGCTGTTATTGATTGTTTGAGTCTATTTTACCATTTAAACATCATTTCCGGTTTTGTCTTAAGTCTTGTTAGTTACTTTGCTGTTTTTGTTATCAAATCTGGTTTTTCAACCAAGTTTTACCAAAAATCTGAGTTGTTTGAATGTGGCTACACCAATTAAGAGCAATGAATACTTCAGAAATGAGCTCAGGTGTTTAGATCTACCATTCAAACTCAAATCTGTGCTGGTTGTTCAAATCTGACAGAATTTCAGTTTCTGTTTTTTGTTGCTGCATTGCCACTGTTCTTATGGTCATTTACTGTTCTATTGAACAGCAGTTGATTGATCCATTGTCTGAACCATTTGGAAGATGAAATGAGTTGATTCCAAATAGTTTGTCATGTGGCAAGAGTGTCCAAGCATTTGGCGGAGATGCATGTGTTTTCCTTGAGTAAATTCTGCCTAATTGTGTGTGGTTAGTATTAGATCATTGCTAACCATCCTCAACACTGAATTTCTGCATTTGTGCAACTTTCAAATACCATTTCTAACTCCTCTTTGCTGTTTTCAAATCAGAATTGCTTTTGAATCAAAATTTGACCATGCTAGTTGTTAAATTTAGCTGAAATCTGGTACTGCAGTAGTGACTTTCTGTTTTAGATAGTTTTGATGCATCCAATTAGTTCCAACAAGTCATAAATCATCATCAAAACATGTTTGAATCATTGGAAAATAACTAGGCGCAGTACTATTCATTTGGTATATTTTCCTGCATTGAAAATTGACTCTGCCGAGAAACTGTGCTGGTTTTTGTCAATTTCTGCACTGCATTACTTTGCTTGATTCATCACGTTTAGATGCAGTAAAAGCCATGGTCCATTTAAAATATCAAGATAACAATTCAAAAGAGATATTACATACGTTAAAAGGCACTTAGGACCATTGCATCATCAGTTTCGAAAGTTTGAAGTGTATAGTATTGTTGCTGTTAAAATCTGGTGCAGAAATCTGGTGCAACTCATTCAGGCATTTCATCAAACAGTTTTGTCAATTTTCAATGCATAGCCAATTCGTGTGTGATTCTGATCTAAAGTCTTTTCTTGTGTTTTAAATCTGATCTAGAACCATTCTTAGGATCTATTTGAGGTGCCACCGTGTTTGAAACCCCTTTCATTGCTTGATTTTCGATTTTTTTCTACATTCTGCACACCAACTGTTTGAAAATTTCCTGGTGTTGCTGTCTTTTGGTTGTGAAAAATTACAGCACTTGAGGTGATATTTTCAGTGATTAATTGGCTTGTTGGGTAGGTGGTTTATACCTCAGAAGGTGTATCACAATTGGAAGCATCAAAGAAGGTTCAATGAAGAGGAGCAAAGACAAGAAGATGGTACTTTGGATGGGAAACCCGTGACAATTCTGCACTTCCAAAGTGTGCTGCAGCAAGTGCCGAGACAGCAACCAGCAGAATTGTTGCTGCAGAGTTGCGTCCTTGAGTGATCACTTGCAGCTGAGAGGATTGGTGTGAATTAAGCATAGTTCACTCTTTGTTTTGAGAAGCCAAAGCTGCACACATCTTTCCCTTAGCCAATTCGCATTTTTTTCCTTACAATTTACCAAATTTCTTTTGTAATTTCCTTTGGTTTCTTTGGTTGTAAGTTCCAAATCCAAGCAAGTGAGGTGCTAGAGTTCACAAGTGCTCTTCCCTCATTTGTAACTAGACTCAAAGAAGTCTCACAACCTAAAATTGAGTAGTCGGTGAGTGTGTCTTAGATCCAAAGTCTAAGCCTCACCTAGGAGACCTCACCTTAATTGCTTTTCCAATTCTCGCCTAGATAGCATATATCTTGTGCGAATAGGAAGCTCTCTTAGGGGTCCGAATTTAGAGTTTAGGTTGTGTCCTTTCTTTGCTTTGTGTTTTTCTTTGTTGTCTTTAAGACTTAAGTGGATTTAAGAGTGATTTTGATCTAAGGACTCTAGTAAGTAGCCAGAAGCATATTTGGCAAGGATAAGGCTTGGTACTTAAGCATTCCTAGTGAATCACCTCCCTTACCTGGAATATTGCTTTCAAGCGAAAATCTCTAGTCTTTACTTCAAGAATAACATTTAAGTCCATCATAATGTCTAGAAGGCATTCTCCTAGGATTAGTGATAGTGAAAAAGAACATTTTTCTCTTCAAACTTTAGTTAATGAATTCAAGGAAATAAGAAGAGAAATGCATGAAGAGAAAGCCAATAGAGAGCTTCAAAATGCTGTTATTCAAGATGAGTTGAGATTGATAAGGAAAAGTAAGTCTAGGGGAAGTCAGAGTGAAAACTCTCAAGAGGGAGGGATGTCTTTGAGTCTGGGTGATTATTACCCTCATCAGCCTTCTACTTCTAGGAGGCATAGGAGAAATTCTCATGCACCCCCACCCCCTAAAGAAGTCAATGTTGTGTTGCCTCACTTCCATGGGAAGGACAATGTAGAGGCTTATCTTGATTGGGAGATGAAGGTAGAACAATTGTTTGAATGCCACCAAGTGAGTGAAGAGAGGAAGGTCTCTCTAGCTACCCTAAGCTTTCAAGGGTATGCAATGTATTGGTGGACTGCCTTGGTCCAAGAGAGGCTTAGACATCAAGCCCCTCCCATCCACTATTGGAATGATCTCAAGTCTGTCCTTAGGAGGAGACACATTCCCTCCTACTACAATAGAGAACTCATGGATAAACTCCAAAGGTTACAACAAAGGTCTATGACAGTTGAGGAATATAGACAAAAGATGGAGTTGTATATGATGAGGGCAGGCATAGTAGAAGGTCCAGAAATTACTTTAGCTAGATTTTTAAGTGGGCTCAATTTTGACATAAGAGATAGGGTTGAACTTCTACCTTATAGAGATTTGAATGATCTTGTTCAAATGTGTATAAAGATAGAACAACAAAACTTGAGAAAATCTTCTTCTAAAAGAATTCAAGTTCAACCTACTTTTGAAAAGAAAATTTTTAAAGAAAAAGAGCCATTTAAACCTCTAGCCAAAATAGAAGAGAGACCCAAGAAAGAGACACCCTCACACACCAGAACAAGTGAAATCAAATGCTTCAAATGTCTAGGAAGGGGTCATGTAGCTACTCAATGTCCTACAAAAAGAAACATCATTTTGAAAGGCAAGGACATTTATAGTAGTGAAAGTGACACCCCAACTAGTACAAGTGAGAGTGAGGAAGAAGAAAGGGAAGAGGAAATATATGCTGATGATGGGCAACTTCTCATGGTGAGAAGAATACTTAGCAACCAACCAAGTCTTGATCACCTATCACAAAGAGAGAACATCTTTCACACAAGATGTAAAATTCAAGAAAATCATTGTTCTCTCATTGTTGATAGTGGATCTTGTTGCAATTGTTGTAGCACAAGGTTGGTTGAGAAGTTGAAGCTTGATATTATACCCCATCCAAAACCTTATAAACTTCATTGGCTAAATGAAGATGGGGATATAATAGTCAAGAATCAAGTGAAGTTGGCATTTTCCATTGGGAACTTCAAAGATGAAGTTTTATGTGATATAGTTCCCATGGAAGCATGTCATGTGTTATTGGGGAGACCATGGCAATTTGATCATCAAACTATCCATCATGGTCTAACCAATACCATCACTATCCATCAAAAGGACAAGAAGTTTGTGCTTCATCCTTTGACTCCTACCCAAGTGGCTAAGGATCAAGCACAAATGAAGTCTTTAAGAAAGCAAGAACATGATCAAAAGAAAAAGTCAAAAAGAAAGGAGGGTATAGAAACAAGTGTGCCACCTAAGGTCACTCAACATGAAGTCCTTTTAAACAAAAAGACTTTAATCAATACACTTCAAGTTGAGCAACCTTCATATCTTCTTCTTTGTCAAGGGACACTTACATGCACATCTAGTGATTCAAAGACTTCAACTCTTTCTCCATCCATTCAAAAACTTTTGAAAGAATTTGATGATCTATTCCCACAAGAAATTCCAAAAGGGCTTCCACCCATAAGAGGAATTGAACATCAAATTGATTTCATTCCAGGGGCAATTCTTCCTAATAGGCCAGCCTATAGGACAAACCCCCAAGAAACTAAGGAGATTGAGACACAAGTCCAAGAGTTGCTAGATAAAGGCTTAGTTCAAAAGAGTCTAAGTCCATGTGTTGTACCAGTGTTGCTTGTACCAAAAAAAGATGGGAAGTGGCGCATGTGTTGTGATTGTAGAGCTATCAACAACATCACAATCAAGTATAGACATCCCATTCCTAGGCTTGATGATATGTTGGATGAATTGCATGGAGCACAAATATTTTCAAAGGTAGATTTAAAAAGTGGCTATCACCAAATAAGAATTAAAGAAGGTGATGAATGGAAAACTGCCTTTAAGACCAAGTTTGGATTATATGAATGGCTAGTTATGCCTTTTGGTCTTACAAATGCTCCAAGCACATTCATGAGACTTATGAATCATGTCCTTAGGGATTGCATTGGGAAGTTTGTAGTTGTCTACTTTGATGACATCTTGGTATATAGTCAAAATTTGCAAACTCATGAAAATCATTTGAGAGTTGTTTTAACAATTCTTAGAAAACACAAATTGATTGCAAACTTTGACAAGTGTACCTTTTGTGTTGATAGTGTCATATTTCTTGGATTTGTGGTCACCAAAAATGGGGTTCATGTGGACCCAGAAAAAATAAAGGCCATCCAAGATTGGCCTCCTCCAAAGAATGTAGGAGAAGTAAGGAGCTTCCATGGGTTGGCAAGCTTTTATAGAAGATTTGTTCCTAACTTCTCTAGTCTTGCTTCACCCCTCAATGAGTTGGTGAAAAAAGATGTTACATTCCATTGGGGGGATAAACAACAAAAGGCTTTTGAGCTACTCAAAGAGAAGCTCACACAAGCACCCATTCTAGCTTTGCCAAATTTTTCCAAAACTTTTGAGCTAGAATGTGATGCTTCAGGATTTGGCATAGGTGCAGTATTATTACAAGAAGGACACCCAATTGCATACTTTAGTGAAAAACTTCATGGTGCCTCTTGTAATTACCCCACCTATGACAAGGAACTCTATGCACTTGTGAGGGCTCTTCAAACTTGGGAACATTACCTTGTTGCCAAGGAGTTTATCATTCATAGTGATCATGAATCACTTAAGTATTTGAAGAGTCAACACAAGTTACAAAAGAGGCATGCTAAGTGGTTGGAATTCATTGAACAATTCACTTATGTTATTAAATACAAGAAAGGAAAAACCAATGTGGTGGCTGATGCTTTGTCAAGAAAAATTAATCTATTAGCCACATTGGGAGCTCAAATTCTTGGATTTAATAACATTCTTGAATTGTATTCACAAGATCTTGATTTTGCTCATATCTATGAGGAATGTCTCAATAGGCCTCAAGGAGGATTCTATGTGAAAGAGGGGTATCTTTTTAAAGAAGGAAAAATTTGTATTCCTCAAGGTTCACATAGAAAACTCCTTGTTAAAGAGACACATGAGGGAGGATTAATGGGGCATTTTGGGGTAGAAAAGACCCTTGGCATGTTGAAAGAAAAATTCTTTTGGCCTCACATGAGAAGGGATGTTCAAAGGCATTGCTTTAAGTGTATAACTTGTTTAGAAGCTAAATCTAAATCAATGCCTCATGGACTTTATACTCCTTTGAATGTTGCTTCCACCCCTTGGGAAGAGATAAGTATGGATTTTGTGTTAGGTCTTCCCAAAACTTCTAGGGGTTTTGATTCTATCTTTGTGGTGGTAGATAGATTTAGCAAAATGGCTCATTTTATACCTTGCCACAAAGTAGATGATGCAAGCAACATTGCAAAGTTATTCTTTAGAGATGTGGTTAAACTTCATGGTCTACCTAAGGTA
Source organism: Vigna reflexopilosa (assembly GCA_027742785.1). Lineage (NCBI taxonomy): Eukaryota > Viridiplantae > Streptophyta > Magnoliopsida > Fabales > Fabaceae > Vigna > Vigna reflexopilosa. The sequence continues at coordinate 20,161,942 of CM050913.1, read as the reverse complement.
ATAGTTTCGGATAGAGATACAAAATTTCTTAGTCACTTTTGGAGGACCTTATGGTCTAGATTAGGGACTAAGTTATCTTTTTCTACTACTTGCCATCCTCAAACAGATGGTCAAACTGAGGTAGTAAATAGATCTCTTTCCACTTTACTAAGGGTAGTTCTAAAAGGCAATCACAAATCTTGGGATGAGTATCTTCCTCATGTTGAGTTTGCCTACAATAGAGTAGTTCATGGAACTACTAAATTGTCTCCTTTTGAAGTTGTTTATGGTTTTAATCCTTTGACACCCATGGATTTAATACCCCTTCCAAATTCTATTGATTTTGTTCATCAAGATGGGGTATCTAAATCTAAGTTTATCAAAGAATTACATCAAAAGGTTAAAAATCAAATTCAACAACAAAATGAGAAATATGCCAAGCAACACAACAAGGGCAAGAAAGAGTTAATCTTCAATGAAGGTGATCTAGTTTGGGTTCATCTTAGAAAGGAAAGATTTCCTCAACTAAGAAAATCCAAACTCAATCCTAGAGGAGATGGACCTTTTAGAGTGATAAGGAGGATAAATAACAATGCATATCAAATTGATCTTCCCCCTGAATATGGTGTTCATGCTACCTTCAATGTATCTGACCTTAAACCTTTTGCAGGTTATGCAAGTGAAGATGAAGACCCTATGGATTTGAGGGCAAATCCCTCTCAAGAGGGAGGGGATGATACAAGAAGGCCTAGCACCATTGGACCTATCACAAGAGGGATGATCAAGAAGCTACAAGATGAGTACTCTCCCAAAGGCCAAACCCTCTTTGCTATCTTTGGATGGAAGATTGGAGACCTAGAAGATGCTTTTAAGATGCCAAAACATGGAGAAGGGTAAAAGTGGACTTTGGCACATGGGGGGGTGTGCGCATAGTAGCCTAAGGGTAGTATTAGCTTATTTTAATTCCACTTATGCGCCTATGTAATAAGCCACGTGAATAATATGGCTTCTAGAAAGCCATCACACTTTGCACATATGGGTGAGGTGGCACTTGATCCGTATTTTGTGGATCTCCTTACCTCACATGCATTGCATTGCATTGACTTGAGATTTAGCTATATAATCTCCTGGGATAAGCATGTATTTCACTTTTGGAAATTTATAGAAGATGAATTTTGCACTTTGCAATTTCCTCTCATCCGAAAGTCCTCTCTATTTGCTTGCTCTCCATTGCTATCTTCTTCCATTGTGGAAGCCGCCTGAGATAGCCTACCATTCCCTCAAGCCAACTTCCACTTCACCTCACCCTAATCACTTCAATTCGCTGCCAACATCTCATACAATCCAGCCAAAAACCGAGAGCCTTCTCTGCTACAATTTCTCCAGCACTGAACAATGCTTTCCGTTACTGTTCCATTGATTCTTTGGGTGCAGCAGAGCTGGTTGCTTCCTCCAATCTCACGGATCTGCTTCTATGCATCCTCTTTGATGCATCATGGAGGAATTAGAGGAAGTGGACTAAGTTGACTAAGTTGACTAAGTGGACGTAGTGGAGGAAGTGGAGGAAGTGGACGAAGTGGAAGAAGTGGAGGGAGTGGAGGAGGTGGAGGAAGTGGAGGAAGTGGAGGAAGTGGAATAAGTGGATGAAGTGGATGAAGTTGAGTAAGTGTAGGAAGTGGAGGAAGTGGACGAAGTGCAGGAACTGGAGGAAGTGCAGGAAGTTAACGAAGTGGATGAAGTGGACGAAGTTGATGAAGTGAACGAAGTGGATGAGGTGGACGAAGTTGTCGAAGTGGAGGAACTTGACGAAGTGGACGAAGGTGACGAAGTGGACGATGTTGACGAAGTGGACGAAATGGAGGAACTGGGGGAAGTGGAGGAACTGGACGAAGTTGAGGAAGTGGGCTACTTGGACGAAGTGGACGAAATGGAGGAAGTGGACGAAGTGGAGGAAGTGAACGAAGTGGAGGTAGTGGAGGAAGTGGACTATGTGGAGGAAGTCAAGGAGGTGGAAGAAGTGGAAGGAGTGGAGGGAGTGGAGGAAGTGGAGGAGGTGGAGGAAGTGGAGGAAGTGGAGGAAATTGAGGAAGTGGACGAAGTGGAATAAGTGGACGAAGTGGATGAAGTTGAGTAAGTGTAGGAGGTGGAGGAAGTGGACGAAGTGCAAGAACTGGAGGAAGTGCAGGAAGTTGACGAAGTGGACGAAGTGGATGAAGTGAACGAAGTGGACGAAGTTGATGAAGTGAACGAAGTGGACGAGGTGGACGAAGTTGACGAAGTGGAGGAAGTGGAGGAACTTGACGAAGTGGACGAAGGTGACGAAGTGACGACGTGGACGATGTTGACGAAGTGGACGAAATGGAGGAACAGGGGGAAGTGGAGGAAGTGGACGAAGTGGAGGTAGTGGAGGAAGTGGACGAAGTGGACTATGTGGAGGAAGTCAAGGAGGTGAAGGAAGTGGACAAAGTGGACGAAGTGGAGGTAGTGGAGGGAGTGGAGGAAGTTAACAAAGTGGACGAAGTGGACAAAGTTGACGAAGTGGACGAAGTAGGCGAAGTGGATGAAGTTGAAGAAGTAGATTAAGTGGACTAAGTGGACTAAGTTGACGAAGTGTACTAAGTGGACGAAGTGGATGACGTGGACAAAATATACGAAGCGGAGGAAGTGGAAGAAATGGAGGAAATGGTTGAAGTGGACTAAGTTGGACGAAGTGTACTAAGTTGACGAAGTGGACTAAGTTGACTAAGTGGACAAAGTGGAGGAAGTGGAGGAAGTGAAAGAAGTGGAGGGAGTGGAGGAAGTGGAGGAACTGGAGGAACTGGAGGAAGTTGACGAAGTCGACCAAGTTGACGACGTGGACTAAGTGAACGAAGTAGGCGAAGTGGACGACGTGGACAAAGTGGACGAAGTGGACTAAGTGGACGAAGTGGAGGGAGTGGACGAAGTGGTGGAAGTGTTGGAAGCGGAGGAAGTGGAGGAAGTTGACGAAGTGGAGGAAGTGGACAAAGTGGACGAATTGGACGAAGTGGTCAGAATGGACTAAGTTGACGAAGTGGAGGAAGTGGAGGAAGATGAGGAAGTGCAGGAAGTGGAGGAAGTGGACGAGGTGGAGGAACTGGAGGAAGTGGAGGAACTAGAGGAAGTGGACGAAGTTGACGAAGTGGACTAAGTTGACTAAGTTGACTAAGTGGTTGAAGTGGAGGAACTGGAGGAAGTCGACGAAGTGGAAGAAGTGGAGGGAGTGGAGGAGGTGGAGGAAGTTGCAGAAGTGTTGGAAGTGGACTAAGTGGACTAAGTGGATGAAGTGGAGGAAGTGGACTAAGTTAACGAAGTGGACTAAGTGGACGAAGTAGACGACGTGGACGAAGTGTACAAAATGGAGGAAGTGGACGAAATGGAGGAAGTGGTTGAAGTGGACGAAGTGGACTAAGTTTGACGAAGGGGACTAAGGGACGAAGTAGATGAAGTGGACGAAGTGGAGGTAGTGGAGGAAGTCGAGGAAGTAGAAGAAGTTGACGAAGTGGACGAAGTTGACGAAGTGCACGAAGTTTACGAAGTGGACAAAGTGGACGAAGTGGACGAAGTTGACGAAGTGGACGAAGTGGCGAAGTTGACGAAGTGGACAAAGTTTACTAAGTTGCTAAGTGGACAAAGTGGACGAAGTGGACGAAGTTGACGAAGTGGACGAACTTGACGAAGTGGACTAAGTTTACTAAGTGGCTTCCACTGGAGGAATTGGAGGTAGTGGAAGAGGTGGAGGGAGTGGAGGAAGTGGAGGAAGAGGAGGAAGTGGAGGAAGTGGAGGAAGTGGAGGAAGTGAAGGAAGTGGAGGAAGTGGATGAAGTGGAGGAAGTGGAGGAAGTGGACGAAGTTGACAAAGTGGTCTAAGTTGACGATTTGGACTACGTTGACTAAGTTGAGTAGTGGACAAAGTGGAGGAACTTGAGGAAGTGGACGAAGTGGAAGAAGTAGAGGGAGTGGAGGAAGTGGTGGAGGAAGTGGGCGAAGTAGAGGAACTAGAGGAAGTGGAGGAATTGGAGGTAGTGGATGAAGTTGACGAAGTGGACTAAGTTGACTAAGTTGACTAAGTGGACGTAGTGGAGGAACTGGAGGAAGTGGAAGAAGTGGAAGAAGTGGAGGGAGTGGAGGAGCTGGAGAAAGCGGACGACGTGGACTAAGTGGACTAAGTGGACGAAGTGGATGAAGTAGAGTAAGTGTAGGAAGTGGAGGAAGTGGACGAAGTGCAAGAACTGGAGGAAGTGGAGGAAGTTAACAAAGTGGACGAAGTGGAAGAAGGGGTCGAGGTGGACGAAGATGACGAAGTGGAGGAAGTGGAGGAACTGGAGGAAGTGGAGGAAGTTGACGAAGTGGACGAAGGGGACGAAGTGGAGGAAGTGGACTATGTGTAGGAAGTGAAAGAGGTGAAGGAAGTGGAGGAAGTGGAGGAAGTTAACAAAGTGGACGAAGTGGACAAAGATGACGAAGCGGACGAAGTAGGCGAAGTGGACGAAGTTGAAAAAGTTGATTAGGTGGACTAAGTTGACGAAGTGACTAAGTGGACGACGTGGACGAAGTGTACGAAGCTGAGGAAGTGGAAGAAATGGAAGAAGTGGTCGAAGTGGACTAAGTTGGACGAAGTGGACTAAGTTGACGAAGTGGTCAAAGTGGAGGAACTGGAGGAAGTGGAAGAAGTGGAAGAAGTGCAGGGAGTGGAGGGAGTGGAGCAAGAGGAGGAAGTGGAGGAAGTGGAGGAAGTTGAGGAAGTGGATTATGAAGTTGACAAAGTTGACTAAGTGGACGTAGTGGAGGAAGTGGAAGAAGTGGAGGGAGTGGAGGAGGTGGAGAAAGCGGAGGAAGTGGACGAAGTGGACTAAGTGGACGAAGTGGATGAAGTAGAGTAAGTGTAGGAAATGGACGAAGTGCAAGAACTGGAGGAAGTCGAGGAAGTTAACGAAGTGGACGAAGTGGACGAAGTGGAAGAAGGGGACGAGGTGGACGAAGATGACGAAGTGGACGAAGTGGAGGAAGTGGAGGAAGTGGAGGAACTTGACGAAGTGGACGAAGTTGACGAAGTGGAGGAAGTGGACGAACTGGAGGAAGTGGAGGAACTAGACGAAGTGGACGAAGTTGAGGAAATGGACGAAGTGGACGAAGTTGACGAAGTGGACGAAGTGGAGGTAGTGGACGAAGTGGAGGAACTGGACTATGTGGAGGAAGTGAAAGTGGTGAAGCAAGTGGAGGTAGTGGAGGAAGTGGAGGAAGTTAACAAAGTGGATGAAGTGGACAAAGATGACGAAGTGGACGAAGTAGGCGAAGTGGACGAAGTAGACGAAGTGGACGAAGTAGACGAAGTGGACGAAGTGGACTAAGTGGAGTAGGTGTAGGAGGTGGAGGAAGTGGAGGAAGTGGAGGAAGTGGAGGAAGTTGTCTAACTGGACTAAGTGGACTAAATTGATGAAGTGGAGTAAGTGTAGGAAGTGGAGGAAGTTGACAAAGTAGACTAAGTTGACTAAGTTGACTAAGTGGAGGAACTGGAGGAACTGGAGGAACTGGAGGAAGTGGAAGAAGTAGACGAGGGGGATGAAGTTGACGAAGTGGACGAAGCGGACGAAGTGGAGGTAGTGGAGGGAGTGCACTATGTGGAGGAAGTGAAGGAGGTGAAGGAAGTGGACAAAGTGGACGAAGTGGAGGTAGTGGAGGAAGTGGAGGACGAGGAGGAAGTTGACAAAGTGGACGAAGTGGACAAAGTTGACGAAGTGGACAAAGTTGAAGAAGTTGACAAAGTGGACGAAGTTGACGAAGTGGACCAAGTTGACGAAGTGCACTAAGTGGACGAAGTAGACGAAGTGGACTACGTGCACAAAGTGTACGAAGCAGAGGAAGTGGAGGAAATGGAGCAAGTGGTCCAAGTGGACGAAGTGGACTAAGTTGGACGAAGTGGAGGAAGTGGACGAAATGGAGGAAGTGGATGAAATGGAGGAAGCGGACGAAGTCGACTAAGTCGACGAAGTGGACTAAGTGGAAGAAGTGGAGGGAGTGCAGGAAGTGGGGAAGTGGACGAAGTTGACAAAGTGGCCGAAGTGGACGAAATTGACGAAGTGGACGACGTGGACAAAGTTGACGAAGTGGACTAAGTGGACGAAGTGGACTAAGTGGACGAAGAGGAGAAGAAGTGGACGAAGTGGACAAAGTTGACGAACTGGACGAAGTGGACTAAGTTGACGAAGTGGAGGAAGTGGAGGAAGTGGAGGAAGTGGACGAAGTAGAGGAAGTGGAGGAACTGGAGGAACTCAAGGAAGTGGACGAAGTTGACGAAGTAGACTAAGTTGACTACGTTGACTATTTGGATGAAGTGGAGGAACTGGAGGAAATGGACGAAGTGGAAGAAGTGGAGGGAGTGGAGGAGGTGGAGGAAGTGGAGGAAGTTGAGGAAGTGGAGAAAGTGGACGAAATGGACGAAGTGCACGAAGATGACGAGGTGGACTAAGTGGACTAAGTGGACTAAGTGGACCAAGTGGACGAAGTAGACGAAGTGGATGAAGTGGACGAAGTTGACCAAGTGGACTAAGTTGACGAAGTGGACTAAGTTGACGAAGTGGACGAAGTAGATGAAGTGGACGACGTAGACGAAGTGGACGAAATGGAGGAAGTGGAGGAAATGGAGGAATTGGTCGAACTGGACGAAGTAGAGGAAGTTGACGAAGTGGACGAAGTGGACGAAGTGGACATAGTTTACAAAGTGGACTAAGTTGGACGAAGTGGAGGAACTGGAGGAACTGGAGGAAATCGAGGAACTAGAAGAAGTAGACGAAGTGGACGAAGTTGACGAAGTAGACGAAGTGGAAGAAGTGGACGAAGTCGACAAAGTGGACGAAGTCGACAAAGTGGACGAAGTTGACAAAGTGGACGAAGTGGAGAAAGTGTAGGAAGTGGAGGAAGTGAAGGAAGTGACGAAGTTGACGAAGTGGACGAAGTGGACGAAGGGGACGAAGTTGACAAAGTGGACGAATTTGACAAAGTGGACGAAGTGGACTAAGTTGACTAAGTGGATAATGTGGAGGAACTGGAGAAAATGGACGAAGTAGAAGAAGTGGAGGGAGTGGAGAAGGTGGAGGAAGTGGAGGAAGTGGAGGAAGTGGAGGACGTTGACGAAATGGACTGTGTGGACGAATTGGACTAAGGGAACAAAGTGGACTAAGTGGACGAAGTGGACGAAGTGGACGAAGTGCACGAAGTGCAGGAGGTGGAAGAAGTGGACGAGGTGGACGAAGCAGACGAAGTGGACCAAGTTGACGAAGTGGACTAAGTGGACAAAGTGGAGGAACTCGAGGAAGTGGAGGAACTGGAGGAACTGGACGAAGTGGACGAAGGTGACGAAGGGGACGAAGTGGAGGAAGTGGACGAAGTTGACGAAGTGGAGGAAGTGGAGGAAGTGGAGGAAGTGGTGGTAGTGGAGGAAGTGGACTATGTGGAGGAAGTGAAGGAGGTGAAGGAAGTGGACGAAGTTGAAGAACTGGACGAAGTTGAAGAACTGGACGAAGTGGACGAAGTGGATGAAGTGGAGTAAGTGTGGGAAGTGTAGGAAGTGGACGAAGTGCAGGAAGTGGAGGATGTTGACGAAGTGGACGAAGTGCACGAAGTGGAAGAGGTGGAAGAAGTGGACGAGGTGCACGAAGGAGAGGAATTGGACGAAGTTGACGAAGTGGACAAAGTGGAGGAACTCGAGGAAGTGGAGGAAGTGGACGAACTTGACGAAGTGGACGAAGGAGACGAAGTGGACGAAGTGGAGGAAGTGGACTATGTGGAGGAACTAAAGGAGGTGAAGGAAGTGGAGAAGTGGAGGTAGTGGAGGAAGTCGACGAAGTGGACGAACTTGACGAAGTGGACTCAGTTGAGGAAATGGACTAAGTGGACGAGATGGACAAAGTGTACGAAGTCGAGGAGGTGGAGGAAATGGAGAAAGTGGTCGAAGTAGAGGAAGTGGAGGAAGTTGACGTAGTTGACGAATTGGGCGAAGTGGAGGAGGTGGAGGAAGTGGACTAAGTTAACTAAGTGGACTAAGGTCGACGAAGTGGAGGAAGTGGACGAAGTGGAGGTACCGGAGGAAGTGGAGGAACTGGAGGAACTGGAGGAAGTTGACGAAGTGGACGAAGTGGACTAAGTTAACGAAGTGGACTAAAAGGACGAAGTAGACGAAGTGGATGACGTGGATTAAGTGGAGGAAGCGATGGAAATGGATGAAGTGGTCGAAGTGGACTAAGTTGAACGAAGTGGAGGAAGTGGACGAAAGAGAGGAAGTGGAGTAAGTGGACGAAGTGGAGGAAGTTGACGAAGTGGACTAAGGGGGCGAAGTGGACTAAGTGGACGAAGTTGACGAAGTGGACGAGGTGGCAAAGTTGACTAAGTGGAGGAACTAGAGGAAGTGGAAGAAGTGGAGGGAGTGCAGGAAGTAGAGGAAGAAGAGGAAGTGGAGGAAGTGTAGGAAGTGGAGGAAGTGGACGAAGTTGACAAAGTGGATGAAGTTGACGAAGTGGACTAAGTTGACGAAGTGGACGAAGTGGACGAAGTAGCGGAAGTGGACGAAGTGGAGGAAGTGGACGAAGTGGAGGAAGTGGAGCAAGTAGAGGAAGTGGACGAAGTTGACGAAGTGGACGAATGGACGAAGTGCACAAAGTGGACTAAGTGGACAAGTGGATGAAGTGGATTAGGAGGACGAAGTGGACGACGTGGACAAAGTTGACGAAGTGGACGAAGTGGCGAAGTTGACGAAGTGTACTAAGTTGACTAAGTTGACTAAGTGGACGAAGTGGAGGAACTGGAGGACGTGGACGAAGTGGAAGAAATGTAGGGAGTTGAGGAAGTGAAGTAGGTGGAGGAAATGGAGGAAGTGGACAAAGTAGACGAAGTAGAAGAAGTCGACGAAGTGGAGGAACTGGACGAAGGCGACGAAGTGAACAAAGTGGACGAAGTGGACTAAGTGGACAAAGTGGACGAAGTGGAGGAAGTGGAGGAGGTTAAGGCAGTGAAGGAAGTTGATGAAGTGGACGAAGTAGACTAAGTGGACTAAGTGGACGAAGTGAACAAAGTGGACGAAGTGGACTAAGTTGGACGAAGTTGACAAAGTCGACTAAGTGGACGAAGTGGACCAAGTGGACGATGTGGAGCAAGTGGACGAAGTGGAAAAAATTGACCAACTGGACTAAGTGGACTAAGTGGACAAAGTGGAGGAAGTGGACGAAGTGGAGGAAGTGGTCGAAGTTGACGAAGTGGAGAAAGTAGAGGAAGTGGATTAAATAGACGAAGTTGACGAAGTGGATGAAGTGGACGAAGTGGACAAAGAGGACTAAGTGGACGAAGTGGCGAAGTTGACGAAGTGGCGAAGTTGAGGAAGTGGCCTAAGTTGACGAAGTGGAATAACTGGTGGAAGTGGAGGAAGTGGACGAAGTGGACGAAGTTGAAGAAGTTGACGAAGTTGAGGAAGTGGAGGAAGTGGAGGTAGTGGAGGAAATCGAGGAAGTGGAAGAAGTGGAGGAAGTGGAGGCACTGGAGGAAGTTGACGAAGGTTATGAAGTGGACGAGGTGGACGATGTGGACTAAGTTAACTAAGTTAACTAAGTAGACTAAGTGGACGAACTGGACAAAGTTGGACGAAGTGGACGAAGTGGAGGAAGTGGAGGAAATGGAGAAAGTTCACGAAGTCGACTAAGTGGACGAAGTGGACTAAGTGGAGGAAGTGGAGCAAGTGGAGCAAGCGGACAAAGTGGACGAAGTGGACTAAGTAGACCAAGTGGCGATAGTGGACGAAGTGGACGAAGTGGCGAAGTTTACGAAGTGGCGAAGTTGAGGAAGTGGCCTAAGTTGACTAAGTTGACGAAGTGGAGTAACTAGTGGAAGTGGAGGAAGTGGAGGAAGTGGACGAAGTTGAAGAAGTTGACGAAGTGGACGAAGTTCAGGAAGTGGAGGAAGTGGAGGTAGTGGAGGAGGTGGAGGAAGTGGAGGAAATCGAGGAAGTGGACGAAGCGGAGGAAGTCGAGGCAGTGGAGGAAGTTAACGAAGGTTATGAGGTGGACGATGTGGACTAAGTTAACTAAGTTAACTAAGTAGACTAAGTGGACGAAGTGGACAAAGTTGGACGAAGTGGACGAGGTGGAGGAAGTCGAGGAAATGGACAAAGTTGACGAAGTCGACTAAGTGGACGAAATGGACTAAGTGGAGGAAGTGGACAATGTGGAGGAAGTGGACAAAGTGGACTAAGTAGACGAAGTGGACATAGTGGAGGAAGTGGAGGAAGTCGACGTAGTAGAGGAAGTGGACGAACTGGACGAAGTTGACGAAGTGGACGAACTAGACGAAGTGTACGAAGTGGAGGAAGTGGACGAAGCGGAGGAAGTGGACGTGGACGAATTACATGAACTTGACGAAGTGGATAAAGGGGAGGAAGTGGACGTGGACGAAGTGGACGAAGTTGACGAATTGGACGAAGTGGACGAAGTGGCGAAGTTCACGAAGTGGACTAAGTTGACTAAGTGGACGAAGTGGAGGAACTGGAGGAAGTGGACGAAGTGGAAGAAGTGGAGGGAGTCGAGAGAGTGGAGGAAGTGCAGGAAGTGGAGGAAGTGGAGGAAGTGGACTAAGTTGACGAAGTGGAGGAAGTGGAGGAAGTGGAGCCACTGGAGGAAGTGGAGGAAGTTGACGAAGTGGACGAAGTGGACGAAGTGGACGAAGTTGACGAAGTGGACGAAGTGGAGGAGGTGGAGGAAGTACAGCAAGTGGAGGAACTTGACGAAGTGGACGAAGTTGATGAAGTGGACGAAGTTGACGAAGTGGAGGAAGTGGACGAAGTTGACGAAGTGGAGGAAGTGGACGAAGTTGACAAAGTGGACGAGGTGGACAAAATTGACGAAGTGGACGAAGTTGAAGAAGTTAAGAAGTGGACGAAGTGGACGAAGTTGACGAAGTAGACAAAGTGGACGACGTGGACGAAGTGTACGAAGTGGACGAAGTGGAGGAAGTGGAGGAAATGGAGGAAGTGCACGAAGTGGACTAAGTGGAGGAAGTGGAGGAAGTGGACAAATTGGAGGAACTGGAGGAAGTGGAGGAACTGGAGGAAGTGGACGAAGTGGACAAAGTGAACGAACTGGACGAAGTGGACGAAGTGGA
>CM050913.1:20103143-20150703 GCA_027742785.1 Vigna reflexopilosa | reverse complement strand
GAAGTCGGGGAAGTGGAGGAAGTGGATGAAGAGGACGAAGTGGACGAAGAGGACAAAGTTGACAAAGTCGACTAAGTGGACTAAGTGGAGGAAGTGGAGGAAGTGGACGAAGTTGACGAAGTGGACGAAGTAGAGGAAGTGGACGAAGTGGAGGAACTGGAGGAAGTGGATGAAGTGGAAGAAGTGAAGGGAGTGGAGGATGTGGACGAAATAGACGAAGTAGACGAAGTTGAAGAAGTTGACGAAGTGGACGAAGTTCACGAAGTTGAATAAGTTGACAAACTGGACTAAGTGGATGAAGTAGACGAAATGGACGACGTGGAAAAGTTAACAAAGTGGAGGAAGTGGTCGAAGTGGAGGTAGTGGAGGAGGTGGAGGAAGTGGAGGAAGTGGAGGAAGTTGACGAAGTGGACGAAGTGGACGAAGTGGACGAGGTGGACGTAGTGGACGAAGTGGACGAAGTGGACGAACTTGACGAAGTGGACGAATTGGACTAAGTTGACAAAGTGGAGGAAGTGGGGGAAGTGGAGGAACTGGAGGAACTGGAGGAAGTTGACGAAGTGGAGGAACTGGAGGAAGTAGACAAAGTGGACGAAGTGGACGAAGTCGACGGAGTGGACAAAGTGGACGAAGTGGAGGAAGTGGACGAAGTGGACAAAGTTGACGAAGTCGAATAAGTGGAGGAAGTGGACGAAGTTGACGACGTGGAAGAAGTAGAGAAAGTGGACGAAGTTGACGAAGTGGACGAAAAGGACGAAGTGGACTAAGTTAACGAAGTGGACGAAGTGGAGAAAGTGGAGAAAGTGGAGGAAGTGGAGGAAGTGGAGGAAGTGAACGAAGTGGAGGATGTGGAGGAAGTGGACGAAGTGGAACAAGTGGAGGGAGTGGAGGAGGTGGAGGAAGTGGAGGTAGTGGACGAAGTGGACGAAGTGGACAAACTTCACGAAGTGGATTAAGTGGAGGAGCTGGAGGAAGTGGAGGAAGTGGAGGAACTTGACGAAGTGGACGAATTTGATGAAGTGGACGAAGTGGAGGTAGTGGAGGTAGTCTAAGAAGTGGAGGAAGTGGAGGAAGTCGACTATGTGGGGGAAGTGAAGGAGGTGGAGGAAGCGGACGAAGTGGAGGTAGTGAAGGAAGTGGAGGAAGTTGAATAAGTGGAAGAAGTGGACGAATTTGACAAAGTGGACGAAGTGGACGAAGATGAAGAAGTTGACGAAGTGGACGAAGTTGACGAAGTGGACTAAGTGGACGAAGTAGACGAAGTGGACGACGTGGACGAAGTGTACGAAGTGGAGGAAGTGGTGGAAATGGAGGAAGTGGACGAAGTGCAGGAAGTGGAGGAAGTGGAGGAAGTTGACGAAGTTGACGAAGTGGACAAAGTGGACTAAGTTAACTAAGTGGACAAAGTGGACCAAGTGAACGAAGTGGACGAAGTGGACTAAGTTGGACGAAGTGGACAAAGTTGACGAAGTCGACTAAGTGGACGAAGTGACTAATTTGACGAACTAGACGAAGTGGAGGAAGTGGACGAACTGGACGAAGTCAACTAAGTGGACGAAGTGGACTAACTGGAGGAAGTGGAGGAAGTGGACAAAGTTGACGAAGTGGACGAAGCAGAGTAAGTGGAAGAAGTGGACGAAGTAGAGGAAGTGGACGAAGTAGACGAAGTGGACGAAGTGGACGAAGTGGACTAAGTGGACGAAGTTGACGAAGTGGACGAAGTGGCGAGGTTGACGAAGTGGACTAAGTTGACTGAGTGGATGAAGTGGAGGATTTGGAGGAAGTGGACGAAGTGGAAGAAGTGGAGGGAGTGGAGGAAGTGGAGGAAATGGAGGAAGTGGACGAAGTTGAAGAAGTTGATGAAGTGGACGAAGTTGATGAATTGGACTAAGTGGACGAAGTAGGCGAAGTGGACGACGTGGACAAAGTTGACGAAGTGGAAAAAGTGGACTAAGCGGATGAAATGGAGGGAGTGGAGGAAGTAGAGGAAGTGGAGGAAGTGGAGGAAGTGCACGAAGTGAAATAAATTGACGAAGTGGAGGAATTGGACGAAGTGGACGAAGTTGATGAAGTGGACTAAGTTGACTACGTGGACGAAGTGGAGGAACTGGAGGAAGTGGACGAAGTGGAAGTAGTGGAAGGAGTGGAGGAGGTTGAGGAACTGGAAGAAGTGGACGAAGTGGAAGAAGTGAAGGGAGTGGAGAAAGTGGAGTAAGTGGAGGAAGTGGACGAAGTGGACGAAGTTCACGAAGTGGACTAAGTTGATAAAGTGGACTAAGTGGACGAAGTAGACGACGTTGCCAAAGTTGACAAAGTGGAGTAAGTGGAGGAAGTGGAGGTACAGGAGGGGGTGGAGGAAGTGCAGGAAGTGCAGGAAGTTGACAAAGTGGACGAAGTGGACAAGGTTGACAAAATGGACGAAGTGGACGTAGTGGACGAACTTGACGAAGTGGACGAAGTAGACTAAGTTGACGAAGTGGAGGAAGTGGAGGAAGTGGAGCAACTGGATGAAGTGGAGGAAGTGGAGGAACTGGACGAAGTGGACGAAATTGACGAAGTGGACGAAGTGGAGGAGCTGCTGGAACTGGAGTAAGTGGAGCAACTTGACGAAGTGGACGAAGTTGATAAAGTGGACGAAGGGGAGGAAGCGGACGAAGTGGAGGGTAGTGGACGAAGTGGAGGAAGTCGACTATGTGGAAGAAGTGAAGGAGGTGAACGAAGTGCACGAAGTGGAGGTAGTGGAGGAAGTGGACGAAGTGGAGGAAGTTGACAAAGTGGACGAGGTGGACGAATTTGACAAAGTGGACGAAGTTGAAGAAGTTGACGAAGTGGACGAAGTTGACGAAGTGGACTAAGTAGAGGAAGTGGAGGAAGTTCACGAAGTTGACGAAGTGGACAAAGTTGACGAAGTGGACTAAGTTAACTAAGTGGACTAAGTGGACGAAGTGGACTAAGTTGGACGAAGTGGAAAAAGTTAACGAAGTGGACGAAGTGGACTAAGTGGACGAAGTAGATGAAGTCGGGGAAGTGGAGGAAGTGGATGAAGAGGACGAAGTGGACGAAGAGGACAAAGTTGACAAAGTCGACTAAGTGGACTAAGTGGAGGAAGTGGAGGAAGTAGAGGAAGTAGAGGAAGTGGAGGAAGTGGACGAAGTTGACGAAGTGAACGAAGTAGAGGAAGTGGACGAAGTGGAGGAACTGGAGGAAGTGGATGAAGTGGAAGAAGTGAAGGGAGTGGAGGAAGTGGAGTAAGTGGAGGAAGTCGAGGAAGTGGGAGAAGTGGACGATGTGGACGAAATAGACGAAGTAGACGAAGTTGAAGAAGTTGACGAAGTGGACGAAGTTCACGAAGTTGAATAAGTTGACAAAGTGGACTAAGTGGACGAAGTAGACGAAGTGGACGACGTGGAAAAAGTTGACAAAGTGAAAGAAGTGGTCGAAGTGGAGGTAGTGGAGGAGGTGGAGGAAGTGGTCGAAGTGGAGGAAGTTGACAAAGTGGACGAAGTGGTCAAAGTTGACGAAGTGGACGAAGTGGACGAAGTGGACATAGTGGACGAAGTAGACGAAGTGGACAAAGTGGAGGAAGTCGAGGAAGTGGAGGGTAGTGGACGAAGTGGAGGAAGTCGACTATATGGAAGAAGTGAAGGAGGTGAACGAAGTGGACGAAGTGGAGGTAGTGGAGGAAGTGGACGAAGTGGAGGAAGTTGACAAAGTGGACGAGGTGGACGAATTTGACAAAGCGGACGAAGTGGACTAAGTTAACTAAGTGCACTAAGTGGACGAAGTTGGACGAAGTGGAAAAAGTTAACGAATTGGACGAAGTGGAAGAAGTGGAAAAAGTTAACGAAGTAGATGAAGTCGGGGAAGTGGAGGAAGTGGATGAAGAGGACGAAGTGGACAAAGAGGACAAAGTTGACAAAGTCGACTAAGTGGACTAAGTGGAGGAAGTGGAGGAAGTGGAGGAAGTGGACGAAGTTGACGAAGTAGACGAAGTAGAGGAAGTGGACGAAGTGGAGGAACTAGAGGAAGTGAAGGGAGTGGAGGAAGTGAACGGAGTGGAGGAAGTGGAGTAAGTGGAGGAAGTCGAGGAAGTGGACGATGTGGACGAAATAGTCGAAGTTGAAGAAGTTGACGAAGTGGACGAAGTTCACGAAGTTGAATAAGTTGACAAATTGGACTAAGTGGACGAAGTAGACGAAGTGGACGACGTGGAAAAAGTTGACAAAGTGGAGGAAGTGGTCGAAGTGGAGGTAGTGGAGGAGGTGGAGGAAGTGGACGAAGTGGAGGAAGTTGACATAGTGGACGAAGTGGTCAAAGTTGACGAAGTGGACGAAGTGGACGAAGTGGACGAAGTGGACGTAGTGGACCAAGTAGATGAAGTGGACGAACTTGACGAAGTGGACGAATTGGACTAAGTTGACAAAGTGGAGGAAGTGGAGGAAGTGGGGGAAGTGGAGGAACTGGAGGAAGTTGACGAAGTGGAGGAACTGGAGGAAGTGGACAAAGTGGACGAAGTGGACGAAGTGGAGGAAGTGGACGAAGTGGATAAAGTTAACGAAGTCGACTAAGTGGAGGAAGTGGACTAAGTGGAGGAAGTGGACAAAGTGGACGAAGTTGGCGACGTGGAAGAAGTAGAGAAAGTGGACGAAGTCGACTATGTGGAGGAAGTGAAGGAGGTGAAGGAAGTGGACGAAATGGAGGTAGTGGTGGAAGTGGTGGAAGTGGAGGAAGTGGAGCAAGTTGACAAAGTGGAGGAAGTGGACGAATTTGACGAACTGGACAAAGTTGAAGAAGTTGTCGAAGTGGACGAAGTAGACGAAGTGGACGACGTGGACGAAGTGGAAGAAGTGTACGAAGTGGAGGAAGTGGAGGAAAAGGAAGAACTGGACGAAGTGGAGGAAGTGGAGGAAGTTGACGAAGTGGACGAAGTGGACCAAGTTAACTAAGTGAACTAACTGGACGAAGTGAACGAAGTGGACGAAGTTGACTAAGTTGGACAAAGTGGACAAAGTGGACGAAGTCGACTAAGTGGACGAAGTTGACGAAGTGGACGAAGTGGAGGAGCTGGAGGAAGTGGAGGAAGTGGAGGAACTTGACGAAGTGGACGAAGTTGATGAAGTGGACGAAGTCGACGAAGTGGACGAAGTGAAGGAAGTGGACGAAGTGGAGGTACTGGAGGTAGTGGAGGAAGTGGAGGAAGTGGACGAAGATGACGAAGTCGACTAAGTGGACGAAGTGGAGTAAGTGGACTAAGTGGAGGAAGTGAATGAATTTAACGAAGTGGAGGGAGTGGAGGAAATGGACAAAGTGGAGGAGGTGGACGAAGTGGACGAAGTTGAAGAAGTTGACGAAGTGGACGAAGTTGACGAAGTGTACTAAGTGGACGAAGTAGGCGAAGTGAACGACCTGGAAAAAGTTGACGAAGTGGACAAAGTGGACGAAATGGACTAAGCGGACGAAGTGGAGGAACTGGAGGAAGTCGACGAAGTGGAAGAAGTGGAGGGAGTGGAGGAAGTGGAGAAAGTGGAGGAAGTGGAGTAAGTAACGAAGTGGAGGAACTGGAGGAAGCGGACGAAGTGGACAAAGTGGACGAACTGGACGAAGTGGATGAAGTGGACTGAGTGGACAAAGTGAACAAATTGGACGACGTGGACAAAGTGGACGAAGTGGACGAAGTGGACGAAGTGGCGAAGTTGACGAAGTGGACGAAGTGGCGAAGTTGATGAAGTGGACGAAGTGGCGAAGTTGACGAAGTGGAGGAATTGGAGGAACTGGAGGAAGTGGAAGAAGTGGAGGGAGTGGAGGAAGTGGACAAGGTGGAGGAAGTGGACGAAGTGGACGAAGTTGAAGAAGTTGACGAAGTGGACTAAGTGGACGAAGTGGGCGAAGTGAACGACGTGGACAAAGTTGACGAAGTGGACAAAGTGGACGAAATGGACTAAGCGAACGAAGTGGAGGGAGTGGAGGAAGTGGAGGAAGTGGAGGAAGTGGACGAAGTGGACGAAGTGGGGGAACCGGTGGAAGTGGAGGAAGTGGACGAAGTTGATGAAGTGGTCTAAGTAGACTAAGTTTACTAAGTGCACGAAGTGGAGGAACTGGAGGAAGTGGAAGAAGTGGAGGGAGTGGAGGAGGTGGACGAAGCCGACGGAGTGGACGAAGTGGATAAAGTGGAGGAAGTGGACGAAGTTGATGAAGTGGAGGAAGTGGACGAAGTGGAGGAAGTTGACAAAGTTGACGAAGTCGACTAAGTTGAGGAAGTGGACTAACTTGACGAAGTGGAGGAAGTAGAGGAAGAGGAGGAAGTGGAGGAAGTGGAGGAAGTGGAGGAACTAGAGGAAATGGAGGAACTGGACGAATTGGACAAAGTTGACTAAGTTGAGGAAGTGGACTAAGTTGACTAAGTTAACTAAGTGGACGAAGTGGAGGAACTGGAGGAAGTGGAGGAAGTTGACGGAGTGGACGGAGTGGACGGAGTGGACGAAGTGGACAAAGTTGACGAAGTCGACTAAGTGGAGGAAGTGGACTAAGTGGAGGAAGTGGACGAAATTGACGAAGTGGACAAAGTGGACGAAGTGGACTAAGAGGATGAAATGGAGGGAGTGGAGGAAGTGGAGGAAGTGGAGGAAGTGCACAAAGTGGACGAAGTGGACTAAGTTGACGAAGTGGAGGAAGTGGAGGAAGTGGAGGAAGTGGAGGAAGTGGAGGAACTAGAGGAAGTGGATGAAGTTGATGAAGTGGACTAAGTTGACTACGTGGACGAAGTGGAGGAACTGGAGGAAGTGGACGAAGTGGAAGAAGTGGAGGGAGTGGAGGAGGTGGAGGAACTGGAGGATGTGGACGAAGTGGAAGAAGTGAAGGGAATGGAGGAAGTGGAGGAAGTGGAGGAAGTGGACGAAGTTCACGAAGCGGACTAAGTTGATAAAGTGAACTAAGTGGACGAAGTAGACGAAGTAGACGAAGTGGACGACGTGGACAAAGTTGAAAAAGTTGACGAAGTGGAGGAAGTGGAGGTACTGGAGGAGGTGGAGGAAATGGAGGAAGTGCAGGAAGTTGACAAAGTGGAGGAAGTAGACAAGGTTGAAAAAGACGTGGTGGACGAAGTGGACGAACTTGACGAAGTGGACGAAGTGGACTAAGTTGACGAAGTGGAGGAAGTGGAGGAACCGGAGGAACTGGATGAAGTGGAGGAAGTGGAGGAACTGGAGGAACTGGAGGAAGTGGAGGAAGTTGACGAAGTGGACGAAGTGGACGACGTGGACGAAATTGACGAAGTGGACGAAGTGGAGGAGCTGGTGGAACTGAAGGAAGTGGAGGAACTTGACGAAGTGGACGAAGTTGATAAAGTGGACGAAGGGGAGGAAGTGGACCAAGTGGAGGTAGTGGACGAAGTGGATGAAGTCGACTATGTGGAATAAGTGAAGGAGGTGAAGGAAGTGGAGGTAGTGGAGGAAGTGGAGGAAGTGGAGGAAGTTGACAAAATGAACGAGGTGGACGAATTTGACAAAGTGGACGAAGTTGAAGAAGTTGACGAAGTGGACTAAGATGAGGAAGTGGAGGAAGTTCACGAAGTTGACGAAGTGGACAAAGTGGACGAAGTGGACTAAGTTAACTAAGTGGACTAAGTTGGACGAAGTAGACGAAGTGGAAAAAGTTGACGAAGTGGACGAAGTGGACTAGGTTGACGAAGTAGATGAAGTCGGGGAAGTGAAGGAAGTGGATGAAGAGGACGAAGTGGACGAAGAGGACAAAGTTGACAAAGTCGACTAAGTGGACTAACACTAGTGCAGAAAGGGGTTATAACGTCCGATATTTTGGCCTTTTGACGTCCGCCGTACGCTCGACGTTTATGTGGGTGACGTCGCTCAGACGTCCGTTGTGTCAGGACGGACGTCTACATGAACGTCTGTTGTGTCAGGACGGACGTCTACATGAACGTCCGTTGTGTCAGGACGGACGTCTACATGAACGTCCGTTTTGTCTGGACGGACGCCTATGTAAACGTCCGTTGTGTCTGGACGGACGCCTATATAAACGTCTGTTGTGTCAGGACGGACGTCTATATATACGTCCGCCTCCTCCCCCCTGACGTCTACCTTGCTGAATTGTTTTAGGTAGGAGCTGGGGGGTGGACGTTCGTGTGTGCACTAACGGACGTCTACTGGGGGTTTTTTTTTTAAAAATTAGTTTATTTTTTCAACAAAACCACACCTGAAAAGCAGAAAAATGTCCCAGAACAATTTTGCAATAATATAAAAATGCGTTTTATATAAACAAAGTTCTACTTAATGTGGAGTTCAATCCACTACCAAACTATCAACATAAAACTTAAACTAAAACTAAACAATGTTCAACAAGAAATATAACTATTCCTAACTCCATCTTTGCAGAAGATAAGCGGTCCACTCCTGCCTTATCTGTTTAATTGTGTCTTCTGTAATAGGCGATGTAGTCTTGAAGTGCTGCAAAATTCAACAAAGATTCATTATTGTTTCATATATAGTTTAAGATGAATATGATTTGTAATGTATTTAAGGTATACATCATTACCTCATTCCAGTCATCTGTAATGACTGCTCGAATGATGGTCTTAATCCAACACATCACATAGAAGCCACATTCCCATGAATCTAGCTGGTGGTTACACTAAAATAACAAACTAAATAGTTAAGAATTTAGATCATTCAATAACATAAATGAATTAGAAACTATAAATGACTTACAACCTTTGGATACAAAATTTGAACCACTTGACCACGAGATTTACCAATAACTCTGTACAGATTGAAAACACAAAGTATAATTAATATGACTATTTTATCATAAAAGTTGAAGGTGAACATCAAATTCAAAGTCATTTTTGGAGAAACACTTACCCTTGAAGCATGGTTCTCAACTCAGTTTTCATCCTCCTGTGCAACGAACAAAAAAATATAATTTTACATTGTTTGGGAATGATGACCATCAGCTGCCAGTGCGACCTATCACGAAGGACAAATAGTTATTCAACTAATTAACGAAACTATAATAATAAACTGACCACATATAACAACACCTACCCGTCAATGTATGGCACAAGGTATAGGTCTCTTCTTGACTCATCCATCCATGTTTGCAAATAATCTTGTCTGTTTTGAAGTGTGTTACTAGACGGTTGAATGGTCTGAGGTTCAACAAATCCGTACATGGAAGACCGACCTTGGTCTACAACGATTGTGTCCATGTACCTAAAACAACAAAGTTAAGTTGTTAGAAACTATATAACAATGTAAATAAAAGTAATATGAAAGACCAAATTGACTAACTTACATGCACCACAGCTGAATGATGGAAATATTCAACATCCTGTCTCCCCCAATCACCTCCAATGCATCAGAAAATGTGATATAAACTGGCACATGTGGGGGAAGACCAAATACCCTCAAATCCCAGTATAGTTCTAATGATGCTTTCTTCAATCTGGGTAATTTTGTCACTAACTTTGATAGAGGATCATCCTCCGCTTCAGCCATCTCATCATCTTCATGTATGACTGTATCATGAATTGGCTGCTTCTGAGGACGTGTGAACTGAAGATAAGAATTTACGTCAAAGCTTTGTCAACAATTATATGAAGAATAAACATAGAAATACTAAGGAAAAAGACATTATACCTGTGGAGTAGCGATGTGGGACATGATCAATGCTCTAGGCCATGCAATAAATGATCCTATGGCCTCCCCCACAAAGTTAATTTCTGGAGTGGGTACAGGCACCTGAGCCTGGGGATCCCGAACCTCATCAATGGTCACACGCACGTGCTGGGGTAATATGGCAACACCATGAATGGTCTCCCCTCCCTCAAGCACTCGTCCGACAGCCACAATGCGTGGGGGATCCCCATCAACCAACAGCTCATATTGACCGCTATACTGAGTGGGGTCTACAGCAGAGCATGATCCTCTAGTGCTGACACGAGGTGGTGTGGGAGTTTCATCGGCCCCCATGTTGCCTTGCATCATGGAATGCAGTTTTTCTTCAAGCGCTCTTTGTATTTGTTTTTGTTCTTGTAGCTGCTCCATGAATCGTTGCTCCATTGATCTCATGCTTTGGTTGAGTCTTTCCTCCCACTGAAGATCCATCTGCCTCAGTGTCTCCTGACTCATTGATTGGGGGGTTTTTTGTGTAGGGCCAAAATAGTCACGAAGACCAATCGCCCCAGGAACTCCACGTACACGTCCTGGGTGCTCAGGCCTTCCAATGGCCGTTGTCAGAATGTCGTCCCTACCTTGGCCAGCAAATGTGCCCTGAGTCTGCTGCTCAACCAACTCATCCTGCACATAAAAAAACCAAGTTACTTAGAAGACATGCTGTGATAGATACACAATCAAATAACTGCTTATTATTTGCACTTACAATTCTCTGTGAGATCAAGGCAGCTGAGGAAGATGTCATGTTCCCATCAGATTTAGTCCGAGCAGCCTTCCACAGCTCGTACCTAGCAGGTGCAAGTGCTAGGTCCAGCGACTCAAGTCCCAAGGCATCGGCTCTAGACTTTCTCAGTTTCTTCTCCAGTTTTGCATATCCACCTCGTCATAACAAGTGGGGTGCGTCGTTTAGCCTTTGTCTTTCTTGGGCGGCTAACCTTTTATCCTGTGAAACCATGTATATAAGTAAGTGTAAAATCATAAAAACTCAATGAAAGACGATCTTAAGAAACATACCTTCCATTCCTCAGACTCTCTAGATGCACGAAACTGCTTCCAATCCTCCTCTGTGAAGGTATAATGCTGAGATGGATTTTCATGTTGTCTATCTCCAAAGACATATAGTCGTGTCAGCCTTGTCTTGAAATCCCTCCATCTTATCGCTATATGCGATAACACTTTCTTTCTGATTTGCATTGTGTTTGGAATATCAAAATGTTGCTGTTTAAAACAAAAAACTTGTTACCAAAAGAAAACATAACAAATAAGTATATCACAAATTGCATGAAGTCTAAACATACCTGAACATCTTGCCATAAGAGGTTCTTGTCGACCTCTGGGACGTCATCCCAACATGCATGAAGGATAGAGACATGACTTTTCGCTAACTTGCCCAGATAACTCCTAAACCTATCAGCATTTGGCCCTGATGGATGACCTGATCTGGGGTCAATGTCAACATGCCTCCTCTGACCATCCACGCGTCCGGATGTCACATCTGCCACTCGGGTGACGCCTCGTCCACGTCTGCTCTTTCCCGATCCTGAGTCTGAGGCCGAGATACCTGAAAAATTATACAACGTTAGTAATAATTCAATTATGATGAACATACATATAAAGTCAATAAAAGTGAAAATATTAAGCTATTAATTAATTGCTTTTTCCCAAATGCCTTCGTTGTGATCACTACGAATTGCAAACATTACATCGGGAACGTCATCAACTGGGTCTTCAGTGGGTCTACATGCAACAGATGTTGTCTCAAGTATATCAAGAGAATCGTCATCATCATGTCCATGCATGTTTCTACCTTCTAAAACCACTGACCATTTGTTATTCGATGGATCACTTACGTAGAATATTTGTCTTGCTTGACTAGCCATGATAAATGGTTCATCAGTGTTATTCATCTTGTTCAAGTCTACCAATGTGAAACCAAGGTCATCCATCATGACACCAGAATTTATATCAACCCATTTACACTTGAAAACTGGTACTCTAAAAGTGACGTAATCAACTTCCCATATTTCTTGTATTATTCCAAAATAACTGATGGATGTTGTGATTGGATTTTTGTCTTTAGAACTAGCAAAGTGCACAGCCTCAGCTTGTAGTGTGACGCCACTATTTTGAACTCTGCTTTTGTCATCTTCTACCTTTGTCTTAAACGAAAGATTGTTTATATAGTACCCACCATATGTAATGACCTCTGTGTTCGGCCCACGAGATAACCTCAATAAAGTTTCAGAAACATGTGGAGTCGCATACATCTTTTTCTTAAACCATCCCAAGAAGGTTTTCACATGTTCATTAAGATGCCATTTTTTACTCATTTTTGGGTTTGCTGCCTTTATTTCATTAACGTGGTCAGAAATGTAAGGAATCACATCAATAGTGTTGTTTAAGACGTACAAATGAGCTTGGTCAATTTCTTTTCTGCTAACACTTTGAATTCTCACACCTCGAACACCCTTTACCTTCACATTTTCCTTCATTTTTGCTCTTCGGAAGACCGACGGGTTCACAAGATGGCATATAACTTGAACAAAATTCAATGGCTTCTTCTGCAACATATCGCTCTATGATTGAAGCTTCTGGTCTATACTGATTCTTGACATATCCCTTTAAGATCTTCATGTATCTTTCAACTGGGTACATCCACCTTAAGAAGACCGGCCCACATATTCGAATTTCTCTGACTAGATGAACAATCAAATGTACCATGATGTCAAAAAAGGAAGGTGGAAAATACATCTCCAATTGACATAGTAGTCTTATTCCCTCATTTTCCAATTCATCTAAACCTCGAGGGTCAACAACTTTCTTGCAAATGGCATTAAAGAAAAAACTCAGACGTGTCAGAATACCCCTAACAGAAGGAGGTAATATACCTCGAATAACAACTGGTAACAACTGTTGCATCAATACATGACAATCGTGAGACTTTAAACCAACTAGCTTTAAGTCTTGCATAGACACAAGGTTACTAATATTTGAAGAATAACCTTGCGAAACCTTCACACTTCTTAAACAGTTACAAAAACTTTGTTTTTCTTTTTTGGAAAGTGTGTGACAGGCTGGGGGCAGATAGGTGCGTCTTCCTATTATCTGTGGATGTAACTCAGATCGGATTCCCATGTCAGCCAAATCTTGTCTTGCTTTTATTCCGTCTTTGCTCTTCCCTTTGACGTTTAATAAAGTTCCGATAACACTGTCACAAACATTTTTCTCAACGTGCATCACATCAATACAATGTCTAACATCAAGTTCACACCAATATGGAAGCTTAAAAAATATCGATCGTTTCTTCCAGATGTTCGTTGCAGAGGTACTTTTATGATGTTTTCCAAACACAATGTCAATGTTTTTCACTTCGTTGTACACCTCTTCACCATTCGGGGTCTGCACACAACCTCATCCTCAGCACTTCCATTAAATGCTTTTTTCAATCTACGATAAGGATGATTACGAGGAAGAAATTTTCGATGTCTTGTATATACTGTCTTCTGACCATGCTTCAACTGAAGGTAACTAGTGTTTTCTTCACATATGGGACACGCAAAATGACCTTTAACACTATAACCGCTCAAGTTTCCATATGCTGGGAAATCATTTATAGTGCAAAACAACATTGCACGCAAACGGAACTGTTCCTGAACATGTGAGTCAAACACGTCGATGCCTTCTTCCCACAACAATTTCAAATCATCAATTAAAGGTGCTAAGTAAACATCAATGTCATTTCCAGGTTGTCTAGGACCCGATATCATCATGGACAACATCACATATTTTCTCTTCATGCACAACGAAGGAGAAAGATTGTAAATCATCAACATAACTGGCCACGAACTGTGTTTGCTACTTAAGTTTCCATAAGGATTCATACCATCAGTTGCAAGTGCAAGCCTTAAGTTTCTTGGATCTGCACCAAATTCAGGGAATTTGTCATCAATCTTTTTCCATTGTGGAGAATCAGCAGGGTGTCGAAGAAGATTATCGCACTTTCTTTCGTCAGAGTGCCATTTAAGGTTCTTTGCATCTTCTTTAACAGAGAACATACGTTTGAACCTTGGTATTATAGGCAAATACCACATCACCTTAGCAGGTGCACCATCATTACCTTCATTACTAGTGACTCTGTCAGATTTCTTTTTAAAACGGGATAAACCACATGTTGGACAATACTTTAACGAAGCAAACTCCTTTGTGTACAAAACACAATCATTAGGACAAGCATGTATCTTTTGATATTCAAGACCCATTGGACATAAAATTTTTTTGGCCTCGTAATTACGAATAGGTAGAGTATTATTTTCTGGAAGCATCTCCTTCAACAACTCCAACAACTCGGTGAAACTTTTATCGGTCCATCCATTCCTTGCTTTTAAACTAAACAACTTTAAAGTTGAAGACAGACGTGTAAAGTTCGAGCATCCTGGGAACAACGGTTGCTCTGAATCATTAATAAGAGAATCATACAAATTAGCCCTTCCAAAATTATCTTCACCGACATCACGTATCATGTCCTCTAAATGGTCACTCATCCATTCTTCCACATAATCCGTTCCTCGTGACGTGGTAGGCTGCTCCAGTAGTTCTCCATGCCAAGTCCAAACGGTATAAGTCCTCATTATGCCGTACATGAATAGATGGTCACGCACATTGCCTAAGTCTTGCCGTATTTGATTAAGACAACGCACACAAGGACAAAAATATGTCCCGTTGACAGACTTAGCATTTTGTTCAACGTATTGCAAGAACTTCGAAACACCCTTCTCATATTCTTCACTGATGCGACGTTCCTTCATCCAGCTTCGATCCATACTATGTTCGTAAAATCATCAGTTCAAGTGTTTTAACTCTCACAAGGTTAGGCCCTACCCATTCAAAAAAACTAATTTTCATAATTTGCTCAGCCACGTGCATTGAAGTCTACATCATAAAATTGATAAGATTTCGGCAGCATTTCGCATTGGTCTCCGAAATACACGAAATGGGAGTAGTCAACGATGACCACAATCAAATATGCATCCGGAGAACAACACAAGTATTGAACCGAAATTTTATCAATCTTATCCTTAAACTCCAATTGACATGGTATTGCAAATTATGGAAATTAATTTTCTCAAACTGTCCAATCGGACAATTCAAAATTTAACACAAACGATTAAAAGATTAATCGCTTGTCTTAAATTTCAAACGGGAACTAGTGTCACTCAATGATTTGATACTTATAATAACACAACTAATACAGATATATTCAAAAGCCAATTACACAGTCACAATTTACAGTAAAAAACGTGCATTCACAAAACTCAATTACATGCATACAAAAAATTTTCAACCAACAAGCTAACCTGAAAAGTAGATTCGAAATGAAAAGGATGAAAACGGAGGAGTGAACGGCCTAAAACGCAGTCCAAATATAGTCAAAGAAGCCGCCCAAGAACACGCAAGAGTCTGCAAAAAAACGGAACAAAAACGATTTTTAATCGGTTCAAATCAAAGGTATTTCATCACAGAGCAATGTAATCGGATTGAAACTCAAATTAAATGGTCCAAAAACGAGAAAACGAACCTGGAAATTAATGGCGCAGCAGCGTTTTGCGGAGGAAGATGATGAACAGTGTTTTCGCGTTTCCAAAGGTTAACTGGTCACGGGTTCGCGGGAGGACGATTTATAGTCTTAGACGTCCGGCACGCTGGTGGACGGACGTCTATAATCTTATAGACATCCGATTCGTCACTAATATGACGTCTTTGAGGATTTAAAAATGATATTCGCGGGTGGGTTTAAACGTCCGTCCTGGGTTGCCACGGACGTCTATAATATTATAAACGTCTGGCCCCCCAGATTGGACGTTTAAGGACCTGAAGAGAATTAAATACCCAACCACCCTGTCAGTACATTAAACGTCCGGTATGCGGGGACGGACGTTTATAAAATTATAGACGTCCGGGCCCTCCCAGGACGGACGTTTATAGTCCCTACTTGGAGAATTGAAACGTTCAGTTGTCAGCCTCGTAGACGTCCGTCCCCACGACACGGACGTTTAATTGCTGCCATGGGTACTTGAAAACGTTCAGCTTATAAACGTTCAGTTGTCAGCCTATTAAACGTTCGTCACCTCGGACGGACGTTCACTCAAGTATAAACGTCCGTCTCGGCAAGGGACGGATGTTCAAAGGTACACATGGTTTTCACTGTTCAGCCTATTAAACGTCAGTCACCTCGGACGGACGTTCACTCAAGTATAAACGTCCGTGTCGGCAAGGGACGGACGTTCAAAGGTACACATGATTTTCACTGTTCAGCCTATTAAACGTCCGTCACCTAGGACGGACATTCACTCAAGTATAAACGTCCGTGTCGGCAAGGGACGGACGTTCAAAGGCTACACATGGTTTACACTGTTCAGCTTATAAACGTTCAGTTTTCAACCTATTAAACGTCCGTCACCTAGAATGGACGTTCACTCAAGTATAAACGTCCGTCTCGGCAAGGGACGGACGTTCAAAGGTACACATGGTTTTCACTGTTCAGCCTATTAAACGTCCGCCACCGCGGACGGACGTTCACTCAAGTATAAACGTTCGACTCGGCAAGGGACGGACGTTCAAAGGTACACATGGTTTTCACTGTTCAGCCTATTAAACGTCCGTCACCTAGGACGGACGTTCACTCAAGTATAAACGTCCGTGTCGGCAAGGGACGGACGTTCAAAGGCTACACATGGTTTACACTGTTCAGCTTATAAACGTTCAGTTTTCAGCCTATTAAACGTCCGTCACCTAGAACGGACGTTCACTCAAGTATAAACGTCCGTCTCGGCAAGGGACGGACGTTCAAAGGCTACACATGGTTTTCACTGTTCAGCTTATAAACGTTCAGTTGTCAGCCCATTAAACGTCCGTCACATAGGACGGACGTTCCTGCAAGTATAAACGTCCGTCTCGGCCAAGAACGGACATCCAAATGGCTGACATGTGTTCAGTTGTCAGCCTATTAAACGTCCGTCACCTCGGACGGACATTCATAACATTATAAACGTCCGTCTCGACAAGGGACGGACGTTCAAAGGGCTGACACGTGTTCACTTGTTCAGCCTATTAAACGTCCCTCACCAAGGACGGACGTTCATAACATTATAAACGTCCGTCTCGACCAAGGACGAACGTTCAAAGGCTGACAAGGGTTCACTTGTTCAGCCTATTAAATGTCCGTCTACTAAAGCCGGACGTCTATAATATTATACACGTTTGGCTCGACCAAGGACGGACGTCTCGAGTTCCACTTATTTACTAATATGCCACCGGTCAATTATATACGTTGGGGCTTTTGTGGGCGGACGTCTATTGGGAGACGTTAAAAGCCCTTTCTGCACTAGTGTAAGTGGAGGAAGTGGCGGAAGTGGACGAAGTTGACGAAGTGGACGAAGTAGAGGAAGTGGACGAAGTGGAGGAACTGGAGGAAGTGGACGAAGTGGAAGAAGTGAAGGGAGTGGAGGAAGTGGAGTAAGTGGAGGACGTCGAAGAAGTGGGCGAAGTGGACGAAATGGACGAAGTTGAAGAAATTGACGAAGTGGACGAAGTTCACGAAGTTGAATAAGTTGACAAAGTGGACTAAGTGGACGAAGTAGACAAAGTGGACGACGTGGACAAAGTTCACAAAGTCGAGGAAGTGGACGAAGTGGAGGTAGTAGAGGAGGTGGAGGAAGTGGAGGAAGTTGACATAGTGGACGAAGTGGTCAAAGTTGACGAAGTGGACGAAGTGGATGTAGTGGACGAAGTAGACGAAGTGGACGAACTTGACGAAGTGGACGAATTAGACTAAGTTGACAAAGTGGAGGAAGTGGAGGAAGTGGGGAAACTGGAGGAACTGGAGGAACTGGAGGAAATGGAGGAAGTTGACGAAGTGGACGCAGTGGACGAAGTGGAAGAAGTGGACGAGGTGAACGAAGCTGACGAAGTGGACGAAGTGGAGGAGATGGAGGAACTGGAGGAAGTGGAGGAACCTGACGAAGGGGAAGAAATTGATGAAGTGGACGAAATGGACGAAGTGGACATAGTTGACAAAAGGGACGAAGTGGTGGAAGTGGAGGTAGTGGAGGAAGTGGAGGAAGTCAACTATGTTGAGGAAGTGAAGGAGGTGAAGGAAGTGGACGAAGTGGAGGTAGTGGTGGAAGTGGAGGAAGTGGAGGAAGTGGAGCAAGTTGAGAAAGTGGAGGAAGTGGACGAATTTGACGAAGTGGACAAAGTTGAAGAAGTTGTCGAAGTTGACGAAGTGGACTAAGTGGACGAAGTAGATGAAGTGGACGACGTGGACGAAGTGTACGAAGTGGACGAAGTGGAGGAAGTGGAGGAAGTTGACGAAGTTGACGAAGTGGACGAAGTGGACGAAGTGGACTAAGTTGGACGAAGTGGACAATGTGGACAAAGTGGACGAAGTCGACTAAGCGGACGAAGTGGAAAGTTGACGAAGTGGACCAAGTGGAGGAGCTGGAGGAAGTGGAGGAGCTGGAAGAAGTGGAGGAACTTGACGAAGTGGACAAAGTTGATGAACTTGATGAAGTGGACGAAGTGGACAAAGTGGACGAAGTCGACGAAGTGGACGAAGTGAAGGAAGTGGACGAAGTGGAGGTAGTGGAGGTAGTGAAGGAAGTGGAGGAAGTGGACGAAGATGACGAAGATGATGAAGTCGACTAAGTGGACGAAGTGGAGTAAGTGGACTAAGTGGAGGAAGTGGATGAAGTTGACGAAGTGGACGAAGTAGAGGAAGTGGACGAAGTGGACGAAATAGAGGAAGTGGACGAAGTGGACTAAGTGGACGAAGTTGACGAAGCCGACGAAGTGGCGAGGTTGACGAAGTGGACTAAGTTGACTAGGTGGACGAAGTGGAGGAACTAGAGGAAGTGGACGACGTTGAAGAAGTGGAGGAAGTGGACGAAGTGGAGGAAATGGGGGAAGTGGAGGAAGTGGACAAAGTTGAAGAAGTTGACGAAGTGCACGAAGTTGACGAAGTTGACGAATTGGACTAAGTGGACGAGGTAGGCGAAGTGGACGACGTGAACAAAGTTGACGAAGTGGACTAAGCGGATGAAATGGAGGGAGCGGAGGAAGTGGAGGAAGTGTAGGAAGTGGAGGAAGTGCACGAAGTGAAGGAAGTGGACTAAGTTGACGAAGTGGAGGAAGTGGACAAAGTGGAGGAAGTGGAGGAACTGGAGGAAGGGGACAAAGTTGATGAAGTGGACTAAATTGACTAAGTTGACTAAGTGGACGAAGTGGAGGAACTGGAGGAAGTGGACGAAGTGGAAAAAGTGAAGGGAGTGGAGGAAGTGGAGGAAGTGGACTAAGTTCACGAAGTGGACTAAGTTGATAAAGTGGACTAAGTTGACGAAGTAGACGATGTGGACGACGTCGACAAAGATGACAAAGTGGAGGATGTGGACGAAGTGGAGGTAGTGGAGGAGGTGGAGGAAGTGGAGGAAGTTGACAAAGTGGACGAAGTGGACAAAGTTGACGAAATGGACGAAATGGACGAAGTGGACGTAGTGGACGAAGTGGACTAAGTTAACGAAGTGGACGAATTGGAGGAAGTGTAGGAAGTGGAGGAACTAGAGGAACTTGAGGAAGTGGAGGAAGTGGAGGAAGTTGATGAAGTGGACGAAGTGGACAAGGTGGAGGAAGTTAACGAAGTGGACAAAGTGGAGGAGCTGGAGGAACTAGAGGAAGTGGAGGAACTTGACGAAGTGCACGAAGTTGATGAAGTGGATGAAAGGGAGGAAGTTGACGAAGTAGACGAAGTGGAGGAAGTGGACGAAGTCGAGGTAGTGGAGGAAATGGAGGAAGTCGACTATGCGGAGGAAGTGAAGGAGGTGAAGGAAGTGGAGGAAGTGGAGGTAGTGGAGGAAGTGGAGGAAGTTGAGGAAGTGGAGTGTTGAGAGGGTCGCACCTCCCACAAAAGTTGTGCATAAAAGAATGCAGTATAGACTAGGAAGTGACTCCTTCTCAAGGATCAATTTGGGTTCAGTCTTAGATCAACACGTAGTGGGGGGAATTGAAAATGTTTGTGATTTTTAATAAACTGAATTAAAACTTAAAAGTAAACACAACGAAATACAATTAAAGATATTCAAATGAAACACCTAAACTAGAACATTAAATGCACAATGTTGTAAGCTATCCTACACATTCACCACCAAAAAGAAGAAAATTATTTCAACATATAATATAAAATATTTTAAGGCAAAAGAAATAAAAGAAAATTAACTTCTCTACCATTAACCGTGGCCCAAACATCTATCAAGAGAATTTAAAATTTGCAAATGCTTCTAAAAAAAACTCCTTGACCGTGCACTTTCGTGTGTTCATCCAACAAAATATTAAAACAATGGTAATGCTCTTCCTTACGTGAATGGTGCACTACCACATCTATCTTATTTTAATCACCACATGCTCCACCTATTACCAAAAAGCAATTGAAAAGACTTTGCTTATACCTATCACCGTACACCTACCACATCTAATCACTTCTTCATTCTCAAACAAGAAAAACCATTCTCTTTTCTTCCAGCCGTGAATCACCTTAAAGTAATGAATGAGAACCATGCAAAATTCAAAAGCCAAAACCCCACTCCTTTCTTCCTTCCTAAAACCGTGACACCTACTCAAGTCTACTCTTCACTTTCATTTTTTTATTCATCATGACATGTGTCCTACTTCTAGATGATCCCTTTTTCTAAATTTTAATTCAATGATGTGCTTTTCATTACCACTCCCAGTCAACTTACTACACTCATCATTTCCAAGACTTATTCCTCTCTAAAAGCAATTAATCATTTATCATATTCTTTTCACTACAACCATTATTAAGTGCAGCCGTGTAGAAGTGACAGAGTTCATGGAATAAAATGAAAATGCAACAAGTAAACTAAGCATTCAATTGCAAATTCTAGTGGAAATGGCACTACATAAACACGTTAACAGCAAAGAGGGAAGGGTACGTTTACTTCCACATATTTAGAACAATAAATTCACTCTTGGTTCAAGCATTAAGAGTAAGACAAACAAAACCTATTGAAGCTAAACTCCATTCTCTGCTGGCCACCTTGCTCACTAAACTCAACCAAGAACTCTCCTCGGTGGCAGCTGAACTTCTTCTCCACTCCTTGCCTTCCAACCAAAAGAGTAGTGTGCAGAACCTCCAGTAGCTGGATGTGTCCGTGAGTGTCTCCTTCTTTCAGGCCATGACCGTGTCTTTTTTTTTTTTTCTTTTTCCTAACTCTCCAAGAAACATTCAAAAGCAAGCCAAGAAAACTTCTCTGAAAATACAGACTGAGAGCCCTCAGATCGTGCCTACACCGTGCGCTACTGCACCTTCATTCTCCCGTCTCCATTCAAGCGTTCAGCCCCCCCATGAAAAATTCCAAAACACCATCCGCCCAAAACCAAAAGAAAACTGAGAATGTCCCGTGTGTGGCCAAAATGTGTGGCGGCTGGCTCAAGGGCCGTGTGTCCCTTTTTAATAAGGGTAGGGTCCACACAAAAAACCCTAGGGTGCTAAGTCACTAACTTCTAATTTTTGGGTCTAATCTAATTTACCAAAAATTGACCCAAAATATAAGAGTTCATACAGAAATTCTAAACTACTGAATTACAATTTAATTAATTCTAAAATGTCTGTGTGGAGAGTCTTGAATTTATTTGGCATTCTTCCTGATGTCCCAAAATGTATTTCCGAAATTTTCCTGCACTTCAAAAATGCACTTAATCAGCTCAGAAAACCCAAATTAGCACAATTACAAATTTCCGACCAAATTAAGCAAAATTCGGAAAACGGGGAAATAACAGACAATTAAACACAATTCCCTGGTTTATTTAAGTGCAATAAACTAAATATAATTCAAGAAATAACGACTCATCAAAATAGACCACACTTAGTCTTTTGCACTCCTGGGCAAAACCAAGACGAAAACCAGGGAACTACTCAAACATCAGGAGCTGACAGAGACTCGACAGACAGACAACAAAGACTCAACAAAGACAGAAACAGAATTACACAGTTCTCCAGGAATCTGGACCAAGAAAAGAAGTAGTCAATATCCGACACAGAATCAATCAGAAAAAGCAGATACTCATGAAATCATCCAAGCAATTCAGTACAAGGAAAGCAGTCAATCAGTTCAAGAGATGAATCAAAAGCAATAGAGCCTCACAGATGCACACAATCAGTGTTTCTCTCAAGTGTTTAAGGTAAATCAATGTCACTCAATGTCACTCAATGCACTCAAGAAAGCAATCACAAATAGACTTGGCAAGCCTCTAATATCAACACTCAAACACATACGCATGTTCAAATCAAAAGGTCTTTTCATGGTTGTAATGGGGCCAAGGACAAGGGAGGATATATCTGGATAAGAAGCTACAAACCATAAGGAACAGAGGAGCAATGGGGAACAAGTGTAAACACATTCAAACACACCCACAACCTCTAATTCCATCCTCTTCTTGACTCCATTATTCACAATTATTCACATTTTTTTTCACTATTTTTCTGCTTTCTTTTTTTTTTTCCATCATGTCTCTTTTCTTTTCTCTCTTTTCAAAACAAAACTGTAAAAGACAAGATACACATATATTTACCAAAACAAAACAAGAAGAGGAACCAACTAGCCAACTCATCAGAAACCCCCAAGAGACCACACTTGTTCCCAAAACACTTCCAAAGCTCCAAAATTCCCTAAGGTTAAGGTAATCATGGTTTTTCACTTAGGGCTAGTGTATGAGCATTCGAAATAAAGAAATGGGGGAAAGTATAGGCTCAAAAAGGGTTTTCCAAGAATCAAAGCAAGGTAAGCTTATTTGGCTAGAGAGGCTCAAAAACAAAATTGTCTTTATCACTTCCAAACATGCATATCAATCAAGAATTATCGACAAGAGTCAAGCCAAGGCATATGCGCAAGCAATCAAGAGACATATCACACAAGAAAGAACATAAAGTGGCTCAAATTCTCACACAGGGCATTTGTGTCACAATCAATTCAACTCTCAAAAATCATGATCATCTTCCAAGCAAAGAAAAGCAAGGAATCCAACATCTCATAGTATCAATGAAGTGAAGGAAATGATAAGTCTACAACCGAAACAAAGTTCAGAAATGAAGAGAATCATGCACAACTGTATACAAGACACGACGAAAACTACCTAGAAAAGAAGAAAAAAAAATTTAACACGAAAAACAAAAACTAACAAAGAAAAAATCAGAATCTCCCCCAATAGACCACACTTAAACTACACAGTGTCCTCAATGTGTCATAAGCATAAGATCATAAATCAGAACAATCAACAGATCATGGACAAGTGCAATAAAAGTAGGGAAAGGGGGAGAAGAGAAAAGGAAGACTCCCCTGATCATGGTGGCAGTTGCCAATTTTGGACTTTCAGGGAGATGTCTTCCACCACAGGATCCAGCAAGGAAATTTTGAGGAAGAATTGCTTCATCCTCCAGATTTGATCTAGCAGGGAGATATCATCCACAGCTGGATCTTAGAAGCAAAGATTGTTGATGAGCAGGTTCAGCAGGTGCCTGTTGATGTTGAAACTTTCGTGAATGTTGGCACCTTTGTCTTCCAGCATGGGTGCATGTTGGTCAAATTCATTTGTACCTCCTGCAATAGGGTTACTGCAATGTGGTTCCAAAGAAATAACATGCAGGGGTATAACACCCAAATTATCATACTGAACCTCAGATACATCCTCAGAACATGAATTAATTTCAAAATCACAAGCAATATCAACTACAGACTCAGATTCATGTTCAATGCATGGAGAATAAACATTCGGATGCGACAGCAAAAATTGGTTCTCATCATGCATAGAGGGGAAATTAAAATCAGACTCAACAACAATATAATCATCAGCATACCTCTCAACCACATAATCATCAACATAATCAAATTGAGGTATGCTTACCTCCTCTTCCTTGAAGATTGCTAAAGTGTGGGAAGATGAAGGTGGTCTACCTGGTTCAGGATTACTGCTTATTTCTGCCTGCTCCTTAAAATATTCATCACTCTCCTCAGGTGCAAGGGTAGGGACATAGGATGATGGTAAAGTAGATGGCGCAACAATAAGCTCATGACTCTTCTCCCCATCTTCTATGTTGATGCCACTATCATCATCAGGAATTAGAACAGTCTGAAATGGTGATTCCTCTAAATCTTGAGACTGTTCTTGATTGAGTTGAGTGGTCATCTGCCCTATCTGATTGCTCAAACATTGAAGGTGCACTCTGTTCTCTTGTTGAAACTGAAGGTTCTGCATGGTCATCTGCTCCAACAATTCCTGCAATGTAAGCTCAGAAGTAGAAGGTTGAGGAGCTATCTGGGCAGACTCATAAAGTTGCAGCTGTTGTTGTTGCTGGACTGGCGGAGGCATACAAGCATTCTGAGATGGTGCTTCCTGATATTGCTGTGGAGCATCATACCATCCCAAACTAGGGTCATTCCATCCAGGATCGTTGCTGTAACCATACTGAGCGGGGAAGAATTCATCCAAGAACATATGCTTAAGATCTTCCCAAGAAGTGATAGATCCTGGAGGAAGACAATACAGCCAATCCCTTGCTGCTTCTTGTAATGAATGTGGGAATGCCCTTAAGAACATGTGATCAACCGGTACATGTGGAGGCTTCATTGAAGAGCAAATGCTGTGGAATTCCTCCAAATGTCTGAGTGGGCATTCACCTGCAAAACCATGAAACTTAGGCAGCAAATGTATCAGTCCAGTCTTGAGAACGCAATGAACATCATCCTCAGTAGGTGGAACCGGTTCCCAAAGAGAACTCTCAGAAGTCGGAGGATGAGCCATATTGCTCTCAACATACAAATCAGCAGAATATGAATCACAATCAAAGTAACATGCAGAAGGAGAATCATAATCAGAGGCACTGGCAGAATAAGCAGTATTCACAAAATCAAAATAGGTAGACATGGAAAGAGAAGGGGAAAGGTAGAAAGGGAATGCTAAAAATTATGAAACAAACAAAACACAACACAATTGAACATGCGACACGTACACACAAAACAAAACATCACATCACAAGACAAGACAAAACACAACACACATTAACACAACAAAAGACCTAAGACCGAACCGTTGGTCCCCGGCAGCGGCGCCATTTTGTTGAGAGGGTCGCACCTCCCACAAAAGTTGTGCATAAAAGAATGCAGTATAGACTAGGAAGTGACTCCTAGGTCGTTTCTCAAGGACCAATTTGGGTTCAGTCTTAGATCAACACGTAGTGGGGGGGAATTGAAAATGTTTGTGATTTTTAATAAACTGAATTAAAACTTAAAAGTAAACACAACGGAATACAATTAAAGATATTCAAATGAAACACATAAACTAGAACATTAAATGCACAATGTTGTAAGCTATCCTACACATTCACCACCAAAAAGAAGAAAATCATTTCAACATATAATATAAAATATTTTAAGGCAAAAGAAATAAAAGAAAATTAACTTCTCTACCATTAACCGTGGCCCAAACATCTATCAAGAGAATTTAAAATTTGCAAATGCTTCTAAAAAAAACTCCTTGACCGTGCACTTTCGTGTGTTCATCCAACAAAATATTAAAACAATGGTAATGCTCTTCCTTACGTGAATGGTGCACTACCACATCTATCTTATTTTAATCACCACATGCTCCACCTATTACCAAAAAGCAATTGAAAAGACTTTGCTTATACCTATCACCGTACACCTACCACATCTAATCACTTCTTCATTCTCAAACAAGAAAAACCATTCTCTTTTCTTCCAGCCGTGAATCACCTTAAAGTAATGAATGAGAACCATGCAAAATTCAAAAGCCGAAACCCCACTCCTTTCTTCCTTCCTAAAACCGTGACACCTACTCAAGTCTACTCTTCACTTTCATTTTTTTATTCATCATGACATGTGTCCTACTTCTAGATGATCCCTTTTTCTAAATTTTAATTCAATGATGTGCTTTTCATTACCACTCCCTGTCAACTTACTACACTCATCATTTCCAAGACTTATTCCTCTCTAAAAGCAATTAATCATTTATCATATTCTTTTCACTACAACCATTATTAAGTGCAGCCGTGTAGAAGTGACAGAGTTCATGGAATAAAATGAAAATGCAACAAGTAAACTAAGCATTCAATTGCAAATTCTAGTGGAAATGGCACTACATAAACACGTTAACAGCAAAGAGGGAAGGGTACGTTTACTTCCACATATTTAGAACAATAAATTCACTCTTGGTTCAAGCATTAAGAGTAAGACAAACAAAACCTATTGAAGCTAAACTCCATTCTCTGCTGGCCACCTTGCTCACTAAACTCAACCAAGAACTCTCCTCGGTGGCAGCTGAACTTCTTCTCCACTCCTTGCCTTCCAACCAAAAGAGTAGTGTGCAGAACCTCCAGTAGCTGGATGTGTCCGTGAGTGTCTCCTTCTTTCAGGCCATGACCGTGTCTTTT
The DNA here is from genome assembly GCA_027742785.1 of Vigna reflexopilosa. Classification (NCBI taxonomy): domain Eukaryota; kingdom Viridiplantae; phylum Streptophyta; class Magnoliopsida; order Fabales; family Fabaceae; genus Vigna; species Vigna reflexopilosa. The sequence continues at coordinate 20,124,504 of CM050913.1, read as the reverse complement.
TTTTTTTTTTTTCTTTTTCCTAACTCTACAAGAAAAATTCAAAAGCAAGCCAAGAAAACTTCTCTGAAAATACAGACTGAGAGCCCTCAGATCGTGCCTACACCGTGCGCTACTGCACCTTCATTCTCCCGTCTCCATTCAAGCGTTCAGCCCCCTCAAGAAAAATTCCAAAACACCATCCGCCCAAAACCAAAAGAAAACCGAGAATGTCCCGTGTGTGGCCAAAATGTGTGGTGGCTGGCTCAAGGGCCGTGTGTCCCTTTTTAATAAGGGTAGGGTCCACACAAAAAACCCTAGGGTGCTAAGTCACTAACTTCTAATTTTTGGGTCTAATCTAATTTACCAAAAATTGACCCAAAATATAAGAGTTGATACAGAAATTCTAAACTACTGAATTACAATTTAATTAATTCTAAAATGTCTGTGTGGAGAGTCTTGAATTTATTTGGCATTCTTCCTGATGTCCCAAAATCTATTTCCGAAATTTTCCTACACTTCAAAAATGCACTTAATCAGCTCAGAAAACCCAAATTAGCACAATTACAAATTTCCGACCAAATTAAGCAAAATTCAGAAAACGGGGAAATAACAAACAATTAAACACAATTCCCTGGTTTATTTAAGTGCAATAAACTAAATATAATTCAAGAAATAACGACTCATCATGCAGGAAGTTGACAAAGTGGATGAGGTGGACGAATTGGACAAAGTGGACGAAGTGGAGGAAGTTGACGAAGTGGAGGAAGTTGACGAAGTGGAAGAAGTTGACGAAGTGGACTAAGTGGAGGAAGTAGACGAAGTGGACGACGTGGACGAAGTGTACGAAGTGGAGGAAGTGGAGGAAGTGGAGGAAGTTGACGAAGTTGACGAAGTGGACAAAGTGAACGAAGTGGGCTAAGTTAACTAAGTGGACTAAGTGGATGAACTTAACGAAGTGGAGGATGTGGACGAAGTGGACTAAGTGGACGAACTAGATCAAGTCGGGGAAGTGGAGGAAGTGGATGAAGAGGACGAAGTGGACAAAGTGGAGAAAGTTGACAAAGTCGACTAAGTGGACGAACTGGACTAAGTGGAGGAAGTGGAGGAAGTGGACGAAGTGGACGAAGTTGACGAAACGGACGAAGTAGAGGAAGTGGACGAAGTGGAGGAACTGGAGGAACTAGACGAAGTGGATGAAGTGGACGAAGCTGACGAAGTGGATGAGTTGGAGGAAGTGGACGAAGTTGAAGAAGTTGACGAAGTGGATGAAGTGGACTAAGTTGATAAAGTGGACTAAGTGGACGAAGTAGACGAAGTGGACGACGTGGACAAAGAGGAGGAAGTGGAGGTAGTGGAGGAGGTGGAGGAAGTGGAGGAAGTGGAAGAAGTTGACAAAGTGGACGAAGTGGAGAAAGTTTACAAAATGGACAAAGTGGACGAAGCGGACGTAGTGGACGAAGTGGACGAACTTGACAAAGTGGATGAAGTGGACTAAGTTGACGAGGTGGAGGAAGTGGAGGAAGTGGAGGAAGTGGAGGAACTAGAGGAAGTGGAGGAAGTTGACGAAGTGGACGAGGTGGACGAAGTTGAGGAAGTGGACGTAGTGGAGGAGCTGGAGGAACTGGAGGAGGTGGAGGAACTTGACGAAGTGGACGAAGTTGATGAAGTGGAGGAAGGGGAGGAAGTGGAGGAAGTGGACGAAATGGAGGTAGTGGAGGAAGTCGAGGAAGTCGACTATGTGGAAGAAGTGAAGGAGGTGAAGGAAGTGGACGAAGTGGAGGTAGTGGAGGAAGTGGAGGAAGTTGACAAAGTGGACGAGGTGGACGAATTTGACAAAGTGGACGAAGTTGAAGAAGTGGACGAAGTGGACGAAGTGGACGAAGTTGACGAAGTGGACTAAGTGGACGAAGTTGACGAAGTGGACTAAGTTAACTAAGTGGACTAAGTGGACGAAGTTGACGAAGTGGACGAAGTGGACTAAGTTGGACGAAGTGGACGAAGTTGACGAAGTGGACAAAGTTGACGAAGTGGACGAAGTGGACCAAGTGGATGAACTAGATGAAGTCGGGGAAGTGGAGGAAGTGGATGAAGAGGACGAAGTGGACGACGTTGACGAAGTGGACGAAGTAGAGGAAGCGGAGAAACTGGAGGACGTGGACGAAGTGGAAGAAGTGAAGGGAGTGGAGGAAGTGGAGTAAGTGGAGGAAGTGGAGGAACTGGAGGAAGTGGACGAAATGGACGAAGTGGACAAAGTTGAAGAAGTGGACGAAGTTCACGAAGTTGAGTAAGTTGACAAAGTGGACTAAGTGGACGAAGTGGACGACGTGAACAAAGTTGACAAAGTGGAGGAAGTGGAGGAAGTGGAGGTAGTGGAGGAGGTGGAGGAAGTGGAGGAAGTGGAGGAAGTTGACAAAGTGCACGAAGTGGACAAAGTTGACGAAGTGGACGAAGTGGACGTAGTGGACGAAGTAGACAAAGTGGAGGAAGTGGAGGAAGTGGAGGAGGTGGAGGTAGTGCGGGAACTGGAGGAAGTGGAGGAAGTTGACGAAGTGGACGAAGTGGATGAGATGGACGAAGCTGACGATGTGGACGAAGTGGAGGAGTTGGACGAACTAGAGGAAGTGGAGGAACTTGACGAAGGGGACGAAGTTGATGAAGTGGATGAAGTTGACGAAGTGGAGAGAGTGGAGGAAGTGGACGAAGTGGAGGTAGTGGACGAAGTGGAGGAAGTCGATTATGTAGAGGAAGTGAAGGAGGTGAAGGAAGTGGACGAAGTGGAGGTAGTGGTGGAAGTGGAAGAAGTGGAGGAAGTGGAGGAAGTTGACAAAGTGGAGGAAGTGGACGAATTTGACGAAGTGGACAAAGTTGAAAAAATTGTCGAAGTGGACGAAGTTGACGAAGTGGACTAAGTGGACGAAGTGGACGAAGTAGACGAAGTGGACGACGTGCACGAAGTGTACGAAGTGGAGGAAGTGGCGGAAATGGAAGAAGTGGACGAAGTGAAAGAAGTGGAGTGATAACAGTTGAAAAACTGTTATTTTTATGATTAAAATTGACACTAAAAGCAACCTTTACACTTAGAAACTAGCTTGAAATCATGCTTTTCTTTATATTTTTGGAAATAAGAGAGCTGGACAGGTTTATGCTTGATTTCAGTGTTTTTGTGCAGGTTTTAAGGTGAATTTGGTGAAAGAAGTGAAGAAGGAGAGAGATGAAATCTGAAAAGACATTAAAAAGTGCAAAAGGAGAAGCCGAAGTCACCGCTCAGCGGCAGTTTACCGTTGAGCGGCACTCAGGCACTCACGGGAGATCCGCTGAGGGGGCAAAATGGCCGCTGAGGAGAGAAAACAAGACACGCACTTACCGCTGAGCGGTATTTTACCGCTGTGCGGCACTTTAATGGGCTTGGACCTAAGTTTTTGTAATTTACGAATGGTATTTAGGCTTTAGGGTTTCCTAGGGTTAGGTATCTTTGGCAGAAACGAAGCAAACATTCTCTCTTCCACCCCTTTGAAGGAGGATCTTGGATGCTGAGGCTTCCTCTTCACCTTTTTAGGGTTTATTCTTTCATTCATTCATTGTAATTCATCTAGGTTCACCATGAATATGGTGAACTAAATTCTGTATGTTTGTTGGGGAATCAATGTAATCTTGTGAAGCTCTCATATATGGAATCTGTTTTTACATCTTTGAATTAAGACTTATGCTTTCTTTCATCATTAGTTAGGGTTTTTCCTCTTTGCTTAATGCTTGCATTGTTTAACTCATTCGATGCATGATTATTGGTTTTGTCGATACGGGCACGTATGGGGAAGTCTAGATCCGGGGAATTTCTCCCAATATGATATTGGTTGTCGTTAAGCTCCTGCACTTATGAACTGATCATTAGGAATGCTAGGAATTGTATGAACTCGTGATTGGGGAGAAGCCTTCTTGAAAGGTACTTTAGAGAGTGACATTAACAATGATGATTTGAATGTTGAATTCCTAAAATATATGAGAGTGGATAAGATGAAATTGACCCCCAACAACATATTCATACATATATTTCATTGAAAGTGTTTATCTTTTGCTTTTTGCCATTGATCAAAACTTCATGCATACATATTTAATTTTCGTCTTTTGCATATAAAAATCCAAATATTCCGTCTTTAAGTCTTAGCTAATCAAGAAACCACACAACTAAACTAGGCTGTGAGTCCTTTGGGAAGAACGATACTTGGTCTTACCAAGTTTATTACTTGAACGATTCGGTCACACTTGCCGATTGAAAAACAAGTTTGTGACATCATATTTTGGTGTTCATAAATTTGTCCATCAAGTTTTTGGCGCCGTTGCCGGGGACTCTGGTTTAACTGGTTAATTTGTGTGATTATTGATTATCTTTGACTTATTTTTTTTTATTGTTAATTTAAATTTCGAATTTTTTTTATTTTATTTTATTTTTCTGTTTATATTTTTCAGTTTGTATTTTATTTGATTTTATTTTATTTTATTTTTCTGTTTTTTGTTTTTATTTTCTGAATCTTATATCTTCTCTTATATCTTTTTGTGCTAACCAAATCTTTTCTAGGGTTTTGTGTTCTTGTGTATGCAGGAGGCAATTCGAACTAGGAGCAAGAAAACAACAGAACCTCTGCTTGAAGAGTTAGAAGACAGTACACGGAGGAGAAGAATCAGAACATCTAGAGAACTTTTCCCTCCTCCGGAAACTCTGTTGCAACCATCACCACAAGGTTCTGACAATAGCACAGAAAATATGGAGAACAATAATATCAGAAGAACTCTTGCTGATTACACCAATATAGCTGGACCTCAGCACTTTAACAGCATAGCTAGACCTAGAGTCAATGCAGCTAACATGGAGGTCAAACCAGCACTGATCCAACTGGTAAAGAGCAATCAATTTAATGGGTTATCTCATGAAAGCCCATATGAGCACCTTACTACATTTAATGAAATTTGCAACACAGTAAAAATCAATGGGGTGCCAGACGAGGCGATCAAACTTAGTTTGTTTCCTTTCTCATTGGGAGGCAATGTTAAGCTTTGGTTGAATTCTTTTCCAGAAGGAAGTTTCACAGAGTGGGAAGCAGTGGTAACAAAGTTTTTGAACAAGTACTTTCCACAATCAAAGGTGACAAAAGGCAAGCAAGAGATATCTTCATTTAAGCAGGGCATGGAAGAATCACTGGGGCATGCTTGGGATAGATACAAAAGTCTGCTAAGAAAAACACCCACGCATGGTTTTGAAGAACATGAAGTAGTCTTAACTTTCCTTGGAGGGCTTGGTTCACAAACCAAGATGATGCTTGATGCCTCAGCAGGAGGCAATATTAAATGGAAAACTCCAGAGGAAGCCACAGAAATTATAGAAAACATGGCTACTAGTGATAATGAGCTGCACAGTGAGAGAGGAGCTCCTATGCAACAAAAAGGGGTTCTCCAATTACAGACACATGATGCCTTGCTAGCTCAAAATAAAATTCTAACTCAACAGTTGGAGACTCTGACTAAAACTCTTGCACAATTACCTAAAGAGTTGAAAACTGCTGCACAGGTACAAACCCAGTTGTGCGAATTATGTGGAGGTGATCATATCAATGGTCAATGTGCTTTTCCAGTGGAAGCCGTGGAGGATGTTAATTTCATGGCTAATCAATTTCCATACCATCAAGGGAATTACAATCAAGGGTGGAAACCACATCCAAGCATTGGTCAAGGACAAACTGGGCAAGCAAATCAATATAATAAGCAGCAGCAGCAACCAACCTTTTGGCAACAGTTATCTATGCTTAATGAAAGATCAACAAGGTTGGAAGAAACTCTTCAGCAATTCATACAGAAAACTGAATCTTCTCAAAAGAGCACTGAAGCTGCTATAAAGAATTTGGAGATTCAAATGGGTCAGATTACCAAGCAATTGGAAGAAAGGCCAAATAGAAATTTTGGGGCTAATACTGAGGTTAACCCCAGAGAAGAGTGCAAAGTGGTAAAGAGTGTGAATGAAGAGATAATTGAGTTAGAAGAAGGAGAAACAGAAGAAAGAAGAGAAATAGAGAGCAAAAACACTTTTCCTTTTCCAATAAATCAAGAGAAACAAATGGACTTCACAGAATTATTCAGAATGGTGGATAATGAAGCACCTTGGGAACAGATTCTACAGAAAATTGAAGTTTACACAAAATTGATGAAGAAATCTCTACAAAGAAGAGACGTAGAGATGATGAGGTAAAAGAGTGTATAACTGTTAAGAAAGAGTCATTCCCTCCTAAAGCATCAGATCCAGGCAGTTTTTCTATCCCTTGTACTATAGGGAAGAAAAAGGTAAAGAAAGCTCTTCTTGATTTAGGTTCAAGTGTTAACTTGATACCTTATTCTTTACTGGAGCAAATCGGCAATGTTAAAGTGAAACCTGCAAAGGTTAAAATAGTAATGGCCGATGGATCTTCAAAGGAGCCATGTGGGATTGTAGAGGACATTATAGTTTGTGTTGGCAAACTTCAGTTCTTGGCAGACTTTGTGGTGATGAAGATGGAGACCGAGAAGATACCTATCATACTTGGAAGACCGTTTATGAAAACGGCCAGGGCTATCATAGATGTAAATGAAGGTATAGTGGTGCTCCAGGACAGAGAGGAGAGAGTGGTGGTAGATGTCTTCAAAGATGAGACGCAAGCAAAGGAGGAAGAAGCTAGTTATAAAGCTGCATTTCGAGATGCACCCATGACTAGCCGTAAAGATGAAAATCTTGAGGTTTCAGGTAACCATTGTTTGTTGTTTCAGGTACCCCAGGAAGAAGAGATTGGAAGAGGAGAAGAAATTCCTAGAGACTGGAAGAAAAGAAGACTCCAACTTGGCACACCTGTAAGAATCAAGAACAAGTTGTGGGTTGTGAAGGGCTTTAAAGAGAAGGAGATGATAGAGATAGAGTCTCCATATTCTAGAAGAACCAAAACAGTTCAAAGGAAACAGCTGAGGAGTTGGTGGAATGACAACATCAACTATAAAGAAGATGGAACTTGAACTTTATTGGGTCAAGCTAATGACATTAAAAGAGCGCTTGCTGGGAGGCAACCCAGTGAATTTAAAAACTTTTGATTTGGTTTTGTAATTTTTAATTTGTGAACATTATTTTTGTATTTATTTTGTTGGATATAGCATCTACTGAAGGATGCTAGGTGGTTAAGTATCTACTGAAGGATACAATGGCTGTAACACCTACTGATGGGTGTTGGTAAGAAAATTTTGCACCTACTGATGGGTGTTGGTGGATTTTGGGTCAGGCTCGTGACGTTAAACAAGCGCTACCTGGGAGGCAACCCAGTTGATTGAATATTTCTGTTTGTTTGTTTTAGTTAGGGTTTGCATAAGCATTTTGAACATTGAATTGCAGGAAGCCAGTGAGGGGCATGTCTAGGAGGCACGTAGGTTAAGAAAAGAAGGAGAAGAACACATCACGAAAGTGCCGCTGAGCGGTACTTTACTACTGAGCGGTACTCTCGCAGATTGGGTTTTAGTTCCCCTTAGCGGGACCCGAGCCCATTAGGGTATTTTTAAACCCTAAGCTGCGTATTCTTTCACACTTTCAGATTTTTCTCTGCACAAACACTCCCACATACCTTCTCCAAGGTTTTCCACATCTTTTCACTCTTCCCTCTTAAGAAAATTTCTCTTCCACTCACTTTTTCACTAGTGTGCCATAAAAGTTTGGGGTTGGAAGAGAGCATTCTAGCTTGGAAGCATTCTCATTGCATCTAGTATCTCCACCCAAGTAAGTAAAATGCATTTTGTTCATTCTAGGGTTTTTGATTTTGAATATGATTGTCAAAGCATGAAGATTTAGGGGTTTTGATTTCTTTGCATGATTTGATGATATATTTGATGTTTGAACCGATTAAACTGCATGATTATGAACTGGAAAACTGAAAATTGCATTTGGGTGGAGTTAGGAAAGCTTTAAAACAGGTTTTTCAAAAATCTGCAAAGTTACCGCTGAGGGGTAAACTGCCGCTGAGCGGCACTCTGCCAGATTTGATTTTTCTAGTTTTTGGTGATCTGGAATGTGGTACTGGTGGCGCTGAGGGGGAATTCTGGCCCTCAGCGGTGGTTTAGCTTTGAAAGGAGTTGTGTTCTGTGTTTTACTAATGATTAACATCATGTTCTGTGGTTTTGTTTGTGTTTTGAATGTAGGAATGACATCCTCATCAGGAAAAAGATTGAAAACCATGGCAACCAAGAGAAAGGAAAAGGAACCAGAGCAACCCCAATCTAGCAGGTTCCTCTCTAGGAAACATGAGAAGCACTTTAGGGTGGTTCAGGACAGGAGACTTCTGATGGAGAGAAAGGTTGGAATGATACCTAACTTTGCTCCTCAGTTTGGAGAGCAAGTGTTAGGGAATGATTGGGGAAAGCTAGCCACTTATCCTGCACCTGCCAACATAGCTGTGGTAAAGGAATTTTACACCAATGCAAAGAAGATTGGTGATTATCCAGCTGAGAATTACTTGGGCTATGTCAGAGGCCATGCTATCAGGTATGATACTGATTCTATCAATAATTTCCTGGATACTGTGTGGGCTAGTGAGCAGTGCCAGTTTGTTCTTTGCATGGAGGAAGGTGCTGATTATGAGGATGTGGAGAGAGTATTGTGTATACCTGGAGGACACTTCCAAAGGAATAGATCTGGCTCAGTGGTTAACATTAGGAGGACGGATTTGACTCCTCTTGCAAAGTATTGGATGGCGTTTTCTCATGCCAACATTCAGCCATGTTCACATGTGTCAGATATTACTCTCAGCAGGGCACTATTCATCTACTGTGCTATCAGAAATTTAAATGTTAATATTGGGCAGGTGATAGCTGATGAAATTAGTGTATGTGCTAACACCTCAAACAACAAAGCACCATTAGGACATCCTTCTTTGATCACTCACCTTTGCAAGCTAGCTGGGGTGGACACTTCTGTTCCACCATTTGAGAGGCCAAGAAAAGCTATTGATGAGGCTTATTATAGACAATACTGCGGAGGTGATGATGCAGCTCAGCCAGTTCCACCACGCCGGGCTCGTAGAGAGAGAGTGCCAACACAGAGCCAGACATCTGCTGATACACATGAAGCAGAACCATTCCAGATGAGGGACATGTATATGTCTCTTATAGGTGCTCAGTTGCAGTCCATTCACAGAGGGCAGGTGGCCACTGCTGAGATGATTGTGGGGATGTATGATACACCTCCAGCTCACAGGTGGACTATGGATGAATTCCATAATGTGGTAGCTTGGCCAGAGGAGCCAGTGCATGGAGGAGGAGCTGGAGCAGCTGAAGCTTCAGCTAGAGAGATGGAAGAAGATGAACTGATGATGATGATGCATTTGAAGATGCTTAAGATGAGGAAGAAGAAGAAGATACAGAGGACAGCTCAGACTGATGAGGAGCTGAGATAGCATTTACTGATAAATGCTATCATATGATTATGCTTTTGTGGTTTAAGTTTTCTGAACTTATTTGTTTTTGTTTTTAGATTAGGGTTTGATGTACTCTATTTGAAACCTAGTTTCTTGTGATGGTTTGCTATTAACTGTGATTGTATGATAAGTAATGCTGAAGGATGCTTATTGATTGATTGATGTTGAGATGATGTGCACATTAAAATGCTTATACAGGTGATTCACAAGCTTTCTGAACAAATGCAGGATATCATGATTGTGATTGTGAAATTTAGCAGGATGTGTATGTCAAATGTGAATGAGCTTATATGTGAGATTTTGAGCTCCAGAGTTGTTATTGTTGAATGTTATTACTTTGAAACCATGAATGATTTTGCCCAGGTTTTATATGATTGAATCAATTGCTTGTTTTGCATCATATGATCAAGGCCGTTTGTTGGAAACCTTTTTATTGGCCAAATTTGTAAAAAATTAGCCCACTAAAAGAGAACACTTTGTGTTCAATCCTTTTGAACCCTTAGCCTTGAACAAACACTGAAACCTTTGATTGAAAAATCTTTACCTTGAGTTAAGTAGAAGATCTTGTGTGGTATTGTTAAATGTTCAAGTTTGGGGTTGTTGGGAAAACATGAAAAGCATTGAGCTAAGAGCTAAAAAGTAAGAATATGCAAAGAAAAAGAAAAGAAAAGAAAAAGAAGCAAAGCTCAATGCAAAGGCAAAAGAAAGTTGGGAAAGAATAAGATGATTGTGTTGTATGATTCTCTTAACTCAAGGGTTTTGTGATCTAGAAAAACCAATTTTCTTGTTAGCCCAGCCACATTATAAGCCATAGAAAAGTCCTTGTGATGATGCATGCTTGTGAATGTTTTTGATTGTGGTAAAATGAAAGGCAAAAATTGATTCATGAGACATTGTGATAGTTGAGTGAATGAGTGATTATCTCTTATACACTTGAGTGTGAGTGAAACACTTGACTTAGTGAGGAAATATTACATGAACACATGAACATCCATGCTTAATTGATTGATCATTCATGAAAATAGCATTTGTCGGAATTTAAATGACTTTGTGAACACTAAAGCATGTGCACATCTTGATTGAACTCTTGGTCATAAGTGTGAGTGAAGTTGTTACTTATCTTGAAAAAGAGGATTTTTGAATGAGTGAACCATCATATGAATTGGCTGAAGATTGAGTTACATCTTATTTGCTTGAGGACAATCAAAGTTTTAAGTTTGGGGTTGTGATAACAGTTGAAAAACTGTTATTTTTATGATTAAAATTGACACTAAAAGCAACCTTTACACTTAGAAACTAGCTTGAAATCATGCTTTTCTTTATATTTTTGGAAATAAGAAAGCTGGACAGGTTTATGCTTGATTTCAGTGTTTTTGTGCAGGTTTTAAGGTGAATTTGGTGAAAGAAGTGAAGAAGGAGAGAGATGAAATCAGAAAAGACATCAAAAAGTGCAAAAGGAGAAGCCGAAGTCACCGCTCAGCGGCAGTTTACCGCTGAGCGGCACTCAGGCACTCACGGGAGATCCGTTGAGGGGCAAAATGGCGGCTGAGGGGAGAAAACAAGACACGCACTTACCGCTGAGCGGTATTTTACCGCTGAGCGGCACTTTAATGGGCTTGGACCTAAGTTTTTGTAATTTACGAATGGTATTTAGGCTTTAGGGTTTCCTAGGGTTAGGTATCTTTGGCAGAAACGAAGCAAACATTCTCTCTTCCACCCCTTTGAAGGAGGATCTTGGATGCTGAGGCTTCCTCTTCACCTTTTTAGGGTTTATTCTTTCATTCTTTCATTGTAATTCATCTAGGTTCACCATGAATATGGTGAACTAAACTCTGTATGTTTGTTGGGGAATCAATGTAATCTTGTGAAGCTCTCATATATGGAATCTGTTTTTACATCTTTGAATTAAGACTTATGCTTTCTATCATCATTAGTTAGGGTTTTTCCTCTTTGCTTAATGCTTGCATTGTTTAACTCATTCGATGCATGATTATTGGTTTTGTCGATACGGGCACGTACGGGGAAGTCTAGATCCGGGGAATTTCTCCCAATATGATATTGGTTGTCGTTAAGCTCCTGCACTTATGAACTGATCATTAGGAATGCTAGGAATTGTATGAACTCGTGATTGGGGAGAAGCCTTCTTGAAAGGTACTTTAGAGAGTGGCATTAACAATGATGATTTGAATGTTGAATTCCTAAAATATATGAGAGTGGATAAGATGAAATTGACCTCCAACAACATATTCATACATATATTTCATTGAAAGTGTTTATCTTTTGCTTTTTGTCATTGATCAAAACTTCATGCATACATATTTAATTTTCATGTTTTGCATATAAAGATCCAAATATTCCGTCTTTAAGTCTTAGCTAATCAAGAAACCATACAACTAAACTAGGCCGTGTGTCCTTTGGGAAGAACGATACTTGGTCTTACCAAGTTTATTACTTGAACGATTCGGTCACACTTGCCGATTGAAAAACAAGTTTGTGACATCATATTTTGGTGTTCATAAATTTGTCCATCATGGAGGAAGTTCACGAAGTTGACGAAGTGGACGAAGTGGACTAAGTTAACTAAGTGGACTAACTGGACGAAGTGAACAAAGTGGACGAAGATGGACAAAGTGGACGAAGTGGACAAAGTGGATGAAGTTGACGAAGTCGACCAAGTGGACGAAGTCGACCAAGTGGACGAAGTGGACGAAGTTGACGAAGTGGACGAAGTGGAGGAACTGGAGGAAGTGGAGAAAGTGGACGAAGTTGATGAAGTGGACGAAGTGGACGAAGTGAAGGAAGTGGACGAAGTGGAGGTAGTGGATGAAGTTGACGAAGTGGACGAAGTAGAGGAAGTGGACGAAGTAGATGAAGTGGACGAAGTAGATGAACTGGACGAAGTGGACAAAGTGGACTAAGTGGACGAAGTGGACGAAGTGGACGAAGTGGACGAAGTTGACGAAGTTGACGAAGTGGCGAGGTTGATGAAGTGGACTAAGTTGACTAAGTGGAGGAAGTGGAGGAACTGGAGGAAGTGGAAGGAGTGGAGGGAGTGGAGGAAGTGGAGGAAATGGAGGAAGTGGACGAAGTTGAAGAAGTGGACGAAGTTGACGAATTGGGCTCAGTGGACGAAGTAGGCGAAGTGGACGACGTGGACAAAGTTGACAAAGTGGACAAAGTAGACGAAGTGGACTAAGCGGATGAAATCGAGGGAGCGGAGGAAGTGGAGGAAGTGTAGGAAGTGGAGGAAGTGCACGAAGTGGACGAAGTGGCCTAAGTTGACGAAGTGGAGGAAGTGGCGAAGTGGAGGAAGTGGACGAACTGGAGGAAGTGGACGAAGTTGATGAAGTGGACTAAGTTGACTAAGTTGACTAAGTGGACGAAGTGGAGGAAGTAAAGGAAGTGGACGTAATGGAAGAAGTGGAGGGAGTGGAGGAGGTGGAGGAACTAGAGGAAGTGGACGAAGGGGAAGAAGTGAAGGGAGTGGAGGAAGTGGAGTAAGTTGAGGAAGTGGAGGAAGTTGACGAACTCGACGAAGTTCACGAAGTTGACTAAGTTGATAAAATGGACTAAGTGGACGTAGTAGACGAAGTGGACAAAATGGACAAAGTTGACAAAGTGGAGGTAGTGGAGGAGGTGGAGGAAGTGGAGGTAGTGGAGGAGGTGGAGGAAGTGGAGGAAGTTGACAAAGTCGACGAAATGGACGAAGTTGACAAAATGGACGAAGTGGACATAGTGGACGAAGTGGACTAAATGGACGAAGTTGACGAAGTGGACGAACTTGACGAAGTGGACTAAGTTGACGAAGTGGACGAAGTGGAGGAAGTGGAGGAAGTGGAGGAACTGGAGAAAGTGGAGGAACTGGAGCAACTGGAGGAAGTGGAGGAAGTTGACGAAGTGGACGAAGTGGACGAAATGGACGAGGTGGACGAAGTTGACGAAGTGGACGAAGTGAAGGAGCTGGAGGAACTGGAGGAACTTGACGAAGTGGACGAAGTTGAGGAAGTGGACGAAGGGAAGGAAGTGGACGAAGTTGACGACGTGGATGAAGTGGAGGAAGTGGAGGAAGTGGAGGAAGTCGACTATGTGGAGGAAGTGAAGGAGGTGAAGGAAGTGGAGGAAGTGGAGGAAGTTGACAAAGTGGAGGAAGTGGACGAAGTGGATGAGGTTGACGAAGCGGACGAAGTGGAAGAAGTTGACGAGGTGGACGAAGTAGAGGAGCTGGAGCAACTGGAGGAAGTGGAGGAACTTGACGAAGAGGACAAAGTTGTTTAAGTGGACGAAGTTGACGAATTGGAGGAAGTGGACGAAGTTGACAAAGTGGACGACGTGGACGAAGTGGATGAAGTGGAGGAAGTGGACGAAGTGGACGAAGTGGATGAAGTGGACGAAGTGGACGAAGTGGAGGTAGTGGAGGAAGTGAAGGAGGTGAAGGAAGTGGACGAAGTGGAGGTAGTGGTGGAAGTGGAGGAAGTTGAAAAAGTGGAGGAAGTGGACGAATTTGACGAAGTAGACGAAGTGGACGAAGTGGAGGAGCTGGAGGAAATGGAGGAAGTGGAGGAACTTGACGAAGTGACCAAGTTGATGAAGTGGACGAAGTGAAGGAAATGGACGAAGTGGACGAAGTGGACGAAGTGGAGGAGCTGGAGGAAGTCGAGGAACTTGATGAAGAGGACGAAGTTGATGATGTGGAGGAAGTGGAGCAAGTGGACGAAGTGGAGGTAGTGGATGAAGTCGACTATGTGGAGGAAGTGAAGGAGGTGAAGGAAGTGAAGAAAGTGGAGGAAGTGGAGGAAGTGGAGGAAGTTGACAAAGTGGACGAATTTGACGAAGTGGACGAAGTGGACGAAGGTTAAGAAGTTGACGAAGTGGACTAAGTGGACGAAGTAGACGAAGTGGACAACGTGGACGAAGTGTACGAAGTGGAGGAAGTGGAGGAAACGGAGGAAGTAGAGGAAGTGGATGAAATGGAGGAAGTGGAGGAAGTTGACGAAGTTGACGAAATAGACGAAGTGGACGAAGTGGACGAGGTGGACGAAGTCGAAGAAGTGGACGACGTGGACGAAGTGGACGAACTGGAGGACCTGGAGGAATTGGAGGAAGTGAAGGAACTTGACGAAGCAGACGAAGTTGAGGAAGTGGACGAAGTGGAGGAAATGGACGAAGTTGACGAAGTGGATGAAGTGGAGGAAATGGAGGAAGTGGAGGAAGTTGACAAAGTGGACAAAGTGGAAAAAGTTGACGAAGTGGACGAAGTGGACGAACTGGACGAAGTGGAAGAAGTTGACGAAGTGGGCAAGTTGACGAAGTGGACTGTGTTGACGAAGTGGACTACGTGGACCAAGTAGACGAAGTGGACGACGTGGACGAAGTGTACGAACAAAGTGGAGGAACTGGAGGAAGTGAACGAAGTGGAAGAAGTGGAGGGAGTGGAGGGAGTGGAGGAGGGGTTGAGGAAGTGGACAAAGTTGACAAAGTGGACGAAGTGGATGTAACGGACGAAATGGATGAAGTGGAGGAAGTGTAAGAAGTGGAGGAAGTGGACGAAGTGCAGGAAGTGGAGGAAGTTTGCGAAATGGATCAAGTGGAAGAAGTGGACGAGGTGGACGAAGTAGACGACCTGGAGGAACTGGAGGAATTTTAGGAAGTGGGGAACTTGACGAAGTAGACGAAGTTGAGGAAGTGGACGAAATGGAGGAAGTGGATGAAGTGGAGGAAGTGCAGGTAGTGGAGGAAGTGGAGGTAGTGGAGGAAGTGGAGGAAGTGCACTATGTGGAGGAAGTGAAGGAGTTGAAGGAAGTGGACGAAGTGGAGGTAGTGGAGGAGGTGGAGGAAGTGGAGGAAGTGGAGGAAGTTGACAAAGTGGACAAAGTTGACGATGTGGACGAAGTGGATGATGTGGACAAAGTTGAAGAAGTTGACGAAGTGGACTATGTTGACGAAGTGGACTAAGTGCACCAAGTAGACGAAGTGGACGACGGGGACGAAGTGGAGGAAGTGGAGGAAATGGAGCAAGTGGTCGAAGTAGACGAAGTGGCGGAAGTGGAGGAAGTTGACAAAGGTTACGAAGTGGACGAAGTGGACTAAGTTAACTAATTGGACTAAGTGGACGAAGTGGACGAAATGGACTAAGTTGGACGACGTGGACGAATTGGACGAAGTGGAGGAAGTGGATGAAGTGGAAGAAGCGGACGAAGTGGATAAAGTTGACGAAGTCGACAAACTGGAGGAAGTGGACGAAGTGGAGGAAGTGGACGATGTGGACGAAGTAGAGGAAGTGGGCGAAGTTGACGAAGTGGACGAACTGGACGAAGTGGAGGCAGTCGACGAATTGGACGAAGTGGATTAGGTGGACGAGGTGGACGAAGTGGACGAAGTTGACGAAGTGGACGAAGTGGACGAAGTGGCGAGGTTGATAAAGTGAACTAAGTTGACTAAGTTCACAAAGTGGACGAAGTGGAAGAATTGAAGGGAGTGGAGTTAGTGAATGAAGCGGAGGAAGTGGACGAAGTGTATGAAGTGGACTAAGTTGACGAAGTGGAGGAAGTGGAGGAACTGGAGGAACTGGAGGAATTGGAGGAACTGGAGGAACTGGAGGAAGTGGACGAAGTTGATGAAGTGGACTAAGTAGAGTAAGTTTAATAAATGGAGGAACTGGAGGAAGTGGAAGAAGTGGAGGGAGTGGAGGAGGTGCACGAAGTGGACGGAGTGGAGGAAATTGACGAAGTGGACGAAGTTGACGAAGTGGACGAAGTAGAGAAAGTGGACCAAGTTGACGAAGTGGACGAAGTGGACAAAGTGGACTAAGTTGACGAAGTGGACGAAGTGGATGCAGTGGACGCAGTGGACGAAGTGGAGGAACTGGAGGAAGTGGAGGGAGTGGAGGAGGAGGAGGAAGTGGAGGAAGTGGAGGAAGGGGAAGAAGTGGACGAAGTCGACGAACTTGACGAAGTGGACGAAGTGGACTAAGTTGACGAAGTGGAGGAAGTGGAGGAGGTGGGGGAAGTGGACGAAGTGGAGGAACTGGAGGAAGTGGAGGAACTAGAGGAAGTGGAGGAAGTTGACGAAGTGGACGAAGTGGACGAAATGGACGAAGTTGACGAAGTGGACGAAGAGGAAGAGCTGGATGAAGTGGAGGAAGTAGAGGAACTTGACGAAGTGGACTAAGTTGATGAAGTGGACGAAGTTGACGAAGTGGACGAAGTGGAGGAAGTGGAGGAAGTGGAGGAAGTGGACAAAGTGGAGGTAGTGGAGGTTGTGGAGGAAGTGGAGGAAGTAGAGGAAGTCGACTATGTGGGGGAAGTGAAGGAGGTGAAGGAAGCGGACGAAGTGGAGGTAGTGTAGGAAGTCGAGGAAGTAGAGGAAGTTGACAAAGTGGACGACGTCGCCTAAGATGAAGAAGTTGACGTAGTGGATGAAGTTGACGAAGTGAACGAAGTAGACAAGGTGGGCGACGTGGACGAAGTGTACGAAGTGGAGGAAGTGGAGGAAATGGAGGAAGTGGACGAAGTGGAAGAAGTGGAGGAAGTTGACGAAGTGGATGAAGTGGACTAAGTTAGTTAAGTGGACTAAGTGAACGAAGTGGACGAAGTGCACTAAGTTGGACGAAGTGGACGAAGTGGACAAAGTTGACGAAGTGGACTAAGTGGACGAAGGGGACTAAGTGGACGAACTGCAGGAAGTGGACGAAGTTGCCGAAGTGTACTAAGTGGACTACGTGGACTAAGTGGAGGACGTGGAGCAAGTGGACGAAGTTGAAGAAGTGGACGAAGTAGAGGAAGTGGACGAAGTAGAGAGGAAGTGGACGAAGTAGATGAACTGGACAAAGTGGACGAAGTGGACTAAGTCGCGAGGTTGACGAAGTGGACGAAGTGGCGAGGTTGACGAAGTGGACTAAGTGGAGGAACTGGAGGAAGTGGACGAAGTGGAAGAAGTGGAGGGAGTGGAGGAAGTGGAGGAAATGGAGGAAGTGGATGAAGTGGACGAAGTTGAAGAAGTTGACGAAGTGGACGAAGTTGACGAATTGGACTAAGTGGACGAAGTAGGCGAAGTGGACGACGTGGACAAAGTTGACGAAGTGGACGAAGTGGATGAAGAGGACTAAGCGGATGAAATGGAGGAAGTGGAGGAAGTGTAGGAAGTGGAGGAAGTGCACGAAGTGGACTAACTTGACGAAGTGGAGGAAGGGGAGGAGGAAGTGGACAACTGGAGGAAGTGGACGAAGTTGATGAAGTGGACTAAAGTTAACTAAGTGGACGAATTGGAGGAACTAGATAAAGTGGACGAAGTGGAAGAAGTGGAGGTAGTGGAGAAGGTGGAGGAACTGGAGGAAGTGGACGAAGTGGAAGAAGTGAAGGGAGTGGAGTTAGTGGAGTAAGTGGAGGAAGTGGAGGAAGTGGAGGAAGTGGGGAAGTGGACGAAGTTGAAGAAGTTGACGAAGTGGACGAAGTTCACGAAGTGGACTAAGTTGATAAAGTGGACTAAGTGGACGACGTGGGCAAAGTTGACGAAGTGGACTAAGTGGACGAATGGTACTAAGTTGAGGAAGTGGACGAAGTTGACAAAGTGGACGAAGTAGAGAAAGTGGACGAAGTTGACGAAGTGGACGAAGTGGACAAAGTGGACGAAGTGGAAGAAGTGGACGAACTTGACGAAGTGGACGAAGTGGACTAAGTTGACGAAGTGGAGGAAGTGGAGGAACTGGAGGAACCAGAGGAAGTGGAGGAAGTGGATGAAGTGGAGGAAGTGGAGAAAGTGGAGGAAGTGGAGGAAGTGGAGGAAGTTGACAAAGTGGACGAGGTGGACGAATTTGACAAAATGGACGAAATGGACGAAGTTGAAGAAGTTGACGATGTGGACGAAGTTGACGAAGTGGACTAAGTGGAGGAAGTGGACGACGTGTAGGAAGTGTACGAAGTGGAGGAAGTGGAGGAAATGGAGGAAGTGGACGAAGAGGAGGAAGTGGAGGAAGTGGAGGAAGTTGACGCAGGTGACAGAGTTGAGAAAGTGGACTAAGTTAACTAAGTGGACTAAGTGGACGAAGTGAACGAAGGGGACGAAGTGGACTAAGTTGGACGATGTGGACAAAGTTGACGAAGTGGACGAAGTGGACTAAGTGGACGAACTAGATAAAGTCGGGGAAGTGGAGGAAGTGGAGGAAGTGGAGGAAGAGGACGAAGTGGACAAAGTTGACAAAGTCGACTAAGTGGAAGAAGTGGACTAAGTGGAGGAAGTGGACGAAGTTGATGGAGTGGACGAAGTAGAGGATGTAGACTAAGTGGACGAAGTGGACGAACTGGAGGAACTGGACGAAGTCGAAGAAGTGAAGGGAGTGGAGGAAGTGGAGTAAGTGGAGGAAGTGGAGGAAGTGGACGATGTGGACGAAGTGGACGAAATGGACGAAATGGACGAAGCAGATGAAGTGGACGAAGTTGAAGAAGTGGACGAAGTGGACAATGTTCACGAAGTTGACTAAGTTGACAAAGTGGACGAAGTGGAGGAGCTGGAGGAAGTTGATGAAGTTGACAAAGTTGATGAAGTGGACGAAGTGGACAAAGTTGATGAAGTGGACGAAGTTGACAATTGGACGAAGGGGAGGAAGTGGACGAAGTGGAGGTAGTGGAGGAAGTGGAGGAAGTCGACTATGTGGGGCAAGTCAAGGAGGTGAAGGAAGCGGACGAAGTGGAGGTAGTGCAGGAGTGGAGGATGTTGACAAAGTGGACGAAGTGGACGAATATGAAGAAGTTGACGAAGTGGACTAAGTGGACAGAGTGTATGAAGTGGAGGAAGTGGAGGAAATGGAGGAAGTGGAGGAAGTGGAGGAAGTTGACGAAGTTCACGAAGTGGACGAAGTGGAGTAAGTTGGATGAAGCGTACGAAGTGGACGAAGTAGACTAAGTGGACGAAGTGGACTAAGGGGACGAACTGGTGGAGGTGGAGGAACTGGACGAAGTTGACGAAGTCGACTAAGTGGACGAAGTGGACTTAGTGGACTAAGTGGAGGAAGTGGAGGAAGTTGACGAAGTGGACGAAGTAGAGGAAGTGGGCGAAGTGGACGAAGTAGAGGAAGTGGACGAAGTAGAAGAACTGGACGAATTGGACTAAGTGGATGAAGTGGACGAAGTTGACAAATTAGACGAAGTGGCGAGGTTGACGAAGTAGACTAAGTGGACTAAGTGGACGAAGTGAACGAAGTGGACTAAGTTGGACAAAGTGGACGAAGTTGACGAAGTAGACAAAGTGGACGAAGTGGACCAAGTGGAGGAACTGGAGGAAGTGGAGGAACTGGACGAAGTTGACGAAGTCGACTAAGTGGACGAAATGGACTTAGTGGACTAAGTGGAGGGAGTGGAGGAAGTTGAGGAAGTGGACGAAGTAGAGGAAGTGGACGAAGTAGACGAATTGGACGAAGTGGACTAAGTGGATGAAGTGGACGAAGTGCACGAAGTTGACAAAGTAGACGAAGTGGCGAGGTTGACGAAGTGGACTAAGTTGACTAAGTGCAGAAAATGGAGGAAGTGGACGAAGTGGAAGAAGTGGAAGGAGTGGAGGAAGTGGAGGAAATGGAGGAGGTGGAGGAAGTGGAGGAAGTGGACGAAGGTGAAGATGTTGACGAAGTGGACGAAGTTGACGAATTGGACTAAGTGGACAAAGTAGGCGAAGTGGACGACGTGGACAAAGTTGACGAAGTGGATGAAGTGGACTAAGCGGATGAAATGGAGGGAGTGGAGGAAGTGGAGGAAGTGTAGGAAGTGGAGGAAGTGCACGAAGTGGACTAAGTTAACGAAGAGCAGGAAGTGGACGAAGTGGAGGAAGTGGAGGAACTGGAGGAAGTGGACGAAGTGGAAGAAGTGGAAGGAGTGGAGGTGGTGGAGGAACTGGAGGAAGTGGACGAAGTGGAAGAAGTGAAGGGAGTGGAGGAAATTGATTAAGTGGAGTAAATGGAGTAAGTGGACGAAGTGGACGAAGTTGAAGAAGTTGACGAAGTGGACGAAGTTCACGAAGTGGAGTAAGTTGATAAGGTGGACTAAGTAGACGAAGTGGACGACGTGGGCAATGTTGACAAAGTGGAGGAAGTGGAAGTAGTGGAGGAGGTGGACAAGTCGAGGAAGTGGAGGAAGTTGACAAAGTGGACGAAGTGGACAAAGTTGACGAAGTGCACGAAGTGGACGAAGAGGACGAAGTGGACGAAGTGGACGAAGTGGACGAACTTGACAAAGTGGACTAAGTTGACGAAGTGGACGAAGTTGAGGAAGTGGACGAAGTGGAGGAAGTGGATGAACCGGAGGAACTAAAGGAAGTGGAGGAAGTTGACGAAGTGGACGAAGTGAACGAAGTGGACGAAGTGGGCGAAGTGGAGGAGCTGGAGGAACTTGAGGAAGTGGAGGATCTTGACGAAGTGGACGAAGTTGATGAAGTGGACGAAGGGGAGGAAGTGGACGAAGTTGACGAAGTGGAGCAAGTGGAGGTAGTGGAGGAAGTGGAGGAAGTCGACTATGTGGAGGAAGTGAAGGAGGTGAAGGAAGTGGACGAAGTGGAGGTAGTGGAAGAAGTGGAGGTATTGGAGGAAGTTGACAAAGTGGACGAGGTGGATGAATTTGACAAAGTGGACGAAGTTGAAGAAGTTGACGAAGTGGACGAAGTTGACGAAGTGGACTAAGTCGAGGAAGTAAACGAAGTGGACGACGTGGACGAAGTGTACGAAATGGAGGAAGTGGAGGAAATGGAGGAAGTGGACGAAGAGGAGGAAGTGGAGGAGGTGGAGGAAGTGGAGGAAGTTGACGCAGTTGACAAAGTGGACTAAGTTAACTAAGTGGACGAAGTGAACGAAGGGGACGAAGTGCACTAAGTTGGATGAAGTGGACGAAGTGGACGAAGTTGACGAAGTGGACGAAGTGGACTAAGTGGATGAACTA
>CM050913.1:20031001-20103043 GCA_027742785.1 Vigna reflexopilosa | reverse complement strand
CTCCACTTCCCAGTTCCTCCACTTGCTTCAGTTGGTCCACTTCGTCAACTTCGTCCACCTCGTCCACTTCGTCCACCTCATCCACTTCGTCCACTTTGTCAAGTTCCTCCACTTCCTTCGTCCACTTCGTTCACTTCCTCCACTTCCTCCACTTCTTCCACTACCTCCACTTCGTCCATTTCCTCCATTTCCTCTAGTTCCTCCAGTTCCTCAACTTCCTCCAGTTCCTCCACATCCTCAAGTTCGTCCACCTCGTCCACTTCGTCTACTTCGTCCAACTTAGTCCACTTCATCTACTTCGTTCACTTCGTCCACTTCAACCAGTTCTTCCAGTTCCTCCACTTCCTCAAGTTCCTAAACTTCGTCTAGTTCCTCCGCTTCCTCCAGATCCTCCAATTCCTCCAGCTCGTCCACTTCGTCGACTTCGTCCACCTCGTCCACTTCTTCCACTTCGTGCACTTCCTCCCCTGCGTCCACCTCGTCCATTTCGTCTACTTCTTCCACTTCGTCCACTTCGTCCACCTCGTCCACTTCTTCCACTTCGTCCACTACTTCCACTTCGTGCACTTCGTCCACCTCGTCCATTTCGTCCACTCTTCCACTTCCTCCACTTCGTCCACTACCTCCACTTCGTCCACTTCCTCCACTTCCTTCACCTCCTCCACTTCCTCCACTTCTTCCACTTCCTCCACTTCGTCAACTTCATCCACTTTGTCAACTTCCTCCACTTCTTCCACTTCCCCCAGTTCCTCTACTTCCTCCCTTTGGTCAACTTCGTCCACCTCGTCCACTTTTTCCACTCCGTCCACGTCGTCCATTTCGTCCACTTCTTCCACTTCGCCCACTTCCTCCACTTCCTCCACATCGTCCAATTCGTCCACTTCGTCCAGTTCCTCCACGTCACTTCGTGCACTTCGTCTACTTAGTCCACTTCGTCCACATAGTCCACTTCGTCCACTTAGTCGACTTCGTCAACGCTGTCCACTTGCTCCACTTCGTCCACTTCCTCCACTTCCTCCACTTAGTCCACTTCGTCAACATAATCGACTTCGTGCACTTCGTGCACTTCGTCTACTTCGTCAACTTCGTCAATTTCCTCCACTTCCTCCACTTCGTCAACTTCCTCCAGTTCGTCCAGTTCGTCCACTTCCTCCAATCCGTCCACTTCGTCAACTTCGTCCACCTCATCCACTTCGTCCACTCCGTCAACTTCCTCCACTTCTTCCACTTCGTCGACTGCTTCGACTTCATCAACTTCGTCCACTTCGTCCACTTCGTCAACTTCGTCCACTTCGTTCACTTTGTCAACTTCCTCCACTTACTCCACTTCCTCCACTTCCTCCAATACCTCCACTTCGTCCACTTCCTCCACTTCCTTCACCTCCTCCACTTCGTCCACTTCCTCCACTTCTTCCACTTCGTCCACTTCCTCAACTTCGTCCACTTTGTCAACTTCCTCCACTTCTTCCACTTCCTCCAGTTCCTCCACTTCCTCCAGTTCCTCCACTTCCTCCACTTCGTCCACCTCGTCCAGTTTTTCCACTTCGTCCACTTCTTCCACTTCGTCAACTGCTTCGACTTCGTCAACTTCGTCCACTTCCTCCACTTCGGCCACTTTGTCCACTTCGTCAACTTCGTCCACTTCGTTCACTTTGTCAACTTCCTCCACTTACTCCACTTCATCCACTTCCTCCACTTCGTCAACTTCGTCCTACTTAGTCCACTTCGTCCACTTCGTTCACTTTGTCCACTTAGTCCACTTAGTCCGCTTAGCCACGTCGTCCACTTAGTCCACTTCTTCAACTTAGTCCACTTCGTCCACTTCGTCCGCTTCGTCAACTTCTTCAACTTCCTCCACTTGGTCCACTTAGTCCACTTCGTCCACTTCGTCCACTTCGTCACCTTTGTCCACATCATCCACTTCGTCTATTTCGTCCACTTAGTGCACTTCGTCAACTTAGTCGACTTCGTCAACTTCTACAACTTCGCCCACTTCGTCCACTTCGTCCACTTCGTCAACTTCGTCCACTTCGTCCACTTGCTCCACTTGCTCCACTTCCTGCACTCCCTCCACTTCTTCCATTTCGTCCACTTCCTCCAGTTCCTCCACTTCGTCCACTTAGTCAACTTAGTCAACTTAGTCCACTTCGTCAACTTCGCCACTTCATCCACTTCGTCCACTTTGTCAACTTCGTCAACTTCGTCCACTTCGTCCGCTTCGTCCGCTTCGTCCGCTTCGTCTGCTTCGTCCACTTCGTCCACTTCGTCGACTTCCTCCACTTCCTCCACTTCCTCCACTTCGTCCACTTAGTCCACTTCGCCACTTCGTCCACTTCGTCAATTTCGTCCACTTCGTCCATTTCATCAACTTCGTCCATTTAGTCCACTTCGTCCAGTTAGTCCACTTCGTCCAACTTAGTCCACTTCGTCCCCTTCGTTCACTTCGTCCACTTTGTCCACTTCGTCCACTTTGTCGACTCTGTCACCTTCGTCAGCTTCGTCAACTTCCTCCACTTCGTCCACTTCGTTCACTTCCTCCATTTCCTCCACTTCCTCCAGTTCGTACACTTCGTCCACGTCGTCCACTTTGTCCACTTCGTCAATTTATTAGTCCACTTCGTCAACTTGTTCAACTTCGGCCACTTCGTCCGCTTCGTCAACTTCGTCCACTTTGTTAACTTCGTCAATTTATTAGTCCACTTCGTCAACTTGTTCAACTTCGGCCACTTCGGCCACTTCGTCCACTTCGTTCACTTTGTCAACTTCCTCCACTTACTCCACTTCCTCCACTTCCTCCACTACCTCCACTTCCTCCACTTCCTCCACTTCCTTCACCTCCTCCACTTCGTCCACTTCCTCCACTTCTTCCACTTCGTCCACTTCCTCAACTTCGTCCACTTTGTCAACTTCCTCCACTTCTTCCACTTCCTCCAGTTCCTCCACTTCCTCCAGTTCCTCCACTTCCTCCACTTCGTCCACCTCGTCCAGTTTTTCCACTTCGTCCACTTCTTCCACTTCGTCAACTGCTTCGACTTCGTCAACTTCGTCCACTTCCTCCACTTCGGCCACTTTGTCCACTTCGTCAACTTCGTCCACTTCGTTCACTTTGTCAACTTCCTCCACTTACTCCACTTCATCCACTTCCTCCACTTCGTCAACTTCGTCCTACTTAGTCCACTTCGTCCACTTCGTTCACTTTGTCCACTTAGTCCACTTAGTCCGCTTAGCCACGTCGTCCACTTAGTCCACTTCTTCAACTTCGTCCACTTCGTCCGCTTCGTCAACTTCTTCAACTTCCTCCACTTGGTCCACTTAGTCCACTTCGTCCACTTCGTCCACTTCGTCACCTTTGTCCACATCATCCACTTCGTCTATTTCGTCCACTTAGTGCACTTCGTCAACTTCTACAACTTCGCCCACTTCGTCCACTTCGTCAACTTCGTCCACTTCGTCCACTTGCTCCACTTGCTCCACTTCCTGCACTCCCTCCACTTCTTCCATTTCGTCCACTTCCTCCAGTTCCTCCACTTCGTCCACTTAGTCAACTTAGTCAACTTAGTCCACTTCGTCAACTTCGCCACTTCATCCACTTCGTCCATTTCGTCAACTTCGTCAACTTCGTCCACTTCGTCCGCTTCGTCCGCTTCGTCCGTTTCGTCCGCTTCGTCTGCTTCGTCCACTTCGTCCACTTCGTCGACTTCCTCCACTTCCTCCACTTTGTCCACTTCCTCCACTTCGTCCACTTAGTCCACTTCGCCACTTCGTCCACTTCGTCAATTTCGTCCACTTCGTCCACTTCATCAACTTCGTCCATTTAGTCCACTTCGTCCAGTTAGTCCACTTCGTCCAACTTAGTCCACTTCGTCCCCTTCGTTCACTTCGTCCACTTTGTCCACTTCGTCCACTTTGTCGACTCCGTCACCTTCGTCAGCTTCGTCAACTTCCTCCACTTCGTCCACTTCGTTCACTTCCTCCATTTCCTCCACTTCCTCCAGTTCGTACACTTCGTCCACGTCGTCCACTTTGTCCACTTCGTCAATTTATTAGTCCACTTCGTCAACTTGTTCAACTTCGGCCACTTCGTCCACTTCGTCAACTTCGTCCACTTTGTTAACTTCCTCCACTTCCTCCACTTCCTCCACTTCCTCCACTATCTCCACTTAGTCCACTTCGTTCACCTCCTTCACTTCCTCCAATTCGTCCACTTCGTCAACTTCGTCCACTTCCTCTACTTCCTCCACTTCGTCAACCTCATCCACTATCTCCACTTCGTCCACTTAGTCCACTTCGTCCACTTAGTCGAATTCGTCAACTTTGTGATATGGTTGCTCCCAGCTGGTGAAAGACATGCGACAGCGGATGGATGACTGAATCGTGAGCAGAGGTGAGATGTGCTCACGGTATTCAATTGGCAGCGGAAGAAATGTTGTTCAGTGATGTTGATGATGGAGGAAGAGCTTAAGGTGAGTGAGTAAACTAGCTCAAACGACCTTCACTGGAAGGAAGCTAGGTGGAGGAAAGAAAGCTCAAGCTATGGTGACTTTTGGCAGAGTCTCGGTTGCTGGAAAATGCTTCAGCAGAAGTAAGACTCATTAATCATCAAAAGTGTTTCTACAATCTGAACAAGGAGAATTTATACTTGATTCTCCAAGCTTTGAATGGTGTAGATTAAATGAACAATACAGATCTGGAAACACGTGGTAAATGTGTGAAACGTGTGAAACGTTTCTGGAGTCAACACTCAGAGACGTGGCAGAGGCATGGAATGCATTAGCTGGCCATATGGTTTGTACCGAATTTGATGAGCTCTCGGTTTGGTGCGATGAGTGCTATCCAATATTCTTCTCTTTTTGAATTTTTGGCTTTCCTTCCAGTGATGGTACCTTGGTGTGCTACGGTGCTTGGTCCTCGCGTATCACTTTGTCCACTTCCTCCACTTCCTCCACTTAGTCCACTTCGTCCACTTAGTCGACTTCGTCAACTTTGTCCACTTCGCCCACTTCCTCTAGTTGCTCCACTTCCTCCAATTCCTCCACTTCGTCCACTTCCTCCACATCCTCCACTTCGTCCACTTCCTCCACTTCGTACACTTCTTCCACGTCGTCCACTTCGTCTACTTCGTACACTTAGTCCACTTCGTCCACTTCCTCCACTTCGTCCACTTAGTCCACTTCGTCCACTTAGTCGACTTCGTCAACTTTGTCCACTTCGTCCACTTCCTCCACTTAGTCCACTTCCTCCACTTAGTCGACTTCGTCAGCTTTGTCCACTTCGCCCACTTCCTCCAGTTCCTCCACTTCCTCCAGTTCCTCCACTAACTCCACTTCGTCCACTTCCTTCACTTCGTCCACTTCGTATGGTTCCTTCACTTCCTCCAGTTCCTCCAATTCCTTCACTTCATCCACTTCGTCAACTTCGTCCACCTCGTCTAGTTCTTCCACTTCGCCCACTTCGTCAACTTCCTCCACTTCATCCACTTCCTGCACTTTGTCCACTTCGTCCACTTCCTCATGTTCGTCCACTTTCTCCACTTCCTCCACTTCATCGGCTTCGTCCACTTCTTCCACTTCCTACACTTCGTCCACTTCTTCGACTTCGTCCACTTCGTCCCCTTCGTCCACTTCGTCCCCTTCCTCCACTTCCTCAACTTCCTCCACTTCCTCCACTTCCTCCACTCCCGCAACTTCTTCCACTTCGTCCACTTCCTCCAGTTCGTCCACCTCGCCACTTAGTCAACTTAGTCAACTTAGTCCACTTCGTCCACTTTGTCCACTTCATCCACTTCGTCCACTTCTTCCAATTCGTCCACTTCGTCCACTTCCTCTACTTCCTCCACTTCGTCAACTTCGTCCACTTAGTCCACTTCGTCCACTTAGTCCACTTCGTCAACTTTTTCCACTTCCTCCACTTCGTACACTTCCTCCACTTAGTTTACTTCGTCCACTCAGTCCACTTCGTCCACTTGGTCTTCGTCAACTTTGTCCACTTCGTCCACTTCGTCAACTTCGTCCACTTCGTCCAACTTAGTCCACTTCGTCCACTTCGTCCACTTCGTCTAGTTCCTCCACTTGGTCCATTTCCTCCACTTAGTCCACTTTGTTCACTTAGTCGACTTCGTCAACTTTGTCCACTTCGTCCACTTCCTCCACTTCGTCCACTTCCTCCACTTCGTCCACTTAGTCCACTTCGCCACTTCGTCCACTTCGTCAATTTCGTCCACTTCGTCCACTTCGTCAATTTCGTCCACTTCATCCACTTCATCCACTTCGTCCATTTAGTCCACCTCGTCCACTCCGTCTAGTTAGTCCACTTCGTCCAACTTAGTCCAATTCGCCCCCTTCGTTCACTTCGTCTACTTCGTCCACTTCTTCCACGTCGTCCACTTCGTCCACTTACTCCAATTCGTCAACTTAGTCCACTTCGTCCACTTTGTCCACTTCATCCACTTCGTCCACTTCTTCCAATTCGTCCATTTCGTCCACTTCCTCTACTTCCTCCACTTCGTCAACTTCGTCCACTTAGTCCACTTCGTCCACTTAGTCCACTTCGTCAACTTTTTCCACTTCCTCCACTTCGTACACTTCCTCCACTTAGTTTACTTCGTCCACTCAGTCCACTTCGTCCACTTGGTCTTCGTCAACTTTGTCCACTTCGTCCACTTCGTCAACTTCGTCCACTTCGTCCAACTTAGTCCACTTCGTCCACTTCGTCCACTTCGTCCAGTTCGTCTAGTTCCTCCACTTGGTCCATTTCCTCCACTTAGTCCACTTTGTTCACTTAGTCGACTTCGTCAACTTTGTCCACTTCGTCCACTTCCTGCACTTCGTCCACTTCCTCCACTTCGTCCACTTAGTCCACTTCGCCACTTCGTCCACTTCGTCAATTTCGTCCACTTCGTCCACTTCGTCAATTTCGTCCACTTCATCCACTTCGTCCATTTAGTCCACCTCGTCCACTCCGTCCAGTTAGTCCACTTCGTCCACTTCGTCCAACTTAGTCCAATTCGCCCCCTTCGTTCACTTCGTCTACTTCGTCCACTTCTTCCACGTCGTCCACTTCGTCCACTTACTCCAATTCGTCAACTTAGTCCACTTCGTCAACTTCGTCTACTTCGTCTACTTCGTCAACTTGTTCAACCTCGTCCACTTCGTCCACTTCGCCAACTTTGTTAACTTCCTCCACTTCCTCCACTTCCTCCACTACCTCCACATAGTCCACTTCGTCAACTTCGTCCACTTCCTCTACTTCTTCCACTTCGTCAACTTCGTCCACTATCTCCACTTCGTCGACTTAGTCCACTTCGTCCACTTAGTCGACTTCGTCAACTTTCTCCACTTCCTTCACTTCCTCCACTTAGTCCACTTAGTCCACTTCGTCCACCTCGTCCACTTAGTCGACTTCATCACCTTTGTCCACTTCGTCCACTTCGTCCACTTCGTCTACTTCATCCAGTAAGTCCACTTCTTCAACTTAGTCCACTTCGTCCACTTCCTCCACTTTGTCAACTTCTTCAACTTCGTCCACTTCGTCAACTTCGTCCACTTCGTCCACTTCCTCCACTTCGTACACTTCGTCCACATCGTCCACTTCCTCCAGTTCCTCCACTTCGTACACATAGCCACTTCGTCCACTTAGTCCACTTCGTCCACTTAGTCGACTTCGTCCACTTTGTCCACTTCGTCCACTTGCTCCACTTCCTCCACTTGCTCCACTTCCTCCACTTCGTCCACATAGTCCACTTAGTCCACTTAGTCGACTTCGTCACCTTTGTCCACTTCGTCCACTTTGTCCAACTTAGTCCACTTCGATCACTTCGTTCACTTCGTCCACTTAGTCCACTTAGCCACTTCGTCCACTTAGTCCACATCTTCAACATAGTCCGCTTCGTCCGCTTCCTCCACTTTGTCAACTTCTTCAACTTCATCCACTTCGTTCAGTTGGTCCACTTTCTCCACTTTCTCGACTTCCTACACTTCCTCCACTCCCTCCACTTGGTCCACTTAGTCCACTTCGTCCAGTTAGTCCACTTCGTCAACTTTGTCCACGTCGTCCACTTCGTCCACTTAGTCCACTTCGTCAACTTAGTCCACTTCGTCAACTTCGTCCACTTCGTCAACTTCGTCGACTTCGTCGACTTCGTCCACTTCATCAACCTCGTCCACTTTGTCCACTTCCTCGACTTCCTCCACTTGCTCCACTCCCTCCAATTCTTCCACTTCGTCCACTTCCTCCAGTTCGTCCACTTCGTCAACTTCGTCCACTTCCTCCACTTCGTCAACTTCGTCCATTTCCTCCACTTCGTCCACCTCCTGCACTTAGTCCACTTTGTTCACTTAGTCGACTTCGTCAACTTTGTCCACTTCCTCCACTTCCTCCACTTCTTCCACTTCCTCCACTTCGTCCACTTAGTCCACTTCGCCACTTCTTCCACTTCGTCAATTTCGTCCACTTAGTCCAATTCGTCCAGTTAGTCCACTACGTCCACTTCGTCCAACTTAGTCCACTTTGCCCCCTTCGTTCACTTCGTCCACTGTCCACTTCTTCCAGTTCGTCCACTTCGTCAACTTCCTCCACTTCGTCCACGTCGTCCACTTTGTCCACTTCGTCAACTTAGTCCACTTTGTCAACTTCATCTACTTCGTCAAATTGTTCAACTTCGGCCACTTCTTCCACTTCGTCCACTTCTTCGACTTCGTCAACTTTGTTAACTTCCTCAACTTCAGCGACTTCCTCTACTACCTCCACTTCGTCGACTTCCTTCACCTCCTTCACTTCCTCCACATAGTCCACTTCGTCAACTTCGTCCACTTCCTCTACTTCCTCCACTTCGTCAACTTCGTCCACTATCTCCACTTTGTCCACTTAGTCCACTTCGTCCACTTAGTCGACTTCGTCAACTTTGTCCACTTTGTCCACTTCACCCACTTCCTCCAGTTCCTCCACTTCGTCCACTTCTTCCTCTTCCTCCACTTCCTCAACTTCGTACACTTCTTCCACGTCGTCCACTTCGTTTACTTCGTCCACTTCCTCAACTTAGTCCACGTCGTCCCTTTCGTCCACTTCGTCCACTTCGTCCACTTCCTCCACTTCGTCCACTTCCTCCACTTAGTCCACTTCGTCCACTTAGTCAACTTCATCAACTTTATCCACTTCGTCCACTTCCTCCACTACGTCCACTTCCACCACTTTGTCCAGTTAGTCCACTTCATCCACTTAGTCGCCTTCGTCAGCTTTGTCAACTTCGCCGACTTCCACCAGTTCCTCCACTACCTCCACTTCCTCTACTTCGTCCACTTCGTCAACTTCCTCCACTTCCTCCACTTCGTCCACTTCGTCAAGTTCCTCCACTTCCTCAAAATCCTCCACTTCGTGCACTTCGTCAAATTCGTCCACCTCGTGCAATTCTTCCACTTCGCCCACTTCGTCTACTTCGTACACTTCTTCAACTTCCTGCACTTCGTCCACTTCCTCCACTTCATGCACTTCGTCCACTTCCTCCACTTCGTCCACTTCCTCATCTTCCTCCACTTGCTCCACTTCCTGCACTTCGTCGGCTTCGTCCACTTCCTCCAGTTCCTACACTTCGTCCATTTCGTCCACTTCGTCCCCTTCCTCCACTTCCTCAACTTCCTCCACTTCCTCCACTTCCTCTACTCCCGCCACTTCTTCCACTTCGTCCACTTCCTCCAGTTCCTCCACTCCACCAACTTAGTCAACTTAGTCAATTTAGTCCACTTCATCAACTTCGTCCACTTTGTCTACTTCGTGAACTTCGTCCAGTTCGTCCACTTCATCCACTTCGTGCACTCCTTCCAGTTCGTCCACTTCGTCAACTTCGTCCACTTCCTCTACTTCCTCCACTTCGTCAACTTTGTCCACTATCTCCACTTCGTCCACTTAGTCCACTTCGTCCACTTAGTCCACTTCGTCAACTTTGTCCACTTCCTCCAGTTCGTCCTCCTCGTCCACTTCGTCCACTTCATCCACTTCGTCCACTTTGTCCACTTAGTCCACTTCCTCCACTTCGTCCAATTCCTCCACTTCCTCCACTTCGTCCACTTCGTCCACTTCGTCCACTTCGTCCACTTCGTCCACTTCGTCCACTTCTTCCGCATCATCCACTTCGTCTAATTCGTCCACTTAGTCCACTTCGTCAACTTCGTCCACTTGCTCCACTTCGTCCACTTCCTCCACTTCCTGCACTTCGTCCACTTAGTCCACTTCGTCCACCTAGTCGACTTCGTCAACTTTCTCCACTTCATCCACTTCCTCCACTTCGTCCACCTCCTGCACTTCATCCACTTAGTCTACTTCGTCCTCTTAGTTGACTACGTCAACTTTGTCCACTTCGCCCACTTCCTCTAGTTGCTCCACTTCCTCCAGTTCGTCCAGTTCGTCCACTTCATCCACTTCCTCCAGTTCCTCCACTTCGTCCACTTCCTCCCCTTCCTCCACTTCCTCCACTTCGTACACTTCTTCCATGTGTCCACTTCATCTACTTCGTCTACTTCGTCCATTTTGTCTACTTCCTCCCCTTCCTCCACTTCCTCCACTTCGTCAACTTCGTCCACTTCTTTAAGTTCGTTCACTTCCTCCTCTTTGTCCACTTCGTTCACTTCCTCCACTTCCTTTAGTTCGTCCACTTCCTCTAGTTCCTCCAATTCCTCCACTTCCTCCACTTCCTCAATTTCCTCCACTTCCTCCACTTCGTCCACTTCGTCCGCTTCGTCCAGTTCCTCCACTTCGTCAACTTCGTCCACTTCTTCCAATTCGTCCCCTTCTTCCACTTCGTCCACTTCGCCACTTCGTCCACTTCGCCAATTCGTCCACTTCGCCACTTCGTCCACTTCGTCCACTTCGTCCACTTCGTCAACTTCCTCTACTTCCTCCACTTCCCCCACTTCGTCCACTACGTCCACTACGTCCACTTCCTCCACTTCGTCCACTTCGTCCACTTCGTCCACTTCGTCCACTTCGTCAACTTCGTCCACTTCCTCCACTTCGTCCACTTCGTCAACTTCGTCCACTTCGTCCACTTTGTTAACTTCCTCCACTTCCTCCACTACCTCCACTTCATCTTCTTCCTCCACTTCCTCCACTTCCTTCACCTCCTTCACTTCCTCCACAGAGTCCACTTCTCCACTACCTCACATCGTCCACTTCCTCCACTTCGCCCACTTCCTCCACTTCTTCCACTTCGTCCACTTCGTCAAGTTCCTCCACTTGCTCCACTTCGTCCACTCGTCCACTAGGTCAACTTAGTCCACTTCGTCAACGCCGTCCACTTCGTCCACTTCGTCCTCTTCGTCAACTTCATCCACTTCCTCCACTTCCTCCACTACCTCCACTTCGTCTGCTTCGTCCACTTCCTTCACCTCCTTCACTACCTCCACATAGTCCACTTCCTCCACTACCTCCACTTCGTCCACTTCCTCCACTTCGTTCACTTCGTCAACTTCGTCCACTTCCTCCACTTCGTCAAGTTCCTCCACTTCCTCCACTTCCTCCACTTCGTCCACTTCGTCCACTTTGTCAACTTCGTCCACCTCGTCCACTTCTTCCACTTCGTCCACTTCGTGAACCTCCTCCACTTCTTAAGTTCCTCTACTTCCCCACTTCCTCCACTTCCTCCACTTCCTCCACTTCCTCCACTTCCTCCACTTCGTTAACTTAGTCCACTTCCTCCACTTCATCCACTTCGTCAACTTCGTCCAGTTCCTCCACTTCGTCCACTTCGTCAAGTTCCTCCACTTCGCCAAGTTCCTCCACTTCCTCCAGTTCCTCCACTTCGTCCACTTCGTCAACTTCGTCCACTTCGTCCACTTTGTTAACTTCCTCCACTTCCTCCACTACCTCCACTTCATCTTCTTCCTCCACTTCCTCCACTTCCTTCACCTCCTTCACTTCCTCCACAGAGTCCACTTTCTCCACTACCTCCACATCGTCCACTTCCTCCACTTCGCCCACTTCCTCCACTTCTTCCACTTCGTCCACTTCGTCAAGTTCCTCCAGTTGCTCCACTTCGTCCACTCGTCCACTAGGTCAACTTAGTCCACTAGGTCAACTTAGTCCACTTCGTCAACGCCGTCCACTTCGTCCACTTCGTCCACTTCGTCAACTTCGTCCACTTCCTCCACTACCTCCACTTCGTCTGCTTCGTCCACTTCCTTCACCTCCTTCACTACCTCCACATAGTCCACTTCCTCCACTTCCTCCACTACCTCCACTTCGTCCACTTCGTTCACTTCGTCAACTTCGTCCACTTCCTCCACTTCGTCAAGTTCCTCCACTTCCTCCAATTCGTCCACTTCGTCCACTTCGTCCACTTCGTCAACTTCGTCCCCCTCGTCCACTTCTTCCACTTCGTCCACTTCGTGAACCTCCTCCACTTACTTAAGTTCCTCCACTTTCCCCAGTTCCTCCACTTCCTCCACTTCCTCCACTTCCTGCACTTCCTCCACTTCCTCCACTTCGTCAACTTAGTCCACTTCCTCCACTTCATCCACTTCGTCAACTTCGTCCAGTTCCTCCACTTCGTCCACTTCGCCAAGTTCCTCCACTTCGCCAAGTTCCTCCACTTCCTCCAGTTCCTCCACTTCGTCCACTTCGTCAACTTCGTCCACCTCGTCCACTTCATCCAGTTCCTCCACTTCCTCAAGCTCCTCCACTTCGTCCACTTCGTGCACTTCTTCCACGTCGTCCACTTCGTCTATTTCGTCCACTTAGTCCACTTCGTCAACGCCGTCCACTTCGTCCACTTCGTCAACTTCGTCCACTTTGTCAACTTCCTCCACTTCCTCCACTACCTCCACTTCGTCTGCTTCGTCCACTTCCTTCACCTCCTTCACTACCTCCACATAGTCCACTTCCTCCACTTCCTCCACTACCTCCACTTCGTCCACTTCCTCCACTTCGTTCACTTCGTCAACTTCGTCCACTTCCTCCACTTCGTCAAGTTCCTCCACTTCCTCCAATTCCTCCACTTCCTCCACTTCGTCCACTACGTCAACTTCGTCCACCTCGTCCACTTCTTCCACTTCGTCGACTTCGTCAACTTCGTCCAGTTTGTGAACTTCCTCCACTTACTTAAGTTCCTCCACTTCCTCCACTTCCTGCACTTCCTCCACCTCCTCCACTTCCTCCACTTCGTCAACTTAGTCCATTTCCTCCACTTTGTCCACTTCGTCAACTTCGTCCACTTCGTCCACTCCCTCCACTTCCTCCACTTCCTCCACTCCCTCCACTTCCTCTACTTAGTCCATTTCGTCCACTTAGTCCACTTCGTCTACTTCGTCAACTTCGTCAACTTAGTCCACTTCGTCAACTTCATCCACTTCGTCAACTTGTTCATCTTCGTCCACTTCGTTAATTTCGTCCACTTCCTCCGTGCCCTCCACTTCGTCCACATCCTCCAATTCCTCCACTTCGTCGACTTAGTCAACTTAGTCCACTTCGTCAACTTTGCCACTTCGTCCACTTTGTCAACTTCTTCCACTTCGTCCACTTAGTCTACTTCGTCCACTTAGTCCACTTTCTCCACTTCGTCCAGTTAGTCCACTTCGTCCACTTACTCCACTTCGTCAACTTTGACCACGTCGTCCACTTCATGTACTTCGTCCACTTCGTCAACTTAGTCCACTTCTTCAACTTCGTCCACTTCGTCAACTTCTTCAACTTCGTCCTCTTCGTCAACTTCGTCCACTTTGTCCACTTCCTCCACTTCGTCCGCTTCCTCCTCTCCCTCCACTTCTTCCACTTCGTCCACTTCCTCCAGTTCCTCCACTTCTTCCACTTAGTCAACTTAGTCCACTTCGTCAACTTTGCCACTTTGTCCACTTCCTCCACTTCCTGCACTTCCTCCACTTCCTCCACTCCCTCCACTTCTTCCGCTTCATCCACTTCCTCCAGTTCCTCCACTTCGTCAACTTAGTCAACTTAGTCAACTCAGTCCACTTCGTCAACTTTGCCACATCGTCTACTTCGTCAACTTCGTCCAGTTAGTCCACTTCATTCACTTCGTCCACTTCATCCACTTAGTCCACTTCCTCCACTTCTTCAACTACCTCCACTTCGTGCACTTCCTTCACCTCCTTCACTTCCTCCACATAGTCCACTTGCTCCACTTCCTCTACTACCTCCACTTCGTCAATTTCGTCTACTTCCCGCACTTCGTCCACTTCGTCAACTTCGTCCACTTCGTCAAGTTCCTCCAGTTCCTCCACTTCGTCCACCTCGTCCACTTCTTCCACTTCGTCCACTTTGCCACTTCGTCCACTTCGTCCACTTCGTCCACTTCCTCCACTTCGTCCACTTCCTCAACTTCCTCCAGTTCTTCCACTTCTTCCACTTCCTCCACTTTGTCCACTTCCTACACTTCCTTCACTCCCTCCACTTAGTTCACTTAGTCCACTTCGTCCACTTCTTCCACTTCCTTCTCTTCGTCATCTTCGTCCACTTCGTCCAGTTCCTCCAGTTCTTCTAGTTCCTCTAGTTCCTCCAGTTCGTCCACTTGGTCCACTTCCTCCACTTCGTCAACTTCCTCCCCTTTCTCCACTTCCTCCAATTCGTCCACTTCGTCCAACTTAGTCCACTTTCTCCACTTCGTGCACTTCGTCCAGTTAGTCCACTTAGTCCACTTCGTCCACTTCGTCCACTTCGTCAACTTCCTCAACTTCCTCCACTTCGTCCACTTCCTCCATTTCCTCCACTTCCTCCACTTCATACACATCGTCCACGTCGTCCACTTCGTCTACTTTGTCCACTTAGTCCACTTCGTCAACTTTGTCCACTTCTTCAACTTCTTCAACTTCGTCCACTTCGTCCACTTCATGCACTTCGTCCACTTTGTCAACTTCCTCCACTTCCTCCACTACCTCCACTACCTCCACTTCATCCACTTGCTCCACTTTGTCCACTTCCTGCACCTCCTTCACTTCCTCCACATAGTCCACTTCCTCCACTACCTCCACATCGTTCGCTTCGTCCACTTCCTCCACTTCGTCCACTTCGTCAACTTTGTCCACCTCGTCAAGTTCCTCGACTTCCTCCACTTCCTCCACTTCGTCCACTTCCTCCACTTCGTCCACTTCCTCCACTTAGTCCACTTCGTCCACTTAGTTTACTTAGTCCACTTCGTCCACTTCGTCCACTTCGTTAACTTCCTCCACTTCCTCCACTTCTTCCACTTCTTCCACTACCTCTACTTCGTCCACTTTGGCCACTTTCTTCACCTACTTCACTTCCTCCACATAGTCCACTTCCTCCACTTCCTCCACTTCGTCCACTTCGTCAACTTCGTCCACTTCCTCCACTTCTTCCACTACCTCCACTTCGTCCACTTCCTTCACTTACTCCGTACATTCCACTTGCTCCACTTCCTCCACTACCTCCACTTCCTCCACTTCGTCAACTTCGTCCACTTTGTCTACTTCCTCCACTTCCTCCACTTCGCCCACTTCGTCCGCTTCCTTCAGCTCCTTCACTTCCTCCACATAGTCCACTTCCTCCACTGGCTCCACTACCTCCACTTCGTCCTCTTCGTCTACTTCCTCCACTTCGTCAACTTAGTCCACTTCGTGACCTTCGTCCAGTCCCTTCACTTCCTCCACTTTCTCCACTTCGTCCACTTCGTCAACTTAATCCACTTAGACAACTTAGTC
This sequence comes from Vigna reflexopilosa, assembly GCA_027742785.1. NCBI lineage: Eukaryota > Viridiplantae > Streptophyta > Magnoliopsida > Fabales > Fabaceae > Vigna > Vigna reflexopilosa. Next base: position 20,087,384 of record CM050913.1, on the reverse strand, counting down.
CAATTCATCAACTTTGCCACTTCGTCCATTTCGTCCACTTTGTACACTTCCTCCACTTCCTCCATTCCTCCACTTCTTCCACTTTGTCCACTTCCTTCAGTTCCTCCACTTCCTCCAGTTCCTCCACTTCGTCAACTTAGTCAACTTAGACAACACAGTCCACTTCGTCAACTTTTCCACTTCGTTTACTTCGTCAACTTCCTCCACTTCCTCTACTTCGTCCACTTAGTCCACTTCATTCACTTCGTCCACTTTGCCCACTTCGTCAACTTAGTCCACTTCGTCCACTTTGTCAACTTCCTCCACTTCTTCCATTCTTCCACTACCTCCACTTCGTCCATTTCGTCCACTTTCTTCACCTACTTCACTTCCTCCACATAGTCCACTTCCTTCACTTCCTCCACTTCCTCCACTTCCTCCACTTCGTCAACTTCGTCCACTTCGTCCACTTAGTCTACTTAGTCTACTTCTTCCACTTCCTGCACTTCTTCCATTACCTCAACCTCGTCCACTTCCTTCACCTCCTTCACTTCCTCCACATAGTCCACTTCCTCCACTTCCTCTACTACCTCCACTTCTTCCAGTTCATCCACTTCGTCCAGTTCCTCGAGTTCCTCCACTTCGTCAACTTCGTCCACTTCTTCCACTTCGTCCACTTTGCCACTCCGTCCACTTCGTCAACTTCGTCAATTTCCTCCACTTCCTCCACTTCTTCCACTTCGTCCACTTCTTCCACTTCCTACACTTCCTTTACTCCCTCCACTTAGTTCACTTAGTCCACTTCCTTCTCTTCGTCAACTTCGTCCAGTTCCTCCACTGCCTCCATTTCCTTCACTTCCTCCACTTCGTCCACTTCGTCCACTTCCTCCACTTCGTCAATTTCCTCCACTTTCTGCACTTCCTCCACTTCGTCGAATTCGTCCACTTCGTCCAACTTAGGCCACTTCCTCCACTTCCTACAGTTCCTCCACTTCGTCGAATTCATCCACTTCTTCCACTTCGTCCACTTTGCCACTCCGTCCACTTCGTCAACTTCGTCAACTTCCTCCACTTCCTCCACTTCTCCACTTCGTCCACTTCGTCCACTTCCTCCACTTCTTCCACTTCCTACACTTCCTTTACTCCCTCCACTTAGTTTACTTAGTCCACTTCGTCCACTTGCTCCACTTCCTCCACTTCCTCTCTTCGTCAACTTCGTCCAGTTCCTCCAATTCCTTCACTTCCTCCACTTCGCCCACTTGTCCACTTCCTCCAGTTGTCAACTTCCTCCACTTCCTCCACTTCGTCAACTTCGTCCACTTCCTCCACTTCCTCACTTCCTCCACTTCGTCCACTTGTCCACTTCCTCCACTTCGTCAACTTCCTCCACTTCCTCCACTTCCTTCACTCCGTCCACTTCGTCACTTCGTCCACTTCGTCCACTTGCTCCACTTCCTCACTTGCTCCACTTCCTCACTTCCTTCTCTTCGTCAACTTCGTCCACTTCGTCCACTTCCTCCACTTCGTCCACTTCCTTCACTTCCTCCAGTTCGTCCACTTCGTCAACTTCCTCCACTTCGTCAATTCGTCCACTTCATCCACTTCGGCCACTTCCTCCACTTCCTCCACTTCCTCCACTTCGTCAGCTTCGTCCACTTCGTCCACTTCTTCCACTTCGTCCACTTTGCCACTTCGTCCACTTCGTCAACTTTGTCCACTTCCTCCACTTCTTCCACTTCGTCCACTTCCTCCACTTCGTCCACTTCTTCCACTTCCTACACTTCCTTCACTTCCTCCACTTCGTCCACTTCGTCCACTTCCTCCACTTCGTGCACTTCGTCCACTTAGTCCACTTCGTCCACTTCGTCAACTTCCTCATCTTCCTCCACTTCGTCCACTTCCTCCACTTCCTCTACTTCCTCCACTTCATACACTCGTCCACGTCGTCCACTTCGTCTACTTTGTCCACTTCATCCACTTCGTCAACTTCGTCCACTTCTTCAACTTCGTCCACTTCCTCCACTTCCTCCACTTCATCCACTTCGTCCACTTTCTCCACTTCGTCCACTTCTTCCACTTCGTCAACTTCGTCCACTTCGTCAACTTCGTCCACTTTGTCAACTTCCTCCACTTCCTCCACTTCGTCCACTTCCTCCACTTCGTCCACTTCCTCCACTTCCTCCACTTCGTCAACTTCGTCCACTTCCTCCACTTCCTCCACTTCCTCCACTTCCTCCACTTCTCCACTTCGTCCACTTCGTCAACTTCCTCCACTTCCTCCACTTCCTCCACTTCGTCCACTTCTGTCAACTTCGTCCACTTCGTCCACTTCGTCCACTTCTTCCACTTCGTCAACTTCGTCCACTTCATCCACTTCGTCCACTTCCTCCACTTGCTTCACTCCTCCACTTCGTCACTTAGTCCACTTCCTCCACTTCCACACTTCGTCCTCTTCGTCCACTTCGTCCACTTCCTCCACTTCCTCCAGTTCCTTCACTTCCTCCAGTTCGTCCACTTCGTCCACTTCGTCAACTTCCTTCACTTCTCCACTTCCTCCACTTCGTCCTATTCGTCCACTTCCTCCACTTCGTCCAACTTAGTCCACTTCGTGCACTTCGTCCACTTTCCACTTAGTCCACTTCGTCCACTTCGTCAACTTCCTCCACTTCCTCCACTTCCTCCACTTCGTCCACTTCCTCCACTTCATCCACTTCGTCCACTTCGTCCACTTCGTCCACTTCTTCAACTTTATCCACTTCGTCAACTTCGTCAACTTCGTCCACTTCGTCACTTCGTCCACTTCCTCCACTTCTCCACTTCCTCCACTTGCTTCACTCCCTCCACTTCGTCACTTCGTCCACTTCGTCCACTTGCTCCACTTCCTCCACTTCCTCCACTTCGTCAACTTCGTCCACTTCGTCCACTTCCTCCACTTCCTCCACTTCCTCCACTTCGTCCACTTCGTCCACTTCCTCCATTGTCAACTTCCTCCACTTCTTCACTTCCTCCACTTCCTCTCTTCGTCAACTTCGTCCACTTCCTCCACTTCCTTCACTTCCTCCACTTCGTCCACTTCGTCCACTTCCTCCACTTGTCAACTTCCTCCACTTCCTCCACTTCCTTCACTTCGTCCACTTCGTCACTTCGTCCACTTCGTCCACTTGCTCCACTTCCTCACTTCCTTCACTTCGTCAACTTCGTCCACTTCGTCCACTTCCTCCACTTCGTCCACTTCCTCACTTCCTCCACTTCGTCCACTTCGTCAACTTCCTCCACTTCGTCCACTTCGTCCACTTCATCCACTTCGTCCACTTCCTCCACTTCCTCCACTTCCTCCACTTCGTCAGCTTCGTCCACTTCGTCCACTTCTTCCACTTCGTCCACTTTGCCACTTCGTCCACTTCGTCAACTTCGTCCACTTCCTCCACTTCTTCCACTTCGTCCACTTCCTCCACTTCGTCCACTTCTCCACTTCCTCCACTTCCTTCACTTCCTCCACTTCGTCCACTTAGTCCACTTCCTCCACTTCGTCACTTCGTCCACTTCGTCCACTTCGTCCACTTCGTCAACTTCCTCACTTCCTCCACTTCGTCCACTTCCTCCACTTCCTCTACTTCCTCCACTTCTACACTTCGTCCACGTCGTCCACTTCGTCCACTTCGTCCACTTCATCCACTTCGTCAACTTGTCCACTTCTTCAACTTCGTCCACTTCCTCCACTTCCTCCACTTCATCCACCTCGTCCACTTTTCCACTTCGTCCACTTCTTCCACTTCGTCAACTGCTTCGACTTCTCCACTTCGTCCACTTCTTCCACTTCGTCAACTTCGTCCACTTCGTCAACTTCGTCCACTTCGTCCACTTTGTCAACTTCCTCCACTTCCTCCACTTCGTCCACTTCCTCCACTTCGTCCACTTCCTCCACTTCCTCCACTTCGTCAACTTCGTCCACTTCCTCCACTTCCTCCACTTCCTCCACTTCCTCCACTTCTCCACTTCGTCCACTTCGTCAAGTTCCTCCACTTCCTCCACTTCCTCCACTTGTCCACTCTGTCAACTTCGTCCACTTCGTCCACTTCTCCACTTCTTCCACTTCGTCAACTTCGTCCACTTCATCCACTTTGTCCACTTCCTCCACTTGCTTCACTCCTCCACTTCGTCACTTCGTCCACTTCCTCCACTTCCTCACTTCGTCCACTTCGTCCACTTCGTCCACTTCCTCCACTTCCTCCACTTCCTCCACTTCCTCCACTTCGTCACTTCGTCCACTTCGTCAACTTCCTTCACTTTCTCCACTTCCTCTACTTCGTCCACTTCGTCCACTTCCTCCACTTCGTCCACTTCGTCCACTTCGTCCACTTCGTCCACTTCTCCACTTCGTCCACTTCGTCCACTTCGTCAACTTCCTCCAGTTCCTCCACTTCCTCACTTCGTCCACTTCCTCCACTTCTCACTTCGTCCACTTCGTCCACTTCGTCCACTTCTTCACTTCTCCACTTCGTCAACTTCTTCCACTTCGTCCACTTCGTCCACTTCGTCCACTTCCTCCACTTCTTCCACTTCCTCCACTTCCTTACTCCTCCACTTCGTTCACTTAGTCCACTTCGTCCACTTGCTCCACTTCCTCCACTTCCTTCACTTCGTCAACTTCGTCCACTTCGTCCACTTCCTCCACTTCCTCCACTTCCTCCACTTCGTCCACTTCGTCCACTTCGTCCACTTCGTCCACTTCGTCACTTCCTCCACTTCGTCCACTTCCTCCACTTCCTCCACTTCGTCAACTTCGTCCACTTCCTCCACTTCCTCCACTTCCTCCACTTCGTCCACTTCGTCCACTTCCTCCACTTCGTCAACTTCCTCCACTTCCTCCACTTCCTTCACTTCGTCCACTTCGTCACTTCGTCCACTTCGTCCACTTCTCCACTTCCTCCACTTCCTCACTTCGTCACTTCGTCCACTTCGTCCACTTCCTCCACTTCGTCCACTTCTTCACTTCCTCCACTTCGTCCACTTCGTCAACTTCCTCCACTTCGTCCACTTCGTCCACTTCGTCCACTTCGTCCACTTCCTCCACTTCCTCCACTTCCTCCACTTCGTCACTTCGTCCACTTCGTCCACTTCTTCCACTTCGTCCACTTCGTCCACTTCGTCCACTTCGTCAACTTCGTCCACTTCCTCCACTTCTTCCACTTCGTCCACTTCCTCCACTTCGTCCACTTCTCCACTTCCTCCACTTCCTCCACTTCCTCCACTTCGTCCACTTCGTCCACTTCCTCCACTTCGTCCACTTCGTCCACTTCGTCCACTTCGTCCACTTCGTCAACTTCCTCACTTCCTCCACTTCGTCCACTTCCTCCACTTCCTCCACTTCCTCCACTTCATCCACTTCGTCCACTTCGTCCACTTCGTCACTTCGTCCACTTCATCCACTTCGTCAACTTCGTCCACTTCGTCAACTTCGTCCACTTCCTCCACTTCCTCCACTTCCTCCACTTCGTCCACTTCTCCACTTCGTCCACTTCTCCACTTCGTCAACTTCTCCACTTCGTCAACTTCGTCCACTTCTCCACTTCGTCAACTTCGTCCACTTCGTCCACTTCGTCAACTTCGTCCACTTCGTCCACTTCGTCAACTTCCTCCACTTCCTCCACTTCGTCCACTTCGTCCACTTCCTCCACTTCGTCCACTTCCTCCACTTCCTCCACTTCGTCAACTTCGTCCACTTCCTCCACTTCCTCCACTTCCTCCACTTCCTCCACTTCTCCACTTCGTCCACTTCGTCAACTTCTCCACTTCCTCCACTTCCTCCACTTCGTCCACTCTGTCACTTCGTCCACTTCGTCCACTTCTTCCACTTCTCCACTTCGTCAACTTCGTCCACTTCTCCACTTTGTCCACTTCCTCCACTTCTTCACTCCTCCACTTCGTCCACTTCGTCCACTTCCTCCACTTCTCCACTTCGTCCACTTCGTCCACTTCCTCCACTTCCTCCACTTCCTTCACTTCCTCCACTTCGTCACCTTCGTCCACTTCGTCAACTTCCTTCACTTCTCCACTTCCTCTACTTCGTCCACTTCGTCCACTTCCTCCACTTCGTCCAACTTCGTCCACTTCGTGCACTTCGTCCACTTTCCACTTAGTCCACTTCGTCCACTTCGTCAACTTCCTCCAGTTCCTCCACTTCCTTCACTTCGTCCACTTCCTCCACTTCATCACTTCGTCCACTTCGTCTACTTCGTCCACTTCTTCAACTTTATCCACTTCGTCAACTTCTTCAACTTCGTCCACTTCGTGCACTTCGTCCACTTCGTCCACTTCGTCACTTCGTCCACTTTGTCAACTTCCTCCACTTCCTTCACTACCTCCACTTCCTCCACTTCGTCCACTTCCTTCACCTCTTCACTTCCTCCACTAGTCCACTTCCTCCACACCTCCACTCGTCCTCTTCGTCCACTTCTTCCACTTCGTCCACTTCGTCAACTTCGTCCACTTCGTCCACTTCGTCAACTTCGTCCACTTCGTCAACTTCGTCCACTTCCTCCACTTCCTCCAGTTCCTCCACTTCCTCCACTTCCTCCATTCTCACTTCCTCCACTTCTTCCACTACCTCCACTTCGTCCACTTCCTTCACCTCCTTCACTTCCTCCACATAGTCCACTTGCTCCACTTGCTCCACTTGCTCCACTTCCTCCACTTCGTCCACTTCGTCAACTTCGTCCACTTCCTTCACTTCGTCCACTTCGTCAACTTCGTCCACTTCGTCAATTCCTCCACTTCCTCCACTTCGTCCACTTCGTCAACTTCGTCCACTCGTCCACTTCTTCCACTTCGTCCACTTCCTCCACTTCCTCTAGTTCCTCCACTTCGTTAACTTCGTCCACCTCGTCCACTTCATCCACTTCGTCCACTTCGTCCACTCCATCCACTTTGCCACTTCCTCCACTCCGTCCACTTCGTCCACTTAGTCAATTCGTCACTTCCTCCACTTCCTCCACTTCCTCCACTTCGTCCACTTCCTCCACTTCTTCACTCCCTCCACTTAGTTCACCTAGTCCATTCGTCCACTTCCTCCACTTCGTCCTCGTCGTCAACTTCGTCCACTTCGTCAACTTCGTCCACTTCCTCCACTTCTCCACTTGCTCCACTTCGTCCAATTCGTCCATTTCGTCCAACTTAGTCCACTTCGTCCACTTCGTCTACTTCGTCCACTTCATCAACTTCGTCCACTTCATCCACTTTGTCAACTTCCTCCACTTCCTCCACTTGCTCCACTTCCTCCACTTCGTCCACTTCCTCCACTTCCTCCACTTCGTCCACTTCCTTCACCTCCTTCACTTCCTCCACTTAGTCCACTTCCTCCACTTCCTCCACTCGTCCGCTTCGTCCACTTCCTCCACTTCGTCCACTTCGTCCACTTCGTCAACTTCGTCAATTCCTCCACTTCGTCCACTTCGTCACTTCGTCCACTTTGTCCACTTCCTCGACTTCCTCAACTTCCTCCACTTCGTCCACTTCCTCCACTTCGTACACTTCTTCTACGTCGTCCACTTCGTCTACTTCGTCCACTTAGTCCACTTCGTCCACTTCTTCCACTTCTTCCACTTCGTCACTTCATCCACTTCCTCAACTTCGTCCACTTTCTCCACTTCCTCCACTTCCTCCACTTCCTCCACTTCCTCCACTTCGTCCACTTCGTCCACTTTCTCACATCCTTCACTTCCTCCACTAGTCCACTTCCTCCACTTCCTCCACTTCGTCCACTTCGTCCACTTCGTCCACTTCGTCAACTTCGTCCACTTCGTCCACTTCGTCCACTTCCTCCACTTCCTCCACTTCGTCAACTTCGTCCACTTCGTCCACTTCCTCCACTTCCTCCACTTCCTCACTTCGTCCACTCGTCCACTTCGTCAACTTCGTCCACTTCGTCCACTTCGTCCACTTCTTCCACTTCGTCAACTTCGTCCACTTAGTCCACTTCGTCCACTTCCTCAACTTCCTCCATTTCCTCCACTTCCTCCACTTCATCCACTTCGTCCACTTCGTCCACTTCGTCCACTTCGTCCACTTAGTCCACTTCGTCAACTTCGTCCACTTCGTCAACTTCGTCCACTTCGTCCACTTCGTCAACTTCGTCCACTTCCTCCACTTCCTCCACTTCGTCCACTTCCTCCACTTCTCCTTCGTCCACTTCCTCCACTTCGTCCACTTCGTCCACTTCGACCACTTAGTCCACTTCCTCCACTTCGTGCACTTCCTCCACTTAGTCCACTTCGTCACTTGTCCACTTCGTCCACTTCGTCCACTTCCTCCACTTCCTCCACTTCCTCCACTTCGTCCACTTCCTCCACTTCCTCTACTTCCTCCACTTCGTCACACTTCGTCCACTTCGTCCACTTCGTCTACTTCGTCCACTTCGTCCACTTCGTCAACTTGTCCACTTCGTCAACTTCTTCAACTTCCTCCACTTCGTCCACTTCGTCAACTTCGTCCACTTCGTCCACTTCGTCCACTTCCTCCACTTCCTCCACTTCCTCAACTTCGTCCACTCCCTCCACTTCCTCCACTTCGTCCACTTCCTCCACTTCGTCCACTTCGTCCACTTCGTTCACTTCGTCAAGTTCCTTCGTTCCTCCACTTTGTCCACTTGTCAACTTCGTCCACCTCGTCCACTTCTTCCACTTCTTCCACTTCGTCAACTTCGTCCACTTTCTCCACTACCTCCACTTGCTTCACTCCCTCCACTTAGTTCACTTAGTCCACTTCGTCCACTTCCAACACTTCGTCCACTTCGTCACTTCGTCCAGTTCCTCCACTTCCTCCAGTTCCTTCACTTCCTCTAGTTCGTCCCTTCGTCCACTTCGTCAACTTCCTTCACTTTCTCCACTTCCTCCACTTCGTCCTATTCGTCCACTTCCTCTACTTCGTCCAACTTAGTCCACTTCGTTCACTGTCGTCCACATATTCCACTTAGTCCACTTCGTCCACTTCGTCAACTTCCTCCACTTCCTCCACTTCCTCCACTTCACACACTTCGTCCACGTTCGTCCACTTAGTTCACTTCGTCAACTTTATCCACTTCGTCAACTTCTTCAACTTCGTCCACTTCGTCCACTTCGTCCACTTCGTCAACTTCGTCCACTTTGTCAACTTCCTCCACTTCCTTCACTACCTCCATTTCCTCCACTTCGTCCACTTCCTTCACCTCCTTCACTTCCTCCACATAGTCCACTTCTCCACAACCTCCACATCGTCCTCTTCGTCCACTTCTTCCACTTCGTCCACTTCGTCAACTTCGTCCACTTCCTCCACTTCGTCCACTTCGTCAACTTCGTCCACTTTGTCAAGTTCGTCCACTTCCTCCACTTCCTCCAGTTCCTCCACTTCCTCCATTTCCTCCAGTTCCTACACTTCCTCCACTTCTTCCACTACCTCCACTTCGTCCACTTCCTTCACCTCCTTCACTTCCTCCATATAGTCCACTTGCTCCACTACCCTTCCTCAACTTTGTCCACTTTGTCAATTTCGTCCACTTCCTTCACTTCGTCCACTTCGTCAACTTCGTCCACTTCGTCAAGTTCCTCTAGTTCCTCCACTTCGTCCACTTCGTCAACTTCGTCCACCTCGTCCACTTCTTCCAGTTCGTCCAGTTCGTCCATTTCCTCCACTTCCTCCAGTTCCTCCACTTCGTTAACTTCGTCCACCTCGTCCACTTCGTCCACTTCGCACTTCGTCCACTCCATCCACTTGGTCCACTTCGTCCACTCCGTCCACTTCGTCCACTTAGTCAAATTCGTCAACTTCCTCCACTTCTTCCACTTCCTCCACTTCCTCCACTTCGTCCACTTCCTCCACTTACTTCACTCCGTCCACTTCGTTCACCTAGTCCACTTCGTCCACTTCCTCCACTTCGTCCTCTTCGTCAACTTCGTCCACTTCCTCCACTTTCTCCACTTGATCCACTTCATCCATTTCGTCCAACTTAGTCCACTTTGTCCACTTCGTCTACTTCGTCCACTTCATCAACTTCGTCCACTTCATCCACTTTGTCAACTTCCTCCACTTGCTCCACTTCCCACTTCGTCCTCTCACTTCTCACTTCTCACTCTCACTTTGTCCACTTCTCCACTTCCACTTCGTCCACTTGTCCTTCTCCACTTCGTCCACTTCGTCAACTTCGTCCACTTCGTCCACTTCGTCCACTTCGTCCACTTCGTCCACTTCGTCCAGTTCGTCCACTTCCTCCACTTCCTCCACTTCCTCCACTTCGTACACTTCGTCCACCTCGTCCACTTCGTCCACTTCGTCCACTTAGTCCACTTCCATCCACTTCGTCCACTTCGTCCACCTCGTCCACTTCGTCCACTTCGTCAACTTCGTCCACTTCCTCCACTTCCTCCACTTCCTCCACTTCCTCCACTTCGTCCATTCGTCCACTTCTTCACTCCGTCCACTAGTTCACCTAGTTCACTTCGTCCACTTCCTCCACTTCGTCCTCTTCATCAACTTCGTCCTCTTCGTCAACTTCGTCCACTTCCTCCACTTCTCCACTTGTCCACTTCGTCCACTTCGTCCACTTCGTCCACTTCGTCCACTTCGTCTACTTCGTCCACTTCATCAACTTCGTCCACTTCGTCCACTTCGTCAACTTCCTCCACTTCCTCTACTTGCTCCACTCCTCCACTTCGTCCACTTCGTCCACTACGTCCACTTCGTCCACTTCCTCACCTCCTTCACTTCCTCCACTTCGTCCACTTCCTCCACTTCCTCACTTCGTCCACTTCGTCCACTTCGTCGACTTCGTCCACTTCGTCAACTTCGTCCAATTCCTCCACTTCGTCCACTTCGTCAACTTCGTCCACTTTGTCAACTTCCTCCACTTCCTCCACTTCCTCCACTTCCTCCACGTCGTCCACTTCGTCTACTTCGTCCACTTAGTCCACTTCGTCAACTTATTCCACTTCGTCCACTTCGTCGACTTCATCCACTTCGTCCACTTCGTCCACTTTCTCCACTTCCTCCACTTCCTTCACTTCCTCCACTTCGCTCCACTTCGTCCACTTCTTCACCTCCTCACTTCGCACTAGTCCCCTTTCCCACTTCCTCCACTTCGTCCACTTCGTCCACTTCGTCAACTTCGTCAACTTCGTCCACTTCCTCCACTTCCTCCACTTCCTCCCCTTCGTCAACTTCGTGCACTTCGTCCACTTCCTCCACTTCGTCCACTTCGTCCAGTTCCTCCACTTCGTCCACTTCGTCCACTTCGTCAACTTCGTCCACTTCGTCCACTTCTTCCACTTCGTCCACTTCGTCAACTTCGTCCACTTCGTCCACTTCGTCCACTTCTTCACTTCGTCCACTTCGTCCACTTCGTCCACTTCGTCCACTTCGTCCACTTCGTCACTTCGTCCACTTCGTCCACTTCGTCCACTTCGTCCACTTCGTCAACTTCGTCCACTTCGTCCACTTCGTCCACTTCCTCCACTTCCTCCACTTCCTCCACTTCCTCCACTTCCTCCACTTCGTCCACTTCGTCCACTTCGTCCACTTCGTCCACTTCGTCCACTTCGTCCACTTCGTCACTTCGTCACTTCGTCCACTTCGTCAACTTCGTCCACTTCGTCAACTTCGTCCACTTCGTCAACTTCGTCCACTTCGTCAACTTCGTCCACTTCGTCCAATTCGTCCACTTCGTCCACTTCCTCCACTTCCTCCACTTCGTCCACTTCGTCCACTTCGTCCTTGTCACTTCTCACTTGTCCACTTCCTCCACTTCGTCCACTTGTCCACTTCGTCACTTCCTCCACTTCCTCCACTTCCTCCACTTCCTCCACTTCGTCCACTTCGTCCACTTCGTCACTTCGTCCACTTCGTCACTTCCTCCACTTCGTCCACTTCGTCACTTCTCCACTTCGTCACTTCGTCCACTTCGTCACTTCGTCCACTTCGTCACTTCCTCCACTTCGTCCACTTAGTCCACTTCCTCCACTTCGTCCACTTCGTCCACTTCCTCCACTTCGTCCACTTAGTCCACTTCGTCCACTTAGTCCACTTCGTCCACTTCGTCACTTCGTCAACTTAGTCCACTTCGTCCACTTGTCACTTCGTCCACTTCGTCCACTTCGTCCACTTCGTCCACTTCGTCCACTTCCACTTCGTCCACTTCGTCCACTTCGTCCACTTCGTCACTTGTCCACTTCGTCCACTTCGTCCACTTCGTCCACTTCGTCCACTTCGTCCACTTCGTCCACTTCGTCCACTTCGTCCACTTCGTCCACTTCGTCCACTTCGTCCACTTCGTCACTTCGTCCACTTCCTCCACTTCGTCCACTTCGTCCACTTCCTCCACTTCGTCCACTTCCTCCACTTAGTCCACTTCGTTCACTTGTCGACTTCGTCAACTTTGTCCACTTCGTCCACTTCGTCCACTTCCTCCACTTCGTCCACTTAGTCCACTTCGCCACTTCCTCCACTTCGTCAATTTCGTCCACTTTGTCCACTTCGTCCACTTCGTCCATTTAGTCCACTTCGTCCAGTTAGTCCACTTCGTCCACTTCGTCCACTTCGTCCACTTCGTCACTTCGTCCACTTCGTCACTTCTCACTTCTCACTTCGTCCACTTCCTCCACTTCGTCCACTTCCTCCACTTCGTCACTTCGTCCACTTCGTCCACTTCGTCCACTTTCACTCGTCACTTCGTCCACTTCACTTCGTCCACTTCGTCAACTTGTTATCCTTCGTCCACTTCGTCCACTTTGTCAACTTCCACCACTTCCTCCACTACTTCCACTTCCTTCACCTTCTTCACTTCCTCCACATAGTCCACTTCCTCCACTTCCTCTACTACCACTTCGTCCATTTCCTCCATTTCCTCCACTTCCTCCACTTCATACACTCTGTCCACGTCGTCCACTTCGTCTACTTCGTCATTTTGTCTACATCGTCAACTTCGTCCACTTCGTCCACTTCGTCAACTTGTTCAACTTCGGCCACTTCGTCCACTCGTCCACTTTGTCAACTTCCTCCACTTCCTCCACTACCTCCACTTCGTCCACTTCCTTCACTTCCTCCACATAGTCCACTTCCTCCACTACCACTTCGTCACTTCGTCCTATTCCTCCACTCCGTCCACTTCGTCAACGTCCTCCACTTCCTCCTCTTCTCCACTTCGTCCACTTCGTCAAGTTCCTCCACCTCCTCCACTTCCTCTAGTTCCTCAACTTCGTCCACTTCGTCAACTTCGTCCCCTTCGTCCACTTCTTCCACTTCCTCCACTTCCTCCACTTCGTCCATTTCCTCCACTTCTTACACTTCCGTCACTTCATCCACTTCCTCCATTTCTGCCACTTCGTCCACTTAGTCCACTTAGTCAACTTAGTCCACTTCGTCCACCTCGCCCACTTCGTCCACTTCGTCAACTTCGTCCACTTCGTCCACTTTGTCCACTTCGTCCACTTCCTCCACTTCCTCCACCTCCTCCACTTCTTCCACTTCGTCCACTTCCTCCACTTCCTCCACTTCGTCCACTTAGTCAACTTAGTCCACTTCATCAACTTCGTCCACTTCCTCCAGTCCCAGCACTTCGTCCGCTTCTCCACTTCGTCCACTTTGTCCAAGTCGTCCACTTCGCCTACTTCGTCCACTTAGTCCACTTCGTCAAATTCGTCCACTTCGTCAACTTCGTCCACTTCTCCACTTCCTCCACTCCCTCCACTTCTTCCACTTCTTTCAGTTCCTCCACTTCGTCCACTTCGTCAACTTACGTCCACTTCGTCCACTTCGTCAACTTCGTCCACTTCGTCCACTTCGTCCACTTCGTCCACTTCCTCCACTTCGTCCACTTCGTCCACTTCGTCCACTTCGTCCACTTCGTCCACTTCGTCCACTTCCTCCACTTCCTCCACTTCTTCCACTTCGTCCACTTCCTCCACTTCGTCCACTTCGTCCACTTCGTCAACTTCGTCCACTTCGTCCACTTCTTCCACTTCGTCCACGTTCCTCCACTTCGTCCACTTCCTGCACTTCGTACATTATTCCACTTCTTACACCTCCTTCACTTCATCCACTTCGTCCATTTCATCCACTTCGTCCACTTCGTCCACTTCGTCAACTTAGTCCACTTCGTCCACTTCGTCAACTTCGTCAACTTCTACCACTTCGTCCACTTCGTCCACTTCGTCCACTTCCTCCACTTCCTCCACTTCCTCCACTCCCTCCACTTCTTCCACTTCGTCCACTTCCTCCAGTTCCTCCACTTCGTCCACTTAGTCACTTAGTCAACTTAGTCCACTTCATCAACTTCGTCCACTTCCTCCAGTTCCTCCATTTCCTCCACTTCCTACATTTCCTCCACTTCCTCCACTCCTGCACTTCGTCCGCTTAGTCCACTTCGTCACTTCTCCACTTTGTCCACGTCGTCCACTTCGCCTACTTCGTCCACTTAGTCCACTTCGTCAACTTCGTCCACTTTGTCAACTTCTTCAACTTCTTCCACTTCGTCCACTTCCTCCACTTCCTCCACTTCTTCCACTTCTTCCAGTTCCTCCACTTCGTCCACTTCGTCAACTTAGTCCACTTCGTCAACTTCGTCCACTTCGTCCACTTCGTCCACTTCGTCCACTTCGTCCACTTCGTCCACTTCGTCCACTTAGTCCACTTCGTCCAGTTTGTCCACTTCGTCCACTTCGTCCACTTCGTCCACTTCGTCCACTTCGTCCACTTCGTCCACTTCCTCTACTTCGTCCACTTCGTCAACTTCCTCCACTTCCTTCACTTCGTCCACTTCTTCCACTTAGTCCACTTCGTCCACTTAGTCACTTCGTCAACTTGTCCTCCACTTCGTCCACTTCCTCCACTTCCACCACTTCCTCCAGTTCGTCCACTTAGTCCACTTCGTCCACTTAGTCGACTTCGTCACCTTTGTCCACTTCCTCCACTTCGTCCACTTCGTCCACTTCGTCCACTTCGTCCACTTCGTCCACTTAGTCCACTTCGTCCACTTCGTCAACTTAGTCCACTTCGTCCACTTCGTCCACTTCGTCCACTTCGTCCACTTCGTCCACTTCGTCACTTCGTCCACTTCGTCCACTTCGTCCACTTCTCCACTTCCTCCACTTCGTCCACTTCGTCCACTTCGTCCACTTCGTCCACTTCGTCCACTTCCTCCACTTCCTCCACTTCGTCCACTTCGTCCACTTCGTCCACTTCGTCCACTTCTCCACTTCGTCCACTTCGTCCACTTCGTCCACTTCGTCCACTTCCTCCACTTCGTCCACTTCGTCCACTTCGTCAACTTCGTCCACTTCCTCCACTTCGTCCACTTCGTCCACTTCCTCCACTTCGTCCACTTCCTCCACTTCGTCCACTTCGTCCACTTCGTCCACTTCGTCAACTTCGTCCACTTCGTCCACTTCCTCCACTTCGTCCACTTCGTCCACTTCGTCCACTTCCTCCACTTCGTCCACTTCGTCCACTTCGTCCACTTCGTCCACTTCGTCCACTTCGTCCACTTCGTCCACTTCGTCCACTTCGTCCACTTCCTCCACTTCGTCCACTTCGTCCACTTCGTCCACTTCGTCCACTTCGTCCACTTCGTCCACTTCGTCCACTTCGTCCACTTCCTCCACTTCGTCCACTTCGTCCACTTCGTCCACTTCCTCCACTTCGTCCACTTCGTCCACTTCGTCACTTCGTCCACTTCGTCCACTTCTCCACTTCGTCCACTTCGTCCACTTCGTCCACTTCGTCCACTTCGTCCACTTCGTCCACTTCGTCCACTTCGTCCACTTCGTCCACTTCGTCCACTTCGTCCACTTCGTCACTTCGTCACTTCCTCACTTCGTCCACTTCGTCCACTTCCTCCACTTCCTCCACTTCCTCCACTTCGTCACTTCGTCCACTTCGTCCACTTCGTCCACTTTGTCCACTTCGTCAACTTAGTCCACTTCGTCAACTTCGTCCACTTCGTCCACTTCGTCAACTTCGTCCACTTCGTCCACTTCGTCCACTTCGTCCACTTCGTCCACTTCCTCCACTTCCTCCACTTCGTCCACTTCCTTCACCTTCTTCACTTCCTCCACTAGTCCACTTCCTCCACTTCCTCCACTTCGTCCACTTCCTCCACTTCCTCCACTTCCTCCACTTCATCCACTTCGTCCACTTCGTCCACTTCGTCCACTTCGTCCACTTCGTCACTTCGTCCACTTCGTCCACTTCGTCAACTTCGTCAACTTCGTCCACTTCGTCCACTTCGTCCACTTCGTCAACTTCCTCCACTTCCTCCACTTCCTCCACTTCGTCCACTTCCTCCACTTCCTCCACTTCCTCCACTTCGTCCACTTCGTCCACTTCCTCCACTTCGTCCACTTCGTCCACTTCGTCAACTTCGTCCACTTCCTCCACTTCGTCCACTTCCTCAACTTCGTCCACTTCGTCAACTTCGTCCACTTCGTCCACTTCTTCCACTTCCTCCACTTCCTCCACTTCCTCCACTTCGTCCACTTCCTCCACTTCGTCCACTTCCGTCACTTCATCCACTTCCTCCATTTCTCCACTTCGTCCACTTAGTCCACTTAGTCAACTTAGTCCACTTCGTCCACTTCGCCACTTCGTCCACTTCGTCAACTTCGTCCACTTCGTCCACTTCGTCCACTTCGTCCACTTCCTCCACTTCCTCCACTCCCTCCACTTCTTCCACTTCGTCCACTTCCTCCAGTTCCTCCACTTCGTCCACTTAGTCAACTTCGTCCACTTCGTCAACTTCGTCCACTTCCTCCACTTCCTCACTTCGTCCACTTCGTCCACTTCGTCCACTTCGTCCACTTCGTCCACTTCGTCCACTTCGTCCACTTCTCCACTTCGTCCACTTAGTCCACTTCGTCCACTTCGTCCACTTCGTCCACTTCGTCCACTTCGTCCACTTCCTCCACTTCCTCCACTTCCTCCACTTCGTCCACTTCTCCACTTCCTCCACTTCGTCCACTTCGTCCACTTCGTCCACTTCGTCCACTTCGTCCACTTCGTCCACTTCCTCCACTTCGTCACTTCGTCCACTTCGTCCACTTCGTCCACTTCCTCCACTTCGTCCACTTCGTCACTTCGTCCACTTCGTCCACTTCGTCCACTTCCTCCACTTCCTCCACTTCTTCCACTTCGTCCACTTCCTCCACTTCGTCCACTTCGTCCACTTCGTCAACTTCGTCCACCTCGTCCACTTCTTCCACTTCGTCCAGTTCCTCCACTTCGTCCACTTCCTGCACTTCGTACATTATTCCACTTCTTACACCTCCTTCACTTCATCCACTTCGTCCATTTCATCCACTTCGTCCACTTAGTCCACTTGTCACTTCGTCAACTTAGTCCACTTCGTCCACTTCGTCAACTTCGTCAACTTCTACCACTTCGTCCACTTTGTCCACTTCCTCCACTTCCTCCACCTCCTCCACTCCCTCCACTTCTTCCACTTCGTCCACTTCCTCCAGTTCCTCCACTTCGTCCACTTAGTCAGCTTAGTCAACTTAGTCCACTTCATCAACTTCGTCCACTTCCTCCAGTTCCTCCATTTCCTCCACTTCCTACATTTCCTCCACTTCCTCCACTCCTGCACTTCGTCCGCTTAGTCCACTTCGTCACCTTTCTCCACTTTGTCCACGTCGTCCACTTCGCCTACTTCGTCCACTTAGTCCACTTCGTCAACTTCGTCCCTTTGTCAACTTCTTCAACTTCCTTCCACTTCCTCCACTTCCTCCACTCGCTCCACTTCTTCCACTTCTTCCAGTTCCTCCACTTCGTCCACTTAGTCAACTTAGTCCACTTCGTCAACTTCGTCCACTTCGTCCACTTCGTCCACTTGTCCACTTCGTCCACTTCGTCCACTTCGTCCACTTAGTCCACTTCGTCCACTTCGTCCAGTTTGTCCACTTCGTCCACTTCGTCCACTTCGTCCACTTCGTCCACTTCGTCCACTTCGTCCACTTCCTCTACTTCGTCCACTTCGTCAACTTCCTCCACTTCCTTCACTTCGTCCACTTCTTCCACTTAGTCCACTTCGTCCACTTAGTCACTTCGTCAACTTTGTCCACTTCTCACTTCGTCCACTTCCTCCACTTCCACCACTTCCTCCAGTTCGTCCACTTAGTCCACTTCGTCCACTTAGTCGACTTCGTCACCTTTGTCCACTTCCTCCACTTCGTCCACTTCGTCCACTTCGTCCACTTCGTCCACTTCGTCCACTTTGTCCAATTAGTCCACTTAGTTAACTTAGTCCACTTCGTCCACTTCGTCACCTTTCTCCACTTTGTCCACGTCGTCCACTTCGCCTACTTCGTCCACTTAGTCCACTTCATCAACTTCGTCCACTTCTCAACTTCTTCAACTTCGTCCACTTCCTCCACTTCCTCCACTTCCTCCACTCGCTCCACTTCTTCCACTTCTTCCACTTCCTCACTTCGTCCACTTAGTCAACTTAGTCAACTTCGTCCACTTCGTCAACTTCGTCAACTTCGTCCACTTAGTCCACTTCGTCCACTTTGTCCAGTTCGTCCACTCTCATCCACTTCATCCACTTCGTCCACTTAGTCCACTTCATCAACTTCGTCCACTTCGTCCACTTCGTCCACTTCCTCCACTTCCTCCACTTCCTCCACTTCCTCCACTTCCTCCACTTCGTCCACTTCGTCCACTTCGTGCACTTCGTCCACTTCGTCCACTTCGTCAACTTCGTCCACTTCGTCACTTTCTCCACTTCGTCCACTTCGTCAACTTCCTCCACTTCCTCCACTTCCTCCACTTCGTCCACTTCCTCCACTTCCTCCACTTCGTCCACTTCGTCCACTTCGTCAACTTCGTCCACTTCGTCCACTTCTTCCACTTCGTCCACTTCCTCCACTTCGTCCACTTCCTGCACTTCCTCCATTTCCTCCACTTCTACATTCCTCACTTATCCACTTCGTCCATTTCATCCACTTCGTCCACTTCGTCCACTTCGTCCACTTCGTCCACTTCGTCCACTTCGTCCACTTCGTCCACTTCCTCTACTTCGTCCACTTCGTCAACTTCCTCCACTTCGTCCACTTCTTCCACTTCGTCCACTTCGTCCACTTAGTCGACTTCGTCAACTTCGTCCACTTCGTTCACTTCGTCCACTTCCTCCACTTCCTCCACTTCCTCCAGTTCGTCCACTTATCCACTTCGTCCAACTTAGTCCACTTCGTCCACTTAGTCCACTTCGTCCACTTCATTCACTTCGTCCACTTCGTCCACTTCGTCAACTTCCTCCACTTCCTCCACTTCCTCCACTTCCTCCACTTGCTCCACTTCGTACACTTCGTGCACGTCGTCCACTTCGTCCACTTAGTCGACTTCGTCAACTTTGTCCACTTCGTCAACTTTTCTCACTTCGTCCACTTCGTCAACTTCCTCCACTTCCTCCACTCCCTCTACTTGTTCCACTTCGTCCACTTCGTCCACTACGTCAACTTCGTCCACCTCGTCCACTTCTCCGTTCCTCCACTTCGTCCAGTTCCTCCACTTCATCCACTTCCTGCACTTCCTCCATTTCCTCCACTTCTTACACGTCCTTCACTTCTTCCATTTCAACACTTCGTCCACTTAGTCCACTTAGTCAACTTAGTCCACTTCGTCCACTTCGTCCACTTCGTCCACTTTGTCCACTTCCTCTACTTCCTCCACCTCCTCCACCTCCTCCACTTCTTCCACTTCGTCCACTACGTCCACTTAGTCAACTTAGTCAACTTAGTCAACTTCATCAACTTCGTCCACTTCCTCCAATTTTGCCATTTCCTCCATTTCCTACACTTCCTCCACTTCCTCCACTCCCTACACTTCGTCCGCTTAGTCCACTTCACCCACTTCCTCCACTTATTCCACTTAGTCCACTTCGTCCACTTAGTCAACTTCGTCAACTTCCTCTACTTCGTCCACTTCGTCAACTTCCTCCACTTCGTCCAACTTCATCCACTTCGTCCACTTAGTCCACTTCGTCAACTTCTTGCACTTCGTCCACTTCCTCTACTTCCTCCACTTCGTCCACATCGTCCACTTCGTCCACTTAGTCCACTTAGTCGACTTCGTCAACTTTGTCCACTTCCTCCACTTCCTCCACTTTCTCCACTTCGTCCACTTCGTCCAATTCATCCACTTCGTCCAACTTAGTCCACTTCGTCCACTTAGTCCACTTAATTCACTTAGTCCACTTCGTCCACTTGGTCAACTTCGTCAACTTCCTCCACTTCGTCCACTTCGTCCACTTCCTCCACTTCCTCCGCTTCCTCCACTAGCTCCACTTCGTACACTTCGTGCACGTCGTCCACTTTGTCCACTTAGTCGACTTCGTAAACTTTGTCCACTTCGTCAACTTTCTCAACTTCGTCCACTTCGTCAACTTCCTCCACTTCCTCCACTCCCTCCACTTCTTCCACTTCGTCCACTATGTCAACTTCGTCCACCTCGTCCACTTCTTCCGTTTCGTCCACTTCGTCCAGTTCCTCCACTTCGTCCACTTCCTGCACTTCCTCCATTTCCTCCACTTCTTACACGTCCTTCACTTCATCCATTTCAACACTTCGTCCACTTAGTCCACTTAGTCAACTTAGCCCACTTCTTCCACTTCGTCTACTACGTCCACTTAGTCAACTTAGTCAACTTAGTCAACTTCATTAACTTCGTCCACTTCCTCCAATTTCGCCATTTCCTCCATTTCCTACACTTCCTCAACTTCCTCCACTCCCTACACTTCGTCCGCTTAGTCCACTTCACCCACTTCCTCCACTTATTGCACTTAGTCCACTTCGTCCACTTAGTCAACTTCGTCAACTTCCTCTACTTCGTCCACTTCGTATACTTCCTCCACTTCCTCCACTTCGTCCAACTTAATCCACTTCGTCCACTTAGTCCACTTCGTCAACTTCTTGCACTTCGTCCACTTCCTCTACTTCCTTCACTTCGTCCACTTCGTCCACATCGTCCACTTCGTCCACTTAGTCCACTTCGTCCACTTAGTCGACTTCGTCAACTTTGTCTACTTCGTCCACTTCCTCCACTTCCTCCACTTCCTCCACTTAGTCCACTTAGTCCACTTCGTCCACTTAGTCCAACTTAGTCCACTTCGTCCACTTCGTTCACTTCGTCCATTTAGTTAACTTAGTCCACTTCGTCCACTTCGTCAACTTCCTCCACTTCCTCCACTTCATACACTTCGTCCACGTCGTCCACTTTGTCCACTTAGTCCACTTCGTCAACTTTACCACTTTGTCAACTTCTTCAACTTCGTCCACTTCGTCCACTTCGTCAACTTTGTCTACTTCGTCCAGTTCGTCCACTTCGTCCACTTCGTCCACTTCGTCAACTTCCTCCACTTCCTCCACTTCGTCAACATGGTCCACTTCTTCCACTTCGTCACCTTACTCCAGTTCGTCTACTTCGTCCACTTAGTCGACTTAGCCCACTTCGTCCACTTCCTCCACATCCTCCACATCCTCCACTTCCTCCACTTCCTCCACTACCTTGACTTTGTCCACTTCCTTCACCTCCTTCTTAGTCCACTTCGTCCACTTGGTCAACTTGGTCAACTTACTCCACTTCGTCCACTTCGTCCACTTCGTCTACTTTGTTCACTTCGTCCATTCGTTCAGTTCGTCCAATTCGTCCACTTCGTCCATTTCGTCCACTTCCTCTACTTCCTCCACTTCGTCAACTTGGTCGACTTAGTCCACTTCGTCCACTTCCTCCACTTCCTCCACTTCGACCACTTCCTCCATTTCCTCCACTTCCTCCACTTCGTCCACTTCATCTACTTCCTCCACTTAGTCCACATCGTCAACTTAGTCCACTTCGTCAACTTCTTCAACTTCATCCAGTTCGTCACCTTAGTCGACTTCGTCCACTTAGTCCACTTCGTCAACTTCTTCAACTTCGTCCACTTCGTCACGTTAGTCCATTTCGTCTACTTCGTCCACTTAGTCCACTTCGCCCACTTAGTCCACTTTGTGAACTTCCTTCACTTCCTCCACTTCTTCCACTACCTCCACTTCGTCAACTTCGTCCACTTTCTTCACCTACTTCACTTCCTCCACATAGTCCACTTCCTGCACTACCTCCACTTCGTAAATTTCCTCCACTTCGTCCACTTCATCCACTTCGTCCACTTAGTCCACTTCCTCCAGTTCTTCTACTACCACCACTTCGTCCACTTCCTTCCCCTCCTTCACTTCCTCCACATACCACTTGCTCCACTTCCTCCACTACCTCCACTTCCTCCACTTCGTCAATACCGTCCACTTCCTCCACTTCGTCCTCTTCGTCAACTTCCTCCACTTTGTCCAGTTCCTCCAGTTCCTCCAGTTCCTCCACTTCGTCCACTTCGCCAACTTCCTCCACTTTCTCCACTTCGTCCACTTCGTCCAATTCATCCACTTCGTCCAACTTAGTCCACTTCCTCCACTTCTGCACTTCGTCTACTTTGTCCACTTAGTCCACTTACTACACTTCGTCAACTTCGTCCACTTCTTCAACTTCGTCAACTTCGTCCACTTCGTCCACTTCGTCAACTTCGTCCACTTCCTTCACTTCCTCCACTTCCTCCATTTCCTCCACTTCCTCCACTTCATACACTTCGTCCACGTCGTCCACCTAGTCCACTTCGTCAACTGTGTCCACTTCGTCAACTTCCTCAACTTCGTCCACTTTGTCAACTTCCTCCACTTTGTCAACTTCCTCCGCCACCTCCACTACCTCCACTTCCTCCACTTCCTCAACTTCGTCCACTTCGTCAAGTTCCTCCACTTCCTCTACTTCCTCAAGTTCCTCCACTTCCTTCACTTTGTCAACTTCTTCCACGACGTCCACTTCGTCTACTTCGTCCACTTAGTCCACTTCGTCAACTAAGTCCACTTCGTCCACTTCGTCAAGTTCGTCCACTTCGCCCACTACCTCCACTTCGTCCACTTCCTCCACTTCGTCCACTTCGTCAACTTCTTCAACTTCGTCCACTTCGTCAACTTCGTCCACTTTGACTACTTCCTCCACTTCCTCCGCTCCCTCCACTTCTTCCACTTCGTTCCCTTCCTCCACTTCGTCCACTTAGTCAACTTAGTCAACTTAGTCCACTTCGTCAACTTTGCCACTTCGTCCACTTTGTCGACTTCTTCCACTTCGTCCACTTACTTCACTTCGTCCACTTAGTCCACTTCGTCCACTTCGTCAACTTCGTCGAGTTAGTCCACTTCGTCCACTTCGTCCAATTTGTCAACTTCGTCCACTTCTTCCACTTCGTCCATTTCGTCCACTTCGTCCAGTTCGTCCACTTCGTCCACTTCCTCGACTTCCTCCACTTTGTCAACTTCGTCCACTTCGTCCACTTAGTCCACTTCGTCCACTTAGTCGACTTCGTCAACTTGGTCCACTTCCTCCACTTCGTCCACTTCCTCCACTTAGTCCACTTAGTCCACTTCGTCCACTTAGTCAACTTCGTCAACTTTGTCCACTTCGTCCACTTGGTCTACTTCCTCCACTTCCTCCACTTCGTCCAACTTAATCCACTTCGTCCACTTAGTCCACTTCGTCAACTTCTTGCACTTCGTCCACTTCCTCTACTTCCTCCACTTCGTCCACTTCGTCCACATCGTCCACTTCGTCCACTTAGTCCACTTCGTCCACTTAGTCGACTTCGTGAACTTTGTCTACTTCATCCACTCCGTCCAACTTAGTCCACTTCTTCCACTTCGTTCACTTCGTCCACTTAGTTAACTTAATTCACTTCGTCCACTTCGTCAACTTCCTCCACTTCCTCCACTTCCTCGACTTTGTCCACTTCCTCCATTTCCTCTAGTTCCTCCACTTCG
The DNA here is from genome assembly GCA_027742785.1 of Vigna reflexopilosa. Taxonomy (NCBI): domain Eukaryota; kingdom Viridiplantae; phylum Streptophyta; class Magnoliopsida; order Fabales; family Fabaceae; genus Vigna; species Vigna reflexopilosa. Next base: position 20,063,550 of record CM050913.1, on the reverse strand, counting down.
TATACTTCGTCCACGTCGTCCACTTCCTCCACATCCTCCACTTCGTGTACTTCGTCCACTTCGTCCACTTTGTCCATTTCGTCCACTTGCTCCACTTTGTCCACTTCCTCCACTCCCTCCACTTCCTCCACTTAGTCCACTTCTTCAACTTAGTCGACTTCGTCCACTTCTTCAACTTCGTCCACTTCCTCCACTTCCTCCGCTTCCTCGACTTCCTACACTTCCTCCACTCCCTCCACTTGGTCCACTTAGTCAACTTAGTCCACTTCGTCAACTTTGTCCACATCGTCCACTTCGTCTACTTCGTCCACTTAGTCCACTTCGTCCACTATTTCCACTTGTTCCACTTCCTCCACTTCCTCCACTCCCTCCACTTGTTCCACTTCCTCCATTTCGTCTACTTACTCAAATTAGTCAACTTAGTCCACTTCGTCAACTTTGCCACTTCGTCCACTTAGTCCACTTAGTCCACTTCGTCCACTTCCTCCACTTCCTCCACTTCATCCACTTTGTCCACTTCCTCCAGTTCGTCCTCTTCGTCAACTTCGTCCACTTCCTCCGCTTCCTCCGCTTCGTCAACTTCGTCCACTTCCTACACTTCGTCCACTTCCTCCAATTCGTCCTCTTCGTCAACCTCGTCCACCTCGTCCACTTTGTCTACTTCGTCCACTTCGTCCACTTCGTCCACTTCGTCCACTTCGTCCACTTCGTCAACTTAGTCCACTTCCTCCATTTCCTCCACTTCGTACACTTCGTCCACGTCGTCCACTTCCTCCACTTCGTCCACTTCCTCCACTTAGTCCACTTCGTTCACTTAGCGTACTTCGTCAACTTTGTCCACTTCCTCCAGTTCGTCCACTACCTCCATTTCGTCCACTTAGTCTACTTCGCCACTTCGTACACTTCGTCCATTTCGTCCACTTCATCCGCTTCGTCCATTTAGTCCACTTCGTCCAGTTAGTCTACTTCGTCAACTTAGTCCACTTCGTCCACTTCGTCCAACTTAGTCCACTTCGTCCCCTTCGTTCACTTCATCCACGTCGTCCACTTTGTCCACTTCTTCCATTTCCTCCACTTCGTCCATGTCGTCCACTTCGTCCACGTCGTCCACTTTGTCCACTTCGTCAATTTAGTCCACTTGTTCAACTTCGGCCACTTCGTCTACTTCGTCAACTTCGTCCACTTCGTCCCTTCGTCCACTTTGTCAACTTCCTCCACTACCTCAACTTCGTCCACTTCCTTCGCCTCCTTCACTTCCTCCACATAGTCCACTTCCTCCACTTCCTCCACTACCTCCACTTTGTCACTTCGTCCACATCCTCCACTTCCTCCACTTCGTCAACTTCCTCCTCTTTCTCCACTTCGTCAACTTCTAAAGTTCCTACACTTGCTCCACTTCCTCTAGTTCCTCCACTTCGTCCACTTCGTCCACTTCGTTCACCTCGTCCACTTCTTCCACTTCGTCCACTTCGTCCACTTCCTCCACTTCGTCCACTTTTTGCACTTCGTCCACTTCCTCCACTACTTACACTTCCTTCACTTCATCGACTTCTTCCATTTCATCCACTTCGTCCAATTAGTCAACTTAGTCAACTTTGTCCACTTAGTCCACTTCGTCCACTTCCTCTACTTCCTCCACTTCGTCAACTTGGTCCACTTCCTCCACTTCGTCAACTTCCTCTATTTCGTCCAATTAGTCGACTTCACAACTTTGTCCACTTCGTCCACTTCGTCCAACTTAGTCCTTAGTTAACTTCGTCTACTTCGTCCACTTAGTCCACATCAAAAACTTAGTCCAGTTCGTCATCTTCTTCAACTTCGTCCACTTCGTCACCTTAGTCCACTTCATCCACTTCGTCAACTTAGTCCACTTCGTCAACTTCGTGCACTTCGTCAACTTCTTCAACATCGTCCACTTCGTCCACTTCGTCAAGTTCGTCCACTTCATCCACTTTGTAAGCTTCCTCCACTTTGTCAACTTCGCCACATCGTCCACTTCGTCAACTTCGTCCAGTTTGTCCACTAAGTTCACTTCGTCCACTTCCTCCACTTCGTCTAGTTTGTCCACTTCGTCCACTTCGTCAACTTCGTCCACTTCCTCCACTTCCTCCACTTCGTCAACTTCGTCCACTTAGTCCACTTTGTCCACTTCGTTCACTTAGTCGAGTTCGTCAACTTTGTCCACTTCGTCCACTTCGTCAATTTCGTCCACTTCATCCACTTCGTCCATTTAGACCACTTCGTCCAGTTAGTCCACTTCGTCCACTTAGTCCACTTCGTTCACTCGGTCCAACTTAGTCCACTTCGTTCCTTTCCTTCACTTCGTCCACTTCGTCCACTTCGTCAACTTCCTTCACTTCCTCCACTTCCTCCATTTCCTCCACTTCATCCACTTCGTCCACGTCGTCCACTTCGTCTACTTCGTCCACTTTGTCCACTTCATCAACTTAGTCCACTTCGTCAACTTCGTCCCCTTCGTCAACTTCGTCAACTTGTTCCACTTCGGCCACTTCGTCCACTTTGTCAACTTCGTCCACCTTGTCAACTTCCTCCACTTCCTCCACTACCCCCACTTCGTCCAATTCCTTCACCTCGTTCACTTCCCCCACATAGTCGACTTCATTCACTTCCTCCACTACTTTCTCGTCATCCACTTCCTCCACTTCGTCCACTTCGTCCACTTCATAAACTTTGTCCACTTCCTCCCCTTCGTCCACTTCATCAACTTCGTCCACTTCGTCAAGTTCCTCCAGTTCCTCCAGCTCCTCCACTTCGTCAAATTCGTCCACCTCGTCCACTTCGTCAACTTCGTCCACCTCGTCCACTTCGTCAACTTCCTCCACTTCCTCTAGTTCCTCCATTTCATCCAATTCCTCCACTTCCTCCACTTCGTCCAGTTCGTAAACTTAGTCTACTTCGTCAACTTCGTCAGTTCGTCCACTGTGTCGACTTCGTCCACTTCGTCAACTTCGTCAACTTCCTCAACGTCCTCCACCTCCTCCACTACCTCCACTTGCTCCACTTTGTCAACGTTGTCCATGTCGTCCACTTCGTCTATTTCGTCCACTTAGTCCACTTCGTGAACTTCGTGCACTTCGTCAACCTCTTAAACTTCGTCCATTTCCTCTACTTCCTTCACTTCCTCCACTTCCTCCACTCCCTTCACTTCTTCCACTTCGTCCACCTCCGCTAGTTCCTCCACCTTCTCCACTCCCTCCACTTCTTCCAGTTCGTCCACTTCCTCCAGTTCCTCCACTTCGTTCACTTCGTCAACTTCATCCACCTCTTCCACTTCGTCCACTTCGTCCAGTTCCTCCACTTCGTCCACTTCGTCCACTTCGTCCACTTCCTGCACTTCGTACATTATTCCACTTCTTACACCTCCTTCACTTCATCCACTTCGTCCATTTCATCCACTTCGTCCACTTAGTCCACTTAGTCAACTTCGTCCACTTCGTCCACTTCGTCAACTTCTACCACTTCGTCCACTTTGTCCACTTCCTCCACTTCCTCCACTTCCTCCACCTCCTCCACTCCCTCCACTTCTTCCACTTCGTCCACTTCCTCGAGTTCCTCCACTTCGTCCACTTAGTCAGCTTAGTCAACTTAGTCCACTTCATCAACTTCGTCCACTTCCCCCAGTTCCTCCATTTCCTCCACTTCCTACATTTCCTCCACTTCCTCCACTCCCTGCACTCCGTCCGCTTAGTCCACTTCGTCACGTTTCTCCACTTTGTCCACGTCATCCACTTCGCCTACTTCGTCCACTTAGTCCACTTCGTCAACTTCGTCCCCTTTGTCAACTTCTTCAACTTCTTCCACTTCGTCCACTTCCTCCACTTCCTCCACTCGCTCCACTTCTTCCACTTCTTCCAGTTCCTCCACTTCGTCCACTTAGTCAACTTAGTCAACTTAGTCCACTTCGTCAACTTCGTCCACTTAGTCCACTTCTTCGACATTGTCCAGTTCGTCCACTTCATCCACTTCGTCCACTTAGTCCACTTCGTCCATTTCGTCCACTTCGTCTACTTCGTCCACTTCCTCTACTTCGTCCACTTCGTCAACTTCCTCACTTTCCTTCACTTCGTCCACTTCGTCCACTTCTTCCACTTAGTCCACTTCGTCCACTTAGTAAACTTTGTCAACTTTGTCCACTTCGTTCATTTCGTCCACTTCCTCCACTTCCACCACTTCCTCCAGTTCGTCCACTTAGTCCACTTCGTCCACTTAGTCGACTTCGTCACCTTTGTCCACTTCCTCCACTTCGTCCACTTCATCCAACTTAGTCCACTTTGTCCACTTAGTCCGCTTCGTCCACTTAGTCCACTTAGTCCACTTAGTTAACTTAGTCCACTTCGTCCACTTCGTCAACTTCGTCAACTTCCTCCACTTCCTCCACTGCCTCCATTTCCTCCACTTCCTCCACTTCGTACACTTCATGCACGTCGTCCACTTAGTCCACTTCGTAAACTTTGTCCACTTCGTGAACTTCTTCAACTTCGTCCACTTCGTCAACTTCCTCCACCTACTCCACTCCCTCCACTTGTTCCACTTCGTCCACTTGCTCCAGTTCCTCAACTTCGTCCACTACGTCAACTTCGTCCACCTCGTCCACTTCTTCCACTTCGTCCACTTCGTCCACTTCGTCCAGTTCCTCCACTTCGTCCACTTCGTCCAGTTCTTGCACTTCCTACATTTCCTCCACTTCTTACACGTCCCTCACTTCATCCACTTCGTCCACTTAGTCCACTTCGTCCACTTCGTCCACTTCGTCCACTTCGTCCACTTCGTCTACTTCGTCCACTTCGTCCACTTCCTCTACTTCGTCCACTTCGTCAACTTCCTCCACTTCCTTCACTTCGTCCACTTCTTCCACTTAGTCCACTTCGTCAACTTTGTCCACTTCGTTCACTTCGTCCACTTCCTCCACTTCCACCACTTCCTCCAATTCGTCCACTTAGTCCACTTCGTCCACTTAGTCGACTTCGTCACCTTTGTCCACTTCCTCCACTTCGTCCACTTCGTCCAACTTAGTCCACTTCGTCCACTTCGTCCACTTCGTGCACTTAGTCCACTTAGTCCACTTAGTTAACTTAGTCCACTTCGTCCACCTGGTCAACTTCGTCAACTTCCTCCACTTCCTCCACTTCCTCCACTTCCTCCATTTCCTCCACTTGCTCCACTTCGTAAACTTCGTGCACGTCGTCCACTTCGTCCACTTAGTCGACTTCGTAAACTTTGTCCACTTCGTCAACTTTTCTCAACTTCGTCCACTTCGTCCACTTCGTCAACTTCCTCCACTTCCTCCACTCCCTCCACTTGTTCCACTTCGTCCACTTCCTCCAGTTCCTCCACTTCGTCCACTTCGTCCACTACGTCTACTTCGTCCACCTCGTCCAGTTCTTCCACTTCGTCCACTTCGTCCAGTTCCTCCACTTCGTCCACTTCCTGCACTTCCTCCATTTCCTCCACTTCTTACACGTCCTTCACTTCATCCACTTCGTCCATTTCAAACACTTCGTCCACTTAGTCTACTTAGTCAACTTAGGGCTCTTCGTCCACTTCGTCCATTTTGTCGACTTCCTCCACTTCCTCCACTTCCTCCACCTCCTCCACTCCCTCCACTTCTTCCACTTCGTCCACTACGTCCACTTAGTCAACTTAGTCAACTTATTAAACTTCATTAACTTCGTCTACTTCCTCCAATTTCGCCATTTCCTCCACTTCCTACACTTCCTCAACTTCCTCCACTCCCTGCACTTTGTCCGCTTCGTCCACTTCACCCACTTCCTCCACTTAGTCCACTTAGTCCACTTCGTCCAATTAGTCAACTTCGTCAACTTCCTCTACTTCGTCCACTTTGTATACTTACTCCACTTCCTCCACTTCGTCCAACCTAATCCACTTCGTCCACTTAGTCCACTTCGTCGACTTCTTTCACTTCGTCCACTTCCTCTACTTCCTCCACTTCGTCCACTTCGTCCACATCGTCCACTTCGTCCACTTAGTCCACTTCGTCCACTTAGTCCACTTCGTCAACTTTGTCCACTTCGTCCACTTCTTCCACTTAGTCCACTTCGTCCATTTAGTCGACTTCGTCACCTTTGTCCACTTCGTCCACTTCATCCATTTAGTCGACTTGGTCACCTTTGTCCACTTCGTCCACTTCGTCCACTTCATCCACTTCGTCCAACTTAGTCCACGTCGTCCACTTCGTCCACTTCGTCCACTTAGTTAACTTAGTCCACTTCCTCCACTTCCTCCACTTCATACACTTCGTCCACGTCGTCCACTTCGTCCACTTCGTCCACTTAGTCCACTTCGTCAACTTCTTTAACTTCGTCCACATCGTCCACTTCGTCAACTTTTTCTACTTCGTCCAGTTCGTCCACTTCGTCCACTTCGTCGACTTCCTCCACTTCTTCCACTTCGTCAACATGGTCCACTTCTTCAACTTCGTCACCTTACTCCAGTTCGTCTACTTCGTCCACTTAGTCCACTTAGTCGACTTAGCCCACTTCGTCCACTTCCTCCACATCCTCGACATCCTCCACTTCCTCCACTACCTTCACTTTGTCCACTTCCTTCACCTCCTTCACTTCCTCCACATAGTCGACTTCCTCCACTTCCTCCACTACCTCTCATTCCTCCACTTCCTCCACTTTGTCCACTTGCTCCACTTCGCCAACATTGTCCACTTCGTACACTTCCTCTACTTCGTTCACTCCCTCCTCTTCGTCCACTTAGTCCACTACGTCAACTTTGTCCATGTCGTCCACTTTGTCTACTTCGTCCACTTAGTCCACTTCGTCAACTTAGTCCACTTCGTCAACTTCGTCGACTTCGTCAACTTCTTGAACTTCGTCCACTTTGTCAACTTCGTCCACTTCTTCCACTTCGTCCACTTTGTCGACTTCCTCGACTTCCTCCACTTACTTCACTTCCTCCACTCCCTCCACTTCTTCCACTTCGTCCACTTCGTCCACTTCCTCCAGTTCCTCCACTTGGTCAACTTAGTCAACTTAGTCCACTTCGTCCATTTCGTCCACCTAATCCACTTCGTCCACTTAGTCCACTTCGTCCACTCCGTCCACTTTGTCTACTTTGTCCACGTCGTCCATTCGTTCAGTTCGTCCAATTTGTCCATTTCGTCCACTTCCTCTACTTAGTTAACTTCCTCCACTTGGTCGACTTAGTCCACTTCGTCCACTTCCTCCACTTAGTTAACTTCCTCCACTTCCTCCACTTCCTCCACGTCGTCCACTTCGTCTACTTCCTCCACTTAGTCCACATCGTCAACATAGTCCACTTCGTCAACTTCTTCAACTTCATCCACTTCGTCACCTCAGTCGACTTGGTCCTCTTAGTCCACTTCGTCAACTTTTTCAACTTCGTCCACTTCGTCACATTAGTCCATTTCGTCTACTTCGTCCACTTAGTCCACTTCGCCCACTTAGTCCACTTTGTGAACTTCCTTCACTTCCTCCACTTCTTCCACTACCTCCACTTCGTCAACTTCGTCCACTTTCTTCACCTACTTCACTTCCTCCACATAGTCCACTTCCTTCACTTCCTCCACTACCTCCACTAGCTCCACTTCCTCCACTCCGTCCACCTCCTCAACTTCATCCACTTCGTCCACTTAGTCCACTTCCTCCACTTCTTCTACTACCTCGACTTCGTCCACTTCCTTCACCTCCTTCACTTCCTCCACATACCACTTGCTCCACTTCCTCCACTACCTCCACTTGCTCCACTTCGTCAATACCGTCCACTTCCTCCACTTCGTCCTCTTCGTCAACTTCCTCCACTTCGTCCAGTTCATCCACTTCCTCCAGTTCCATCACTTCCTCTAGTTCATCCACTTCGTCCACTTCGCCAACTTCGTCCACTTTCTCCACTTCGTCCAATTCATCCACTTCATCCAACTTAGTCCACTTCCTCCACTTCGTGCACTTCGTCCACTTAGTCCACTTAGTTCACTTCGTCCACTTCGTCCTCTTCGTCAACTTCGTCCACTTCCTCCACTTCCTCCACTTCGTCCACTTCCTCCATTTCCTCCACTTCCTCCACTTCATACACTTCGTCCACGTCGTCCACTTCGTCCACTTAGTCCACTTCGTCAACTCTGTCCACTTCGTCAACTTCTTCAACTTCGTCCACTTTGTCAACTTCCTCCACTTTGTCAACTTCCTCCACTAGCTCCACTTCCTCCACTTCACAACTTTGTCCACTTTGTCCACTTCGTCCACTTCGTCTAACTTAGTCCATTGAGTCCACTTAGTTAACTTCGCCCACTTCGTAAACTTCATCCACGTCGTCCACTTCGTCTACTTCGTCCACTTAGTCCACATCGTAAACTTAGTCCAGTTCGTCAACTTCTTCAACTTCGTCCACTTCGTCACTTTAGTCCACTTAGTCCACTTCGTCCACTTAGTCCACTTCGTCAACTTCTTCAACTTCGTCCCCTTCGTCACCTTAGTCCACTTCATCCACTTCGTGCATTTAGACCACTTCGTCCAGTTAGTCCACTTCGTCAACTTAGTCCACTTCGTTCACTTCGTCCAACTTAGTCCACTTCGTTCACTTCGTCCAACTTAGTCCACTTCGTCCCCTTCCTTCACTTCGTCCACTTCGTCCACTTCGTCAACTTCCTCCACTTCCTCCAGTTCCTCCACTTCCTCCACTTCCTCCATTTCCTCTACTTCATCCACTTCGTCGACGTCGTCCTCTTCGTCTACTTCGTCCACTTTGTCCACTTCATCAACTTAGTCCACTTCGTCAACTTCGTCCCCTTCGTCAACTTCGTCAACTTGTTCCACTTCGGCCACTTCGTCCACTTTGTCAACTTCGTCCACCTTGTCAACTTCCTCCACTTCCTTCACTACCCCCACTTCGTCCACTTCCTTCACCTCCTTCACTTCCTCCACATAGTCGACTTCCTTCACTTCCTCCACTACTTTCTCTTCGTCCACTTCGTCCACTTCGTCCACTTCTTCCACTTCCTCCCCTTCGTCCACTTCATCAACTTCGTCCACTTCGTCAAGTTCCTCCAGTTCCTCCTGCTCCTCCACTTCGTCCACTTCGTCAACTTCGTCCACCTCGTCCACTTCATCCACTTCGTCAACTTCCTCCACTTCCTCCAGTTCCTCCAGTTCATCCAATTCATCCACTTCCTCCACTTCCTCCACTTCGTCGAGTTCGTCAACTTCGTCAAGTTCGTCCACTTAGGCCACTTCGTCAACTTCCTCCGCTTCCTCCACTTCCTCCACCTCCTCCACTACCTCCACTTTCTCCACTTCCTCCACTTTGTCCACGTCGTCCACTTCGTCTACTTCGTCCACTTAGTCCACTATATCAACTTAGTCCACTTCGTGAACTTCGTCCACTTCGTCAACCTCTTAAACTTCGTCCACTTCCTCTACTTCCTTCACTTACTCCACTTCCTCCACTTCCTTCACTTCTTCCACTTCGTCCACTTCCTCCAGTTCCTCCACCTCCTCCACTCCCTCCACTTCTTCCACTTCGTCCACTTCCTCCAGTTCCTCCAGTTCCTCCACTTCCTCCACTTCATTAACTTAGTCCACTTCGTCCACTTCGTGCACTTCCTCCACTTCCTACACTTCCTATACTTCCTCCACTCACTCCATTTCATCCGCTTAGTCCACTTCGTCCACTTCGTCAACCTTGTCCACGTCGTCTACTTCGCCTACTTCGTCCACTTAGTCCAATTCGTCAACTTTGTCCACTTCGTCAACTTCTTCAACTTCGTCCACTTCCTCCAGTTCTTCCACTTCGTCCACTTAGCCAACTTAGTCCACTTCGTCCACTTCGCCTACTTCGTCCACTTCGTCCACTTCGTCCACTTCGTCCACTTCGTCCACTTCGTCCACTTCGTCCACTTCGTCCACATCCTCCACTTCGTCTACTTCGTTCACTTAGTCCACTTTATCAACTTAGTCCACTTCGTGAACTTTGTGCACTTCGTAAACTTCTTCAACTTCGTCCACTTCCTCTACTTGCTCCACTTGCTCCACTTCCTCCACTTCCTCCACTTCCTCCACTCCCTTCACTTCTTCCACTTCGTCCACTTCCTCCAGTTACTCCACCTCCTCCACTCCCTCCACTTCTTCCACTTCGTCCACTTCCTCAAGTTCCTCAACTTCCTCCACTGCGTCCACTTCCTCCTCTTCGTTAACTTAGTCCACTTCCTCCACTTCCTACACTTCCTCCACTTCCTCCACTCCCTCCATTTCATCCGCTTAGTCCACTTCGTCCAGTTTGTCCACTTCGTCAAGTTCGTCCACTTCGTCCACTTCGTCAACTTTGTCCACTTCGTCCACTTTGACAACTTCCTCCACTTCCTCCACCTCCTCCACTACCTCCACTTCCTCCACTTGTCACTTCCCACGTCGTCACGTCGTCACTTTGTCCACTTAGTCCACTTTATCAACTTAGTCCACTTCGTGAACTTCGTCCACTTCTTCAACTTCGTCCACTTCCTCTACTTGCTCCACTTCCTCCGCTTACTCCACTTCCTCGACTCCCTTCACTTCTTCCACTTCGTCCACTTCCTCTAGTTCCTCCACCTCCTCCACTCCCTCCACTTCGTCCACTTCCTCCAATTCCTCCACTCCCTGCATTTCATCCGCTTAGTGCACTTCCACTTGTCCACTTCGTCAACTTTGTCCACGTCTTCCACTTCGTCCAATTCTTACACTCCCCCCACTTCCTCCAGTTCCTCCAGTTCCTCCACTTCCTCCACTACCTGCACTTCGTCCACTTCGTCCACTTCGTCCACCTCGTCAACTTAGTCCACTTCGTCAAGTTCGTCCACTTCGTCCACTTCGTCCACTTCGTGCACTTTGTCAACTTTGTCCAATTCGTCCACTTTGTCAACGTCCTCCACTCTCCTCCACTACTTCCACTTCCTCCATTTCCTCCACTTTGTCAACTTTGCCCACGTCGTCCACTTCGTACACTTAGTCCACTTTATCAACTTAGTCAACTTCGTGAACTTCGTCCACTTCGTCAACTTCTTCAACTTCGTCCACTTCCTCCACTTCCTCCACTTGCTCCACTTCCTCCACTTCCTCCACTCCTCACTTCTTCCACTTCGTCCACTTCCTCCAGTTCCACCACCTCCTCCACTCCCTCCACTGCTTCCACTTCGTCCACTTCCTCAAGTTCCTCCACTTCTCACTTCCTCCGCTTCGTCCACTTCCTCCTCTTCGTTAACTTAGTCCACTTCGTCCACTTCGTGCACTTCCTCCACTTCCTACACTTCCTCCACTTCTTCCACTCCCTCCATTTCATCCGCTTAGTCCACTTCGTCCAATTTGTCCACTTCGTCAACTTTGTCCACGTCGTCCACGTCGCCTACTTCGTCCACTTAGTCCAATTCGAGAACTTCGTCCACTTCGTCAACTTCTTCACCTTCGTCCACTTCCTCCACATCCTTCATTTCCTCCACTTCCTCGACTCCCTCCACTTCTTCCACTTCGTCCACTTCATCCAGTTCCTCCACTTCGTCCACTTAGTCAACTTAGTCCACTTCGTCAACCTCGCCACTTCGTCTACTTTGTCAATTTCGTCCACTTCGTCCACTTAGTCCACTTCGTCCAGTTCGTCTACTTCATCCACTTCCTCTACTTCGTCCACTTCCTCTACTTCGTCCACTTCCTCCACTTCCTCCACTTAGTCCACTTAGTCCACTTCGACCACTTAGTCGACTTCGTCAACTTCGTCAACTTCGTCCACTTCCTCCACTTCCTCCACTTCCGTCCACTTGTCCACTTCGTCCACTTAGTCCACTTCGTCCACTTAGTCTACTTCGTCAACTTCGTCCACTTCGTCCAACTTAGTCCACTTCGTCTACTTAGTCCACCTAGTTCACTTAGTCCACTTCGTCCACTTCGTCAACTTCGTCCACTTCGTCCATTTCCTCCACTTCGTCCACTTCATACACTTCGTCCACGTCGTCCACTTCGTCCACTTAGTCCAGTTCGTCAACTTCGTCCACTTCGTCAACTTCTTCATATTCGTCCACTTCGTCCACTTTGTGATACACGAAGGTCTAACACCATAGGACCCATCACAAGAGGAATGGCCAAAAAGCTCCAAGATGAATATTCTCCTCAAGGTCAAGTACTATTTGCTATCTTTGGATGGAAAATTGGAGAACAAGAAGATATTCCAAATCTGCCAAAACATGGAGAAGGGTAAAAAGGACATTTCTATACAAGAAGGGGTGTACTTATCCTTCTATGGGGCTGCATTAGTAATTGTTTTCCTTCACATAAAACTCATTTTTCACGTGTTTTAGAAGTTATTATGTAGCACATGGGTTCAGATCTGCCACGTGAAAATTGCTAGCTTAAAGCCTTGAGATTGATCTATAAAATCTCATAGGAAAAGCTTGTAAAGCACTTTTGGATTTTTAGTAAAGAATTTCTGCTGAAATGCATAGTAAATTCCTTCTCCAAGAGTCTCTTCTTAGCTTGATTTCCATTGCAACTTCCTTCCACTCTAGGAAGCCTTCTGAGTTGTGAATCACCTCTCCAAGCTAGCCTCCATCTCCATTCACCATAAACACCTCTCATCCGCTGCTTCACATCCTAAGTTCTTCACCAATCTGCTCCTGAAATTCCAATTCTGCACCACAATCTGCAGCTGCTACTGCTACTGTTCCATTGGTTTCAGCAGCTGTTCAAGTCTCCTTGCGCCTCCAATCTCTCGGTTCTGCTCCTCTACATCTTCTAGGATGTATCAAGTGGTATTCAGAGCTTAGGTTCTAACTTGAACCGTGAGATAAGTCCAGATTTCTTCCATTTCTTTGCTGTCAAAAATTTCCTGGTTTTTCTTGCTGTTTTTTTCTGAAAATTCTGCAATGTTTTCATCAATCATTGCTGTGTTTAGGATCTACTCTTAATTTCATTGACTACTAGATGTCTTTGCTTGAGTTTTTTCTTCATTTTATTCGGCTGTTATTAATTGTTTGAGTCTATTTTACCATTTAAACATCATTTCTGGTTTTGTCTTAAGTCTTGTTAGTTACTTTGCTGTGTTGTTATCAAATCTGGTTTTTCAACCAAGTTTTACCAAAAATCTGAGTTGTTTGAATGTGGCTACACCAAGTAAGAGCAATGAATACTTCAGAAATGAGCTCAGGTGTTTAGATCTACCATTCAAACTCAAAATCTGTGCAGGTTTTTTTTTAAAAATCTGACAGCATTTCAGTTCTGTTTTTGTGCTGCATTGCCACTGTTCTTATGGTCATTTACTGTTCTATTGAACAGCAGTTGATTGATCCATTGTCTGAACCATTTGGAAGATGAAATGAGTTGATTCCAAATAGTTTGTCATGTGGCAAGAGTGTCCAAGCATTTGGCCGAGATGCATGTGTTTTCATTGGGTAAATTCTGCTTAATTGTGTGTGGTTAGTATTAGATCATTGCTAACCATCATCAACACTGAATTTCTGCATTTGTGCAACTTTCAAATACCATCTCTAACTTCTCTTTGCTGTTTTCAAATCAGAATTACTTTTAAATCAAAATTTGACCATGCTAGTTGTTAAATTTAGCTGAAATCTGGTACTGCAGTAGTGATTTTCTGTTTTATATAGTTTTGATGCATCCAATTAGTTCCAACAAGTCATAATTCATCATCAAAACATGTTTGAATCATTGGAAAATAACTAAGTGCAGTACTGTTCATTTGGTATATTTTTTTCTGCATTGAAAAATTGATTCTGCTGAAAACTGTGCTGGTTTATTGTCAAATTCTGCACTGCATTACTTTGCTTGATTCATCACATTTAGATGCAGTAAAAGCCATGGTCCATTTAGAATATCAAGATAACAATTCAAAAGAGATATTACATATGTTAAAAGGCATTTAGGACCATTGCATCATCAGTTTCGAAAGTTTGAAGTATAGTAGTGTTGCTGTTAAAATCTGGTGCAGAAATCTGATGCAATTCATTCAGGCATTTCATCAAACAGTTTTATCAATTTTCAATGCATAGCCAATTCGTGTGTGATTCTGATCTAAAGTCTTTTCTTGTGTTTACATCTGATCTAGAACCCTTCTTAGGATCTATTTGAGGTGCCACCGTGTTTGAAAACCCTGTCATTGCTTGATGTTCGATTTTTCTACATTCTGCACACCATCTGTTTGACAAAAGTCCTGGTGTTGCTGTCACTTGGATGCGATTTTGCTGGCAATTGTGGTGGTAGTTTCTGTGATTAACTGGCTTGTTGGATAGGTGAATATAATTCAAATGGCTCAATGCAAGTGGAAGCATCAAAGGAAGTTCAATTGGTGAGGAAAGTGAATGAAGTTGAGTCTTGAAGAAGGAAAAACCGTGACTTGCAGCAGAGTTTTGTACTGCAGAAAAAAAATTAATTTCTCTGTTTAAGCACTTTGCAGCTGAGAGAATTGTTTGGAATCCAGTAGATTCAAGTTCTTTGAGAGCAACCAAAGCTGCACACATTGTTCCCTTAGCCTATTCTAACTTTTCCTTTCCAATTTACCAAATTTCTTTGTAATTTCCATTGGTTTTCTTTGGTTGTAAGTTCCAAATCCAAGCAAGTGAGGTGCTAGAGTTCACAAGTGCTCTTCCCTCATTTGTAACTAGACTCAAAAGAAGTCTCACAACCTAAAATTGAGTAGGCGGTGAGTGTGTCTTAGATCCAAAGTCTAAGCCTCACCTAGGAGACCTCACTTTAATGGTTTTTCCAATTTTCGACTAGATAACATATATCTTGTGCGAATAGGAAGCTCTCTTAGGGGTCCGAATTTAGAGTTAGGTTGTGTTCTTTCTTTGCTTTGTGTTTTCTTTGTTGTCTTTAAGACTTAAGTGGATTTAAGAGTGATTTTGATCTAAGGACTCTAGTAAGTAGCAAGAAGCATATTTGGCAAGGAAAAGGCTTGGTACTTAAGCATTCCTAGTGAATCACCTCCCTTACCTGGAATATTGCTTCAAGTGAAAATCTCTAGTCTTTACTTCAAGAATAACATTTAAGTCCATCATAATGTCTAGAAGGCATTCTCCTAGGATTAGTGATAGTGAAAAAGAACATTTTTCTCTTCAAACTTTAGTTAATGAATTCAAGGAAATAAGAAGAGAAATGAATGAAGAGAAAGTCAATAGAGAGCTTCAAAATGCTGTTATTCAAGATGAGTTGAGAATGATAAGGAAAAGTAAGTCTAGGGGAAGTCAGAGTGACAACTCTCAAGAGGGAGGGATGACCATGAGTCTGGGTGATTATTACCCTCATCAGCCTTCTACTTCTAGAAGGCATAGGAGAAATTCTCATGCACCCCCACCCCCTAAAGAAGTCAATGTTGTGTTGCCTCACTTCCATGGGAAGGACAATGTAGAGGCTTATCTTGATTGGGAGATGAAGGTGGAACAATTGTTTGAATGCCACCAAGTGAGTGAAGAGAGGAAGGTCTCTCTAGCTACCCTAAGTTTTCAAGGGTATGCAATGTATTGGTGGACTGCCTTGGTCCAAGAGAGGCTTAGACATCAAGCCCCTCCCATCCACTATTGGAATGATCTCAAGTCTGCCCTTAGGAGGAGACATATTCCCTCCTACTACAATAGAGAACTCATGGATAAACTCCAAAGGTTACAACAAAGGTCTATGACAGTTGAGGAATATAGACAAAAGATGGAGTTGTATATGATGAGGGCAGGCATAGTGGAGGGTCCAGAAATTACTTTAGCTAGATTTTTAAGTGGGCTCAATTTTGACATAAGAGATAGGGTTGAACTTCTACCTTATAGAGATTTGAATGATCTTGTTCAAATGTGTATAAAGGTAGAACAACAAAACTTGAGAAAATCTTCTTCTAAAAGAATTCAAGTTCAACCTACTTTTGAAAAGAAAATTTTTAAAGAAAAAGAGCCATTTAAACCTCTAGCCAAAATAGAAGAGAGACCCAAGAAAGAAACACCCTCACACACCAGAACAAGTGAAATCAAATGCTTCAAATGTCTAGGAAGGGGTCATGTAGCTACTCAATGTCCTACAAAAAGAAACATTATTTTGAAAGGCAAGGACATTTATAGTAGTGAAAGTGACACCCCAACTAGTACAAGTGAGAGTGAGGAAGAAGAGAGAGAAGAGGAAATATATGCTGATGATGGGCAACTTCTCATGGTGAGAAGGATACTTAGCAACCAACCAAGTTTGAACACATATCACAAAGAGAGAACATCTTTCACACAAGATGTAAAATTCAAGAAAATCATTGTTCTCTCATTGTTGATAGTGGATCTTGTTGCAATTGTTGTAGCACAAGGTTGGTTGAGAAGTTGAAGCTTGATATTATACCCCATCCAAAACCTTATAAACTTCATTGGCTAAATGAAGATGGGGATATAATAGTCAAGAATCAAGTGAAGTTGGCATTTTCCATTGGGAACTTCAAAGATGAAGTTTTATGTGATATAGTTCCCATGGAAGCATGTCATGTGTTATTGGGGAGACCATGGCAATTTGATCATCAAACTATCCATCATGGTCTAACCAATACCATCACTATCCATCAAAAGGACAAGAAGTTTGTGCTTCATCCTTTGACTCCTACCCAAGTGGCCAAGGATCAAGCACAAATGAAGTCTTTAAGAAAGCAAGAACATGCTCAAAAGAAAAGGTCAAAAAGAAAGGAGGGGATAGAAACAAGTGTGCCACCTAAGGTCACTCAACATGAAGTCCTTTTAAACAAAAAGACTTTAATCAATACACTTCAAGTTGAGCAACCTTCATATCTTCTTCTTTGTCAAGGGACACTTACATGCACATCTAGTGATTCAAAGACTTCAACTCTTTCTCCAACCATTCAAAAACTTTTGAAAGAATTTGATGATCTATTCCCACAAGAAATTCCAAAAGGGCTTCCACCCATAAGAGGAATTGAACATCAAATTGATTTCATTCCAGGGGCAATTCTTCCTAATAGGCCAGCCTATAGGACAAACCCCCAAGAAACTAAGGAGATTGAGACACAAGTCCAAGAGTTGCTAGATAAAGGCTTAGTTCAAAAGAGTCTAAGTCCATGTGTTGTACCAGTGTTGCTTGTTCCAAAAAAAGATGGGAAGTGGCGCATGTGTTGTGATTGTAGAGCTATCAACAACATCACAATCAAGTATAGACATCCCATTCCTAGGCTTGATGATATGTTGGATGAATTGCATGGAGCACAAATATTTTCAAAGGTAGATTTAAAAAGTGGCTATCACCAAATAAGAATTAAAGAAGGTGATGAATGGAAAACTGCCTTTAAGACCAAGTTTGGATTATATGAATGGCTAGTTATGCCTTTTGGTCTTACAAATGCTCCAAGCACATTCATGAGACTTATGAATCATGTCCTTAGGGATTGCATTGGGAAGTTTGTAGTTGTCTACTTTGATGACATCTTGGTATATAGTCAAAATTTGCAAACTCATGAAAATCATTTGAGAGTTGTTTTAACAATTCTTAGAACACACAAATTGTTTGCAAACTTTGACAAGTGTACCTTTTGTGTTGATAGTGTCATATTTCTTGGTTTTGTGGTCACCAAAAATGGGGTTCATGTGGACCCAGAAAAAATAAAGGCCATCCAAGATTGGCCTCCTCCAAAGAATGTAGGAGAAGTAAGGAGCTTCCATGGGTTGGCAAGCTTTTATAGAAGATTTGTTCCTAACTTCTCTAGTCTTGCTTCACCCCTCAATGAGTTGGTGAAAAAAGATGTTACATTCCATTGGGGGGATAAACAACAAAAAGCTTTTGAGCTACTCAAAGAGAAGCTCACACAAGCACCCATTCTAGCTTTGCCAAATTTTTCCAAAACTTTTGAGCTAGAATGTGATGCTTCAGGATTTGGCATAGGTGCAGTATTATTACAAGAAGGACACCCAATTGCATACTTTAGTGAAAAACTTCATGGTGCCTCTTGTAATTACCCCACCTATGACAAGGAACTCTATGCACTTGTGAGGGCTCTTCAAACTTGGGAACATTACCTTGTTGCCAAGGAGTTTATCATTCATAGTGATCATGAATCACTTAAGTATTTGAAGAGTCAACACAAGTTACAAAAGAGGCATGCTAAGTGGTTGGAATTCATTGAACAATTCACTTATGTTATTAAATACAAGAAAGGAAAATCCAATGTGGTGGCTGATGCTTTGTCAAGAAAAATTAATCTATTAGCCACATTGGGAGCTCAAATTCTTGGATTTAATAACATTCTTGAATTATATTCACAAGATCTTGATTTTGCTCATATCTATGAGGAATGTCTCCATAAGTCTCAAGGAGGATTCTATGTGAAAGAGGGGTATCTTTTTAAAGAAGGAAAAATTTGCATTCCTCAAGGTTCACATAGAAAACTCCTTGTTAAAGAGACACATGAGGGAGGATTAATGGGACATTTTGGGGTAGAAAAGACTCTTGGCATGTTGAAAGAAAAATTCTTTTGGCCTCACATGAGAAGGGATGTTCAAAGGCATTGCTTTAAGTGTATAACTTGTTTAGAAGCTAAATCTAAATCAATGCCTCATGGACTTTATACTCCTTTGAATGTTGCTTCCACCCCTTGGGAAGAGATAAGTATGGATTTTGTGTTAGGTCTTCCCAAAACTTCTAGGGGTTTTGATTCTATCTTTGTGGTGGTAGATAGATTTAGCAAAATGGCTCATTTTATACCTTGCCACAAAGTAGATGATGCAAGCAACATTGCAAAGTTATTCTTTAGAGATGTGGTTAAACTTCATGGTCTACCTAAGGTAATAGTTTCGGATAGAGATACAAAATTTCTTAGTCACTTTTGGAGGACCTTATGGTCTAGATTAGGGACTAAGTTATCTTTTTCTACTACTTGCCATCCTCAAACAGATGGTCAAACTGAGGTAGTAAATAGATCTCTTTCCACTTTACTAAGGGTAGTTCTAAAAGGCAATCACAAATCTTGGGATGAGTATCTTCCTCATGTTGAGTTTGCCTACAATAGAGTAGTTCATGGAACTACTAAATTATCTCCTTTTGAAGTTGTTTATGGTTTTAATCCTTTGACACCTATGGATTTAATACCCCTTCCAAATTCTATTGATTTTGTTCATCAAGATGGGGTATCTAAATCTAAATTTATCAAAGAATTACACCAAAGGGTTAAAATTCAAATTCAACAACAAAATGAGAAATATGCCAAGAAACATAATAAGGGCAAGAAAGAGTTAATCTTCAATGAAGGAGATTTAGTTTGGATTCATCTAAGAAAGGAAAGATTTCCTCAACTAAGAAAATCCAAACTCAATCCTAGAGGAGATGGACCCTTTAGAGTAATCAGGAGGATTAATAACAATGCATATCAACTTGATCTTCCTCCTGAATATGGTGTTCATGCTACTTTCAATGTATCTGATCTTAAACCTTTTGCAGGATTTGATAGTGAAGATGAAGATCTTTTGGATTTGAGGGCAAATCCTCCTCAAGAGGGAGGGGATGATACAAGAAGGTCTAACACCATAGGACCCATCACAAGAGGAATGGCCAAAAAGCTCCAAGATGAATATTCTCCTCAAGGTCAAGTACTATTTGCTATCTTTGGATGGAAAATTGGAGAACAAGAAGATATTCCAAATCTGCCAAAACATGGAGAAGGGTAAAAAGGACATTTCTATACAAGAAGGGGTGTACTTATCCTTCTATGGGGCTGCATTAGTAATTGTTTTCCTTCACATAAAACTCATTTTTCACGTGTTTTAGAAGTTATACATGTAGCACATGGGTTCAGATCTGCCACGTGAAAATTGCTAGCTTAAAGCCTTGAGATTGATCTATAAAATCTCATAGGAAAAGCTTGTAAAGCACTTTTGGATTTTTAGTAAAGAATTTCTGCTGAAATGCATAGTAAATTCCTTCTCCAAGAGTCTCTTCTTAGCTTGATTTCCATTGCAACTTCCTTCCACTCTAGGAAGCCTTCTGAGTTGTGAATCACCTCTCCAAGCTAGCCTCCATCTCCATTCACCATAAACACCTCTCATCCGCTGCTTCACATCCTAAGTTCTTCACCAATCTGCTCCTGAAATTCCAATTCTGCACCACAATCTGCAGCTGCTACTGCTACTGTTCCATTGGTTTCAGCAGCTGTTCAAGTCTCCTTGCGCCTCCAATCTCTCGGTTCTGCTCCTCTACATCTTCTAGGATGTATCACTTTGTCAACTTCCTCCACTTCCTGCACTACCTCCACTTCGTCCGCTTCCTTCACCTCCTTCACTTCTCCCACATAGTCCACTTCCTCCACTTCCTCCACTTCCTCCACTACCTCCACTTCGTCCACTTCCTCCAGCTCCTCCACTTCGTCAACTTCGTCCTCTTCGTCCACTTAGTTCATTTCGTCCACTTAGCCGCCTTCGTCAACTTTGTCCACTTCGTCCACTTTGTCCACTTCGTCAACTTTGTCCACTTCGTTCACTTCGTCCAACTTAGTCAACTTCGTTCACTTCATCAAATTCGTCCACTTCCTCCACTTCGTCAACTTCCTCCACTTCCTCCACTTTCACCACTACCTCCACTTCCTCCACTTCCTTCACCTCCTTCACTTCCTCCACACAGTCGACTTCCTCCACTTCCTCCAGTTCCTGCACTTCGTCCACTTCGTCAACTTCGTCCACTTCGTCCACTTCATCAACTTCGTCCCCTTCGTCAGGTTCCTCCACTTCCTCCAGTTCCTCCATCTCCTCCACTTCGTCCACTTCGTCAGGTTCGTCCACCTCGTCCACTTCTTCCACTTCGTCCACTTCGTCAACTTCCTCCACTTCCTCTAGTTCCTCCACTTCCTCACGTTCCTCCACTTCCCCCACTTCCTCCACTTCCTCCACTTCCTCCACTTTGTCAACTTAGTCCACTTCGTCTACTTCGTCCACTACGTCCACTTCCTCCACTTCGTCAACTTTGTCCACTTTGTCAACTTCCTCCACTTCCTCCACTTGCTCCACCACCTCCACTACCTCCACTTCCTCCACTTCCTCCACTTTGTCAACTTTGTCCACGTCGTCCATTTCGTCTACATCGTCCACTTAGTCCACTTTGTCAACTTAGTCAACTTCGTGAACTTCGTCCACTTCGTCAACTTCTTCCACTTCGTCCGCTTCGTCCATTTCGTCCAGTTCGTCCACATCGTCACTTCCTCCACTTCCTCCACTTACTCCACTTCCTCCAGTCCCTTCACTTCTTCCACTTCGTCCACTTCGTCCAGTTCCACCACTTCGTCTACTTTCTCTACTTCGTCCACTTCGTCAACTTCCTCCACTTCCTCCACTTAGTCCACTTCTTCCACTTAGTCGACTTTGTCAACTTTGTGCACTTCGTCCTCTTCCACCACTTCCCCGACTTTATCTAGTTCATCCACTTAGTCCACTTCGTCCACTTCGTCAACTTCGTCCACTTCGTCCACTTCATCCAACTTAGTGCACTTCGTCCCCTTCGTTCACTTCGTCCACTTAGTTAACTTAGTCCACTTTGTCAACTGCGTCAACTTCCTCCACTTCCTCCACCTCCTCCACTTCCTCCTCTTCGTCCACTTCCTCCATTTCCTCCACTTCCTCCATTTCGTACACTTCGTCCACGTCGTCCACTTCGTTTACTTCCTCGACTTAGTCCACTTCGTCAACTTCGTCCACTTCGTCAACTTCTTCAACTTCGTCCACTTTGTCAAATTCATCCACCTCGTCCACTTTGTCAACTTCCTTCAATACCTCCACTTCTTCCACTACCTCCACTTCGTCCACTTCCTTCACCTCCTTCACTTCCTCCACATAGTCGACTTGCTCCACTTCCTCCACTACCTCAACTTGCTCCACTTCGTCAACTTCGTCCACTTCCTCCCTTTCGTCCACTTCATCAACTTCGTCCACTTCGTCAAGATCCTCCACTTCCTCAAGTTCCTCCAGCTCCTCCACTTCGCCCACTTCGTCCACTTCGTCCACTTCGTCAACTTCCTCCACTTCCTTTAGTTCCTCCGGTTCATCCACTTCCTCCACTTCGTCCACTTCCTCAACTTCGTCCACTTCGTCAACTTAGTCCACTTTGTCAAGTTCGTCCACTTCGTCCACTTCGTCCTCTTCGTCCACTTCGTGCACTTCGTCAACTTTGTCCACTTCGTCCACTTTGTCAACTTCCTCCACTTCCTCGACTTGTCCACCTCCTCCACTACTTCCACTTCCTCCACTTTGTCAACTTTGCCCACGTCGTCCACTTCGTCTACTTAGTCCACCTTATCAACTTACTCCACTTCGTGAACTTCGTCCACTTCGTCAACTTCTTCAACTTCGTCCACTTCGTCCACTTCCTCCATTTACTCCACTTCATCAATTTCCTCCACTCCCTTCACTTCTTCCACTTCGTCCACTTCCTCCAGTTCCTCCACCACCTCCACTCCCTCCACTTCTTCCACTTCGTCCACTTCCTCCACTTCCTCCAGTTCCTCCACTTCCTCCACTTCGTCCACTTCCTGCTCTTCGTTAACTTAGTCCACTTCGTGCACTTCCTCCACTTCCTACACTTCCTCCACTTCCTCCACTCCCTCCATTTCATCCGCTTAGTCCACTTCATCCACTTCGTCCACTTTGTCCACGTCGTCCACTTCGCCTACTTTGTCCACTTAGTCCAATTCGTCAACTTCGTCCACTTCGTCAACATCTTCACCTTCGTCCACTTCCTCCACTTCCTCGACTTCCTCCACTTCCTCCACTTACTCCACTTCCTCCACTTAGTCCACTTAGTCCACTTCGTCCACTTAGTCAACTTCGTCAACTTTGTCCACTTCGTCCACTTGGTCTACTTCCTCCACTTCCTCCACTTCGTCCAACTTAATCCACTTCGTCCACTTAGTCCACTTCGTCAACTTCTTGCACTTCGTCCACTTCCTCTACTTCCTCCACTTCGTCCACTTCGTCCACATCGTCCACTTCGTCCACTTAGTCCACTTCGTCCACTTAGTCGACTTCGTGAACTTTGTCAACTTCATCCACTCCGTCCAACTTAGTCCACTTCTTCCACTTCGTTCACTTCGTCACTTCGTCACTTCGTCCACTTAGTTAACTTAATTCACTTCGTCCACTTCGTCAACTTCCTCCACTTCCTCCACTTCCTCGACTTTGTCCACTTCCTCCATTTCCTCCAGTTCCTCCACTTCGTATACTTCGTCCACGTCGTCCACTTCCTCCACATCCTCCACTTCGTGTACTTCGTCCACTTCGTCCACTTAGTCGACTTCGTCAACTTTTTCCACTTTGTCCATTTCGTCCACTTGCTCCACTTTGTCCACTTCCTCCACTCCCTCCACTTCCTCCACTTAGTCCACTTCTTCAACTTAGTCGACTTCGTCCACTTCTTCAACTTCGTCCACTTCCTCCACTTCCTCCACTTCCTCCGCTTCCTCGACTTCCTACACTTCCTCCACTCCCTCCACTTGGTCCACTTAGTCAACTTAGTCCACTTCGTCAACTTTGTCCACATCGTCCACTTCGTCTACTTCGTCCACTTAGTCCACTTCGTCCACTTTGTCCACTTTCCACTTGTTCCACTTCCTCCACTTCCTCCACTCCCTCCACTTGTTCCACTTCCTCCATTTCGTCTACTTACTCAAATTAGTCAACTTAGTCCACTTCGTCAACTTTGCCACTTCGTCCACTTAGTCCACTTAGTCCACTTCGTCCACTTCGTCCACTTCCTCCACTTTGTCCACTTCCTCCATTCGTCCTCTTCGTCAACTTCGTCCACTTCCTCCGCTTCCTCCGCTTCGTCAACTTCGTCCACTTCCTACACTTCGTCCACTTCCTCCAGTTCGTCCTCTTCGTCAACCTCGTCCACCTCGTCCACTTCGTCTACTTCGTCCACTTCGTCCACTTCGTCCACTTCGTCCACTTCGTCCACTTCGTCAACTTAGTCCACTTCCTCCATTTCCTCCACTTCGTACACTTCGTCCACGTCGTCCACTTCCTCCACTTCGTCCACTTCCTCCACTTAGTCCACTTCGTTCACTTAGCGTACTTCGTCAACTTTGTCCACTTCCTCCAGTTCGTCCACTACCTCCATTTCGTCCACTTAGTCTACTTCGCCACTTCGTACACTTCGTCCATTTCGTCCACTTCATCCGCTTCGTCCATTTAGTCCACTTCGTCCAGTTAGTCTACTTCGTCAACTTAGTCCACTTCGTCCACTTCGTCCAACTTAGTCCACTTCGTCCCCTTCGTTCACTTCATCCACTTCGTCCACTTTGTCCACTTCTTCCATTTCCTCCACTTCGTCCATGTCGTCCACTTCGTCCACGTCGTCCACTTTGTCCACTTCGTCAATTTAGTCCACTTGTTCAACTTCGGCCACTTCGTCTACTTCGTCAACTTCGTCCACTTCGTCCCTTCGTCCACTTTGTCAACTTCCTCCACTACCTCAACTTCGTCCACTTCCTTCGCCTCCTTCACTTCCTCCACATAGTCCACTTTCTCCACTTCCTCCACTACCTCCACTTTGTCACTTCGTCCACATCCTCCACTTCCTCCACTTCGTCAACTTCCTCCTCTTTCTCCACTTCGTCAACTTCGTCAAGTTCCTACACTTGCTCCACTTCCTCTAGTTCCTCCACTTCGTCCACTTCGTTCACCTCGTCCACTTCTTCCACTTCGTCCACTTCCTCCACTTCGTCCACTTTCTGCACTTCGTCCACTTCCTCCACTACTTACACTTCCTTCACTTCATCGACTTCTTCCATTTCATCCACTTCGTCCAATTAGTCAACTTAGTCAACTTTGTCCACTTAGTCCACTTCGTCCACTTCCTCTACTTCCTCCACTTCGTCAACTTGGTCCACTTCCTCCACTTCCTCCACTTCGTCAACTTCCTCTATTTCGTCCAATTAGTCGACTTCACAACTTTGTCCACTTCGTCCACTTCGTCCAACTTAGTCCTTAGTTAACTTCGTCTACTTCGTCCACTTAGTCCACATCAAAAACTTAGTCCAGTTCGTCATCTTCTTCAACTTCGTCCACTTCGTCACCTTAGTCCACTTCATCCACTTCTCCACTTCGTCAACTTAGTCCACTTCGTCAACTTCGTGCACTTCGTCAACTTCTTCAACATCGTCCACTTCGTCCACTTCGTCAAGTTCGTCCACTTCATCCACTTTGTAAGCTTCCTCCACTTTGTCAACTTCGCCACATCGTCCACTTCGTCAACTTCGTCCAGTTTGTCCCCTAAGTTCACTTCGTCCACTTCCTCCACTTCGTCTAGTTTGTCCACTTCGTCCACTTCGTCAACTTCGTCCACTTCGTCCACTTCCTCCACTTCGTCCACTTAGTCCACTTTGTCCACTTCGTTCACTTAGTCGAGTTCGTCAACTTTGTCCACTTCGTCCACTTCGTCAATTTCGTCCACTTCATCCACTTCGTCCATTTAGACCACTTCGTCCAGTTAGTCCACTTCGTCCACTTCGTTCACTCGGTCCAACTTAGTCCACTTCGTTCCTTTCCTTCACTTCGTCCACTTCGTCCACTTCGTCAACTTCCTTCACTTCCTCCACTTCCTCCATTTCCTCCACTTCATCCACTTCGTCCACGTTCGTCCACTTCGTCTACTTCGTCCACTTTGTCCACTTCATCAACTTAGTCCACTTCGTCAACTTCGTCCCCTTCGTCAACTTCGTCAACTTGTTCCACTTCGGCCACTTCGTCCACTTTGTCAACTTCGTCCACCTTGTCAACTTCCTCCACTTCCTCCACTACCCCCACTTCGTCCAATTCCTTCACCTCGTTCACTTCCCCCACATACTCGACTTCCTTCACTTCCTCCACTACTTTCTCGTCATCCACTTCCTCCACTTCGTCCACTTCGTCCACTTCATAAACTTTGTCCACTTCCTCCCCTTCGTCCACTTCATCAACTTCGTCCACTTCGTCAAGTTCCTCCAGTTCCTCCAGCTCCTCCACTTCGTCCACTTCGTCAACTTCGTCCACCTCGTCCACTTCGTCAACTTCGTCCACCTCGTCCACTTCGTCAACTTCCTCCACTTCCTCTAGTTCCTCCAGTTCATCCAATTCCTCCACTTCCTCCACTTCGTCCAGTTCGTAAACTTAGTCCACTTCGTCAACTTCGTCAGTTCGTCCACTGTGTCGACTTCGTCCACTTCGTCCACTTCGTCAACTTCGTCAACTTCCTCAACTTCCTCCACCTCCTCCACTACCTCCACTTGCTCCACTTTGTCAACTTTGTCCATGTCGTCCACTTCGTCTATTCTCCACTTGTCCACTTCACTTAGTCCACTTCGTGAACTTCGTGCACTTCGTCAACCTCTTAAACTTCGTCCATTTCCTCTACTTCCTTCACTTCCTCCACTTCCTCCACTCCCTTCACTTCTTCCACTTCGTCCACCTCCGCTAGTTCCTCCACCTTCTCCACTCCCTCCACTTCTTCCAGTTCGTCCACTTCCTCCAGTTCCTCCACTTCGTTCACTTCGTCAACTTCATCCACCTCTTCCACTTCGTCCACTTCGTCCAGTTCCTCCACTTCGTCCACTTCCTGCACTTCGTACATTATTCCACTTCTTACACCTCCTTCACTTCATCCACTTCGTCCATTTCATCCACTTCGTCCACTTAGTCCACTTAGTCAACTTCGTCCACTTCGTCCACTTCGTCAACTTCTACCACTTCGTCCACTTTGTCCACTTCCTCCACTTCCTCCACTTCCTCCACTTCCTCCACCTCCTCCACTCCCTCCACTTCTTCCACTTCGTCCACTTCCTCGAGTTCCTCCACTTCGTCCACTTAGTCAGCTTAGTCAACTTAGTCCACTTCATCAACTTCGTCCACTTCCCCCAGTTCCTCCATTTCCTCCACTTCCTACATTTCCTCCACTTCCTCCACTCCCTGCACTCCGTCCGCTTAGTCCACTTCGTCACGTTTCTCCACTTTGTCCACGTCATCCACTTCGCCTACTTCGTCCACTTAGTCCACTTCGTCAACTTCGTCCCCTTTGTCAACTTCTTCAACTTCTTCCACTTCGTCCACTTCCTCCACTTCCTCCACTCGCTCCACTTCTTCCACTTCTTCCAGTTCCTCCACTTCGTCCACTTAGTCAACTTAGTCAACTTAGTCCACTTCGTCAACTTCGTCCACTTAGTCCACTTCTTCGACATTGTCCAGTTCGTCCACTTCATCCACTTCGTCCACTTAGTCCACTTCGTCCATTTCGTCCACTTCGTCTACTTCGTCCACTTCCTCTACTTCGTCCACTTCGTCAACTTCCTCACTTCCTTCACTTCGTCAACTTCCTCACTTTCCTTCACTTCGTCCACTTCGTCCACTTCTTCCACTTAGTCCACTTCGTCCACTTAGTAAACTTTGTCAACTTTGTCCACTTCGTTCATTTCGTCCACTTCCTCCACTTCCACCACTTCCTCCACTTCGTCCACTTAGTCCACTTCGTCCACTTAGTCGACTTCGTCACCTTTGTCCACTTCCTCCACTTCGTCCACTTCGTCCAACTTAGTCCACTTTGTCCACTTAGTCCGCTTCGTCCACTTAGTCCACTTAGTCCACTTAGTTAACTTAGTCCACTTCGTCCACTTCGTCAACTTCGTCAACTTCCTCCACTTCCTCCACTGCCTCCATTTCCTCCACTTCCTCCACTTCGCACACTTCATGCACGTCGTCCACTTCGTCCACTTAGTCCACTTCGTAAACTTTGTCCACTTCGTGAACTTCTTCAACTTCGTCCACTTCGTCAACTTCCTCCACCTACTCCACTCCCTCCACTTGTTCCACTTCGTCCACTTGCTCCAGTTCCTCAACTTCGTCCACTACGTCAACTTCGTCCACCTCGTCCACTTCTTCCACTTCGTCCACTTCGTCCAGTTCCTCCACTTCGTCCACTTCGTCCAGTTCTTGCACTTCCTACATTTCCTCCACTTCTTACACGTCCCTCACTTCATCCACTTCGTCCACTTAGTCCACTTCGTCCACTTCGTCCACTTCGTCCACTTCCTCTACTTCGTCCACTTCGTCAACTTCCTCCACTTCCTTCACTTCGTCCACTTCTTCCACTTAGTCCACTTCGTCAACTTTGTCCACTTCGTTCACTTCGTCCACTTCCTCCACTTCCACCACTTCCTCCAATTCGTCCACTTCGTCCACTTAGTCGACTTCGTCACCTTTGTCCACTTCCTCCACTTCGTCCACTTCGTCCAACTTAGTCCACTTCGTCCACTTCGTGCACTTAGTCCACTTAGTCCACTTAGTTAACTTAGTCCACTTCGTCCACCTGGTCAACTTCGTCAACTTCCTCCACTTCCTCCACTTCCTCCACTTCCTCCACTTCCTCCACTTGCTCCACTTCGTAAACTTCGTGCACGTCGTCCACTTCGTCCACTTAGTCGACTTCGTAAACTTTGTCCACTTCGTCAACTTTTCTCAACTTCGTCCACTTCGTCAACTTCCTCCACTTCCTCCACTCCCTCCACTTGTTCCACTTCGTCCACTTCGTCCACTACGTCTACTTCGTCCACCTCGTCCACTTCTTCCACTTCGTCCACTTCGTCCAGTTCCTCCACTTCGTCCACTTCCTGCACTTCCTCCATTTCCTCCACTTCTTACACGTCCTTCACTTCATCCACTTCGTCCATTTCAAACACTTCGTCCACTTAGTCTACTTAGTCAACTTAGGGCACTTCGTCCACTTCGTCCATTTTGTCGACTTCCTCCACTTCCTCCACTTCCTCCACCTCCTCCACTCGCTCCACTTCTTCCACTTCGTCCACTACGTCCACTTAGTCAACTTAGTCAACTTCATTAACTTCGTCTACTTCCTCCAATTTCGCCATTTCCTCCACTTCCTACACTTCCTCAACTTCCTCCACTCCCTGCACTTCGTCCGCTTCGTCCACTTCACCCACTTCCTCCACTTAGTCCACTTAGTCCACTTCGTCCAATTAGTCAACTTCGTCAACTTCCTCTACTTCGTCCACTTTGTATACTTCCTCCACTTCCTCCACTTCGTCCAACCTAATCCACTTCGTCCACTTAGTCCACTTCGTCGACTTCTTTCACTTCGTCCACTTCCTCTACTTCCTCCACTTCGTCCACTTCGTCCACATCGTCCACTTCGTCCACTTAGTCCACTTCGTCCACTTAGTCCACTTCGTCAACTTTGTCCACTTCGTCCACTTCCTCCACTTCGTCCACTTCTTCCACTTAGTCCACTTCGTCCATTTAGTCGACTTGGTCACCTTTGTCCACTTCGTCCACTTCGTCCACTTCATCCACTTCGTCCAACTTAGTCCACTTCGTCCACTTCGTCCACTTCGTCCACTTCGTCCACTTAGTTAACTTAGTCCACTTCCTCCACTTCCTCCACTTCATACACTTCGTCCACGTCGTCCACTTCGTCCACTTAGTCCACTTCGTCAACTTCTTTAACTTCGTCCACATCGTCCACTTCGTCAACTTTTTCTACTTCGTCCAGTTCGTCCACTTCGTCCACTTCGTCGACTTCCTCCACTTCTTCCACTTCGTCAACATGGTCCACTTCTTCAACTTCGTCACCTTACTCCAGTTCGTCTACTTCGTCCACTTAGTCCACTTAGTCGACTTAGCCCACTTCGTCCACTTCCTCCACATCCTGACATCCTCCACTTCCTCCACTTCCTCCACTACCTTCACTTTGTCCACTTCCTTCACCTCCTTCACTTCCTCCACATAGTCGACTTCCTCCACTTCCTCCACTACCTCTCATTCCTCCACTTCCTCCACTTCGTCCACTTGCTCCACTTCGCCAACATTGTCCACTTCGTACACTTCCTCTACTTCGTTCACTCCCTCCTCTTCGTCCACTTAGTCCACTACGTCAACTTTGTCCATGTCGTCCACTTTGTCTACTTCGTCCACTTAGTCCACTTCGTCAACTTAGTCCACTTCGTCAACTTCTTCAACTTCGTCCACTTCGTCACCTTCGTCCACTTCATCCACTTCGTCCATTTAGCCACTTCGTCCACTTAGTCCACTTCGTCAACTTCGTCCACTTCGTTCACTTCGTCCACTTAGTCCACTTCGTTCACTTCGTCCACTTAGTCCACTTCGTCCACTTCCTTCACTTCGTCCACTTCGTCCACTTCGTCAACTTCCTCCACTTCCTCCAGTTCCTCCACTTCCTCCACTTCCTCCATTTCCTCCACTTCGTCCACGTCGTCCACTTCGTCTACTTCGTCCACTTCGTCTACTTCGTCCACTTTGTCCACTTCATCAACTTAGTCCACTTCGTCAACTTCGTCCCCTTCGTCAACTTCGTCAACTTGTTCCACTTCGGCCACTTCGTCCACTTTGTCAACTTCGTCCACCTTGTCAACTTCCTCCACTTCCTTCACTACCTCCACTTCGTCCACTTCCTTCACCTCCTTCACTTCCTCCACATAGTCGACTTCCTTCACTTCCTCCACTACTTTCTCTTCGTCCACTTCGTCCACTTCGTCCACTTCGTCCACTTCGTCCACTTCTTCCACTTCCTCCCCTTCGTCCACTTCATCAACTTCGTCCACTTCGTCAAGTTCCTCCACTTCCTCCTGCTCCTCCACTTCGTCAACTTCGTCCACCTCGTCCACTTCGTCCACTTCGTCAACTTCCTCCACTTCCTCCAGTTCCTCCAGTTCATCCAATTCATCCACTTCCTCCACTTCCTCCACTTCGTCCACTTCGTCAACTTCGTCAAGTTCGTCCACTTAGTCCACTTCGTCAACTTCCTCCGCTTCCTCCACTTCCTCCACCTCCTCCACTCCTCCACTTTCTCCACTTCCTCCACTTTGTCCACGTCGTCCACTTCGTCTACTTGTCCACTTAGTCTACTATATCAACTTAGTCCACTTCGTCAACTTCGTCCACTTCGTCAACCTCTTCAACTTCGTCCACTTCCTCTACTTCCTTCACTTACTCCACTTCCTCCACTTCCTTCACTTCGTCCACTTCGTCCACTTCCTCCAGTTCCTCCACTTCCTCCACTTCCTCCACTTCTTCCACTTCGTGCACTTCCTCCAGTTCCTCCAGTTCCTCCACTTCCTCCACTTCGTTAACTTAGTCCACTTCGTCCACTTCGTGCACTTCCTCCACTTCCTCCACTTCCTATACTTCCTCCACTCACTCCATTTCATCCGCTTAGTCCACTTCGTCCACTTCGTCAACCTTGTCCACGTCGTCTACTTCGCCTACTTCGTCCACTTAGTCCACTTCGTCAACTTTGTCCACTTCGTCAACTTCTTCAACTTCGTCCACTTCCTCCAGTTCTTCCACTTCGTCCACTTAGTCAACTTAGTCCACTTCGTCCACTTCGCCTACTTCGTCCACTTCGTCCACTTCGTCCACTTCGTCCACTTCGTGCACTTCGTCCACTTCGTCCACTTCGTCCACTTCGTCCACATCCTCCACTTCGTCTACTTCGTTCACTTAGTCCACTTTATCAACTTAGTCCACTTCGTGAACTTTGTCCACTTCGTCAACTTCTTCAACTTCGTCCACTTCCTCTACTTGCTCCACTTCCTCCACTTCCTCCACTTACTCCACTTCCTCCACTCCCTTCACTTCTTCCACTTCGTCCACTTCCTCCAGTTACTCCACCTCCTCCACTCCCTCCACTTCTTCCACTTCGTCCACTTCCTCAAGTTCCTCAACTTCCTCCACTTCGTCCACTTCCTCCTCTTCGTCAACTTAGTCCACTTCCTCCACTTCCTACACTTGCTCCACTTCCTCCACTTCCTCCATTTCATCCGCTTAGTCCACTTCGTCCATTTGTCCACTTCGTCAAGTTCGTCCACTTCGTCAACTTTGTCCACTTCGTCCACTTTGACAACTTCCTCCACTTCCTCCACCTGCTCCACTACCTCCACTTCCTCCACTTTGTCAACTTTTCCCACGTCGTCCACGTCGTCTACTTTGTCCACTTAGTCCACTTTATCAACTTAGTCCACTTCGTGAACTTCGTCCACTTCTTCAACTTCGTCCACTTCCTCTACTTGCTCCACTTCCTCCGCTTACTCCACTTCCTCGACTCCCTTCACTTCTTCCACTTCGTCCACTTCCTCTAGTTCCTCCACCTCCTCCACTCCCTCCACTTCGTCCACTTCCTCCAATTCCTCCACTCCCTGCATTTCATCCGCTTAGTGCACTTCGTCCACTTCGTCAACTTTGTCCACGTCTTCCACTTCGTCCAATTCTTACACTCCCCCCACTTCCTCCAGTTCCTCCAGTTCCTCCACTTCCTCCACACCTGCACTTCGTCCACTTCGTCCACCTCGTCAACTTAGTCCACTTCGTCAAGTTCGTCCACTTCGTCCACTTCGTCCACTTCGTGCACTTTGTCAACTTTGTCCAATTCGTCCACTTTGTCAACGTCCTCCACCTCCTCCACTACTTCCACTTCCTCCATTTCCTCCACTTTGTCAACTTTGCCCACGTCGTCCACTTCGTACACTTAGTCCACTTTATCAACTTAGTCAACTTCGTGAACTTCGTC
>CM050913.1:19984150-20030901 GCA_027742785.1 Vigna reflexopilosa | reverse complement strand
TTCGTCAACTTCATCCACTTCATCCATTCGTCCACTTCCTCAACTTCGTCCACTTTGGCCACTTTCTCTACTTCCTCCACTTCCTCCACTTCCTTCACTTAGTCCACTTCGGCCCCTAAGTCGACTTTGTCAACTTCCTCCAGTTCGTCCACTTACTCCATTTCGTCCACGTCCTCCATTTCGTCCACTTCCTCCACTTCGTCCACTTCGTCCACTTCGTCCAACTTAGTCCACTTCGTCAACTTAGTCCACTTCGTCCACTTCGTCAACTTAGTCCACTTCGTCCACTTCGTTAACTTCCTCCACTTCCTCCAGTTCGTCCACTTCCTCTAGTTCCTCCACTTCGTTCATTTCCTCCACTTCCTCGACTTCGTCCAACTTAGTCCACTTAGTTAACTTAGTCCACTTCGTCCACTTCGTCCGCATCTTCCACTTCGTCAACTTCCTCCACTTCCTCCACTTCGAGCACTTCCCCCATTTCCTTCACTTCCTCCACTTCGTACAATTCGTCCATGTCGTCCACTTCGTCCACTTAGTCCATTTCCTCAACTTAGTCCACTTCGTTAACTTCGTCCACTTCGTCAATTTCTTCAACTTCGTCCACTTCGTCGACTTCCTCCACTTCCTCCACTACCTCCACTTTGTCCACTTCTTCCACTTCCTTCACCTCCTTCACTTCCTCCACATAGTCCACTTCCTCCACTTCGTCCACTATCTCCACTTCCTCACTTCGTCAGCTTCGTCCACTTCGTCCACTTCGTCAACTTCATCCACTTCGTCAAGTTCCTCCACTTCCTCGAGTTCCTCCACTTTGTCCACTTCGTCCACTTCGTCCACTTCGTCCACTTCGTCCACTTCGTCCACTTCGTCCACTTCGTCAACTTGGTCCACCTCGTCTCCATCGTGCACCTCGTCCACTTCTTCCACCTCTTCCAGTTCGTGCACTTCGTCCACTTCGTTAACATCCTCCACTTCCTGCACTTCGTCCACTTCCTCCACTTCCCACACTTACTCCACTTGATCCACTTCGTCCACTTCGTCCACTTCGTCAACTTCGTCAACTTCCTCCACTTCCTCTACTTCGACCACTTCCTCCACTTCCTCCACTTCGTCCACTTCGTCCACTTCGTCCATGTCGTCCACTTCGTCCACTTAGTCCACTTAGTCCACTTCCTCAACTTAGTCTACTTCGTCAACTTCGTCCACTTCGTCAACTTCTTCAACTTCGTCCACTTTATTTCACCTTGATGAGTCGTTATTTCTTGAATTATATTTAGCTTATTGCATTTAAATAAACCAGGGAATTGTGTTTAATTGTTTGTTATTTCCCCGTTTTCCGAATTCTGCTTAATTTGGTCAGAAATTTGTAATTGTGCTAATTTGGATTTTCTGAGCTGATTAAGTGCATTTTTGAAGTGCAGAAAAATTTCGGAAATACATTTTGGGACATCAGGAAGAATGCCAAATAAATTTAAGACTCTCCACACAAACATTTTAGAATTAATTAAATTGTAATTCAGTAGTTTAGAATTTCTGTATCAACTTTTACATTTTGGGACAATTTTTGGTAAAGTAGACTAGACCCAAAATGTGAAGGAAAAATGACTTGGCACCTTAGGGTTTTTGTGTGGACCCCACCCTTATTAAAGGTGACCCACGACCCTTGGAATTAGTTCAGCCACCACTTGCAGGGGCATTACTTTACACTCTCGGGCTCTCGTTTTTTTTTGGGGGGGTTGTTGACTTTTTTTTGGGAACATTGTTATTGAATGAAGAATGAGTAGCACAGAGGAATTTCATTTTGGTTTGGTGCGCAGAATTTAATTTTTGAAGTGCAGCAAGTTCAATTGATTATTATTTTTCTAGCTATGGTTACGTCCAACGTTGGTGTGGGGTGATTCAATTTTCTTTACATTTGCTTTGGAGTGCTGCATTTAGTTTTTGCTAATGGAAAAAGTGTTGATTCATTGTTGAAAAGAGAGGTTACAGCCTTGGGATGGGAATCTGGAGCAGCATATTTAAATGCTTTTAGCAAGGTTTATTGTATTTTAATGGGAGAAGATAAGCACGGTCACGTGGAGCACAGGAGGCAAATGTAGGGTGATTGATGATGAAGAAAATAGAAGGCCGAGAAGGTGATTTAGAGTGAAGAAGTGGAGTACGGTAGTAGCAGGGAGCAGTCACGTCCGAGCTCAGAAAAGAGGAAACCCATGGAGTAGTGATTTTAGAAAAGAAGAGGTGCTGGCACGGTTTGGAGATTGCCACGGGTTGATGTTGATTGAGTAGGAGAGAATGGTGTGTACGAGAATGGCAGCTGGAAGAACCCACGTGAAGATGTCACGTCCAGGGGAGAAAAATTCGTTTTAGCATTGGCTTCCATTTTGAAGTCACGGTGCACATCGTTTCGTCCAGAGAAGATAAAATCATATAGTTTTATTTTCATTGCTATTTTTATATTATATGTGATGGATGTGTCTTTGAGCTTTTCATTTTTTTTAACGTTGCATTTTATTTCGATTAAAGCATTTTTCATTTTAGTGTTGTCTACTTTGTTCAATTGTGATAACTTAGTTGTAATGTTACTTTTAATGACCAACCATTTTAATTATGTGTTTACCTTCACGTTTATATTCGTGTTTTAATTTAGTTCATTTCTAATCACTAAAACACCTTCAAACCCCCCCCCACTATGTGTTTGATCTGAGACTGAACCACATTTGGTCCTTAAGACACGACCTAGGAGTCACTTCCTAGCACTATACTGCATTCTTTTACGCACAACTTCTGTTGGGAGGTGCGACCCTCTCATTACACCTCCTTCACGTCCCCCACATACTCCACTTCCTCCAATTCCTCCACTACCTCCACTTCCTCCACTTCGTCCACTTCCTCCACTTCCACCACTTCGTCCACTTCGTCAACTTCGTTCACTTCCTCCACTTCGTCCACTTTGTCACCTTCGTCCACTTCGTCAAGTTCCTCCACTTCCTTGAGTTCCTCCACTTTGTCCACTCAGTCCACTTCGTCAACTTGGTCCACTTCGTCTCCTTCGTCCACCTCGTCCACTTCTTCCACCTCTTCCACTTCGTGCACTTCGTCCACCTCGTCCACTTCGTCCACTTAGTCCACTTAGTTCACTTAGTCCACTTCGTCCACTTCGTCCACTTCGTCCACACAATCCATTTCGTCCACTTCCTCCACTTCCTCCAGTTCCTCCACCTCCTCCACTCCCTCCACTTCTTCTACTTCGTCCATTTCCTCCAGTTCCTCCACTTCATCCACTTAGTCAACTTAGTCAACATAGTCCACTTCGTTAACTTCGTCCACTTCGTTAACTTCGTCCACTTCGTCAACTTCGTCCACTTAGTCAACTTCGTCCACTTCGTCAACTTCGTCACTTTGTCCACTTCCTCCACTTCCTCTGTTTCCTGCACTCCCTCCATTTCTTCCAACTTCGTCCACTTCATCAACTTCGTCACTTCGTCACTTCGTCCACATCCTCCACTTCCTCCACTTCCTCCACTTCCTGCACTCCCTCCATTTCTTTCACTTCGTCCACTTCCTCCACTTCGTGCACTCCCTCCATTTCTTCCACTTCGTCCACTTCCTACAGTTCCTCCACTTCGTCCACTTAGTCAACTTAGTCAACTTAGTCTACTTCGTCAACTTCGCCACTTCGTCCACTTTGTCGACTTCCTCCAATTCGTCCACTTCCGCCACTCTGTCCACTTCGTCAACTTCGTCCACTTCCTCCAGTTCCTCTACTTCCTCCAGTTCCTCCACTTCCTCCATTTCGTCCAACTTAGTCCACTTAGTTAACTTAATCCAGTTCGTCCACTTCGTCAACTTCCTCCACTTCCTCCACTTGTCCACTTCGACCACTTCCTCCATTTCCTCCACTTCCTCCACTTCGTCCACGTCGTCCTCTTCGTCTACTTCGTCTACTTCGTCCACTTTGTCAACTTAGTCCACTTTGTCAACTTAGTCCACTTCGTCAACTTAGTCCACTTCGTCAACTTCGTCCACTTCATCCACTTCGTACACTTAGTCCACTTCGTCCACTTAGTCAACTTCTTCCACTTCGTCCACTTTGTCAACTTCGTCAACTTCCTCCACTTCCTCCACTTCCTGCACTCCCTCCACTTCTTCCACTTCATCCACTTCCTCCAGGTCCTCCACTTCGTCCGCTTAGTGAATTTAGTCAACTTTGAGCACTTCGCCACTTCGTCCACTTCGTGCACTTCGTCCACTTCGTCAACTTTGTCCACGTCGTCCACTTCGCCTACTACGTCCACTTAGTCCACTTCGTCCACTTAGTCCACTTCGTCAACTTCCTCCACTTTGTCAACTTCTTCAACTTCGTCCACTTCCTCCACTTCCTACACTTCCACCACTTCCTCCATTCCCTCCACTTTGTCCACTTAGTCCACTTAGTCCACTTCGTCAACTTTCTCCACGTCGTCCACTTCGCCGACTTCGTTCACTTAGTCCACTTCGTCAACTTCGTCCACTTCGTCAACTTCGTCCACTGTTTCAACTTTGTCCACTTCCTCCACTCCCTCCACTCCCTCCACTTCTTCCACTTCGTCGACTTCCTCCAGTTCCTCCACTTTGTCCACTTCGTCCAACTTAGTCCAGTTCGACCACTTCCTCCATTTCTTCCACTTCCTCCGCTTCGTACACCTCGTCCATGTCGTCCACTTCGTCCACTTAGTCCACTTCGTCAACTTAGTCCACTTAATCAACTTTTTCAACTTCGTCCACTTCGCCTACTTCGTCCACTTCATCATCTTTGTCCACTATGTTAACTTCCTCCACTTCCTCCATTACCTCCACTTCTTCCACTATGTCCACTTCCTTCACCTCCTTCACTTCCTCCACATAGTCCACTTCCTCCACTTCCTCCACTTTTCCCAGTTCCTCCACTCCCTCCACACCCTCTACTTCTTCCACTTCGTCCACTTCCTCTAGTTCCTCCACTTTGTCCACTTAGTCAACTTAGTCCACTTCGTCAACTAAGTCCACTTCGTCCAACTTAGTCCACTTCGACCACTTCCTCCATTTCTTCCACTTCCTCTACTTCGTAGACTTCGTCCACTTAGTCCAGTTCGTCAACTTAGTCCACTTAATCCACTTCTTCAACTTGGGCCACTTCGCCTACTTCGTCCACTTCGTCAACTTTGTCCACTTCGTCCACTTTGTTAACTTCCTCCACTTCCTCCACTACCTCCACTTCGTCCACTTTATCCACTTCCTTCACCTCCTTCACTTCCTCCACATAGTCCACTTCCTCCACTACCTCCACTTCGTCCACTTCCTCCACTTCGTCAACTTCGTCCACTTCCTCAACTTCGTCCATTTCGTCCACTTCGTCCAGTTCCTCCACTTCGTCCACTTGTCCACTTCCTCCACTTCCTCCACTTCGTCAACTTTGTCCACCTCGTCTGATGAGTCAATATTTTCTCAATTTCACTTAGTTTATTGTACCGGATTTAATCAGGGAATTGTGCTTGAATGTACAGTATTATCCTATTTTTCCTAATTGTGCTAAATTTGATCGAAAATTCTTATTTTAACTAATTTGAATTATCTGAGCTAATTATTTTACAAGGAAAATTTGGAGATACAATTTGGGACATTTGAAGGTTAAATGAGAAATGGCAATTGAGCCCAATGCATCTCAGTCATTTAAATTTTCGCACAGTGCTGCGTGAATGTTGTGTCAACTTGTGTGTCCTCGTTTGAGTTCAATTCTTACCCGTTTTCCATGCAATTTTTTTTCATAGTTTCGTATGGATGTCTATTTTCACGTATAGTTTTTATTTCGTTCAAATTCGTTCTGTGCTGTTCCCAGTATTTTTTTTACTCCTATATGTCAGTCCAATGCTTACTGTTTGAGTGATTTCTAATATGTTTGCATTTGCTTGCTGTTGGGTACTTGTGGTGGCTGGAATTTATCATTAGACAAGGCATCTCATGGCCTAAGACAAAATGGAGGAATATTTTATTCTTTTTGGAAGGAAGTGGGAGACACCAAAATAAACAAAAGAGGAGACCACCACATTGCAAACTCACGGTTTTATAACTCTTTTGGAAGATAACAATTTTATTTTGGAGGAAACCACACTCTTTAAGTGAATGCCACGACAATATAGAAGAATGGATGGACTTGAAGTGGAATCAATGAAGGGGACCACATTCCTTGAGAATTCACGGCCATATGGGAAAAGAATTACATCTTGCATTGGTTTTGTTTATTTTGTCCAAAGTTGGACAACACGTGGACCACCACTTCACGGCACATGGGAGAGAGATTTAGTGTGTGTTGAATTTCATTCAATAAGCATTATAAGGAAGAGGAATAACTTGGAGGGCCCATGCTCACTTTTAGACGTCCAGAGAATTAAGAATTGGAGAAAGGGCTTGCAAAATATTCAATATATTTTTGGACAACATTGAGGGGCCACCACATTTTTTCTCCTTACGTGGTTTCAATTGGTTTGAGAAAGCATTTCATTCTCCTTTTTGAGGGGCTATTACGGAAAAGGATAAACACACAAAACAACTACCATTCTCTCTGCTGAAACGAAAAATTGGTGCAGCAGCCCACACGGAAGAAAGCGCGGCCCACATCTTCAATTTTCCAGCAAGCACACGTCCAGTAAACATTACACGGCCCAGCAGCCAGCAGCTTGAGAAAGGTGGTGCGTGAAGAAAGAAGCACCCAGCAGCCACATGGGAAGAGGGGGGTGCATCCAGCAGCTCCAACAATTTGAATATTGGGAGCGTCCAGCAAAGCAACGCCCACGGTCCAGAGTGAAAACAAGTCCAACTTTGGAGAAAAAAAGAGCTACCGGGAGGAGCCGCGACTCTCTGGTTTTTGGAGGGTTTTTGTGGAGGCTTTTGGCGAGAACGTTTCAGGGGGGGCTGGAAGAAGTCACACTGCCTGGTGTCCAGCCACCACGCTCTTGAAACTTCACTTTAGAAACATTTGTTTTTTCTTTCTTTTATGAACGGAAGCTTGTGCACTGTTACGGATTTTTATCCAATTGCTTCTCACTTTCTTTGATTGAGATGTTGATTCACTTTAATGGAAGCTTGCACGCTGTTACGTTTCAATTGGCTTTTGATTTTATTTTGATTCATACGGAGGCAGGGATATTACGGACATTGGAGAAAGCGTTATTGGATATTGATTTTTTAAGGTAGCGGAAGTTTTTCTTTTCTAGTCCAGGAAGAGTGGTTGATTCACGGGTGGAATGTGGAGCCGCCACCTTGGGAGGGTCTTTCTTTGAGCATTTTTAATTTGTAGAAATGGATAGCATGTTGTTACGGGATTCTGGATGAAATAGAGAAGCAGCAGCACGTGCAGGGAGACAATGGCTCCAAAGCATGCGTCCAGGGAGTTGCTACCGAGAGAAGAGGAAGTGCGTTGACTGATTTTGCTTTGGAGTTTTCATTCGGAATGTGCTCACGGTTGCTCACAAGTTTCTTTATATTTTCTTCTTTCTTAACGCATGAAACCGAGAACCATTCCTTATATTCCATGCACATGAATAGGAAGCTTCACCGACTTAAGGAGGAAGAGCAATTGGTGTGCATCATCTTTTAGTTCAATAGTTGATATTCTAACTTGGTTTTGAATTCACTTTTTGCGTTTTTGTCTTGATGCATTTAGATCTGCACTTTGATTTAATTTTGTTCTATTTGAATTTTGTTTTATGGGTTGTTATTATTTGTCGTTGCAATTTCCAATTTTTGTTGCAATTTGATTTTGTTCACTTTCATGCACTTTAATGCTTTCAATAATGTTTGATTGTATTTAATTTCCCGTTTTAAGTTTAGTTCATTTTGAGTCACAAAAACACTTTCAAAACCCCCCCACTCTGTGTTTGACCTGAGATTTGAACCAAATTTGGTCCTTGAGGGACGACCTAGGAGTCATATCCTAGCACTATACTGCATTCTTTTATGCACAAATTTTGTGAGAGGTGCGACCCTCTCATCAAAATGCTCGTCCCTTTCTTCCACTTCGTCCACTTCGTCAACTTCCTCCACTTCCTCCTGTTCCATCACTTCGTCCACTTCCTCCACTTCCTAAACATACTCCACTTACTCCACTTCGTCCACTTAGTCCACTTCGTCCACTTCCTCCGCTTCCTCCACCTCCTCCACTCCCTCCACTTCTTCGATTTCGTCCAATTCCTCCAGTTCCTCCACTACGTCCACTTAGTCCCCTCAGTCCACTTCGTCCACTTCCTCTGCTTCCTCCATCTCCTCCACTCCCTCCACTTCTTCCACTTCGTCCACTTCCTCCAGTTCCTCCACTACGTCCACTTTGTCAACTTCGTCCACTTCCTCCAATTCCTCCACTTCCTCCAGTTCCTCTACTTCGTCCACTTCCTCCACTCCCTCTACTTCTTCCACTTTGTCCACTTCCTCCAGTTCCTCCACTTTGTCCACTACTCTACTTAGTCAACTTAGTCCAATTCGTCAACTTAGTCCCCTTCGTCAACTTCGTCCACTTCGTCAATTTCGTCCACTTCGTCCACTTCCTCCACTTCCTCCACTTCCTCCACTTCGTCCACTCCCTCCACTTCGTCCACTTCGTCCACTTCCTCCAGTTCCTTCACTTTGTCCACTACTCTACTTAGTCAACTTAGTCCACTTCGTAAACTTAGTCCCCTTCGTCAACTTCGACCACTTCGTCAATTTCGTCCACTTCCTTCACTTCCTCCACTTCCTCCACTTCCTCCACTTCCTCCTCTTCCTCCACTTCGTCCACTCCCTCCACTTCTTCCACTTCGTCCACTTCCTCCAATTCCTCCACTTAGTCAACTTAGTCCACTTCGTCAACTTCGCCAATTCGTCCACTTCGTCGACTTCCTCTACTTCCTCCACTTCCTCTACTTCCTCTACTTCCTCTACTTCCTCTACTTCCTCCACTTCCGCCACTACCTCCACTTCGTCCACTTCGTCTACTTCGTTAGTTAGTCCACTTCGTCCAACTTTGTCCACTTCGTCCACTTCCTCCATTTCCCCTACTTCCTCCGCTTCGTACACTTCGTCCACGTCGTCCACTTCGTCCACTTAGTCCACTTCGTCAACTTTGTCCACTTCGCCCACTTCATCCATTTCGTCCACTTCGTCAACTTCCTCCACTTCCTCCACTTCGTCCAACTTAGTCCACTTAGTTAACTTAGTCCACTTCATCCACTTCGTCCACTTCGTCAACTTTGTCATCTTCCTCCATTTCCTCCACTTCCTTCAGTTTGTACACTTCCTCCACTTCCTCAACTTCGTCTACTTCGACCACTTCCTCCATTTCCTCCACTCTGTCTACTTCGTCCACTTAGTCCACTTCGTCAACTTAGTCCACTTCGTCCACATCATCCACTTCATCCACTTCGTCCACTTCCTCAACTTCCTCCACTTCCTCCACTTCCTCAACTTCGTCCATTTCCATCACTTCCTCCACTTCCTCCACTTCGTCCACTTCCTCCATTGCGACCACTTTGTCACCTTCGTCCACTTCGTCAACTTCCTCCACTTCTTCCAGTTCCTCCATCTCATCCACTTCATCCACTTCGTCCACTTCCTCAACTTCCTCAACTTCCTCCACTTCCTCAACTTCGTCCACTTCCTTCACTTCGTCCACTTCCTCCACTTCGTCCACTTCCTCCACTGCGTCCACTTCGTCACCTTTATCTACTTCCTCCACTTCCTACACTTCCTCCACTTCCTCCACACCCTCTTATTCTTCCACCTCCTCCACTCCCTCCACTTCTTCCACTTCCTCCACTTCCCCTAGTTCCTCCACTTCCTCCACTTAGTCAACTTAGACAACTTAGTCCACTTCGTCAACTTCATCCACTTCCTCCACTTCCTGCACTTCGTCCCCTTCCTCCACATCCTACTGATAACGGTTGAAAAACCGTTATTTTTATGCTTAAATTTGATACCAAAAGCAACCTTTAAGACTTAGAAACTAGCTTGAATTCATATTTTTGCTTTAGTTTTGAGAATAAGAGAGTTGAAAGTGAATTTAATGGTTTTGTGCAAGATTCCCTTCATTTTGTAGGCTGATTGAATGATTTGAAAGAAGAATTGAAATACTGAATGATTGGAGTGCTAAAAAGTAAACCAGAAACCAGAAAAGTCAACCAGTCAACCAGAAAAGTCAACCAGTCAACCAGAAAAGTCAACCAGTCAACCAGAATGCTGAAAAACCAACCATAACGAAGAAAAAGTCTGACCGAGTGGCGCTGAGCAGAAATTTGGCGCTGAGCGGCAGTTTTCAGGTGCCGAAATCACCGCTGAGGGGCAAAATAGCAGCTGGGGGGCAAAATGGATCAACCGCTAGTACCGCTCAGCGGTAAAATACCGCTGAGCGCCATACTAAATGGGCTTGGACTGGTTTTTTTGGCACTTTTATGGGCTTGGGCCTAATTTTTCTATATTTTTGGAATAGTATATAAGCTTTAGGACGTCTTAGGGTTTGTATCTTTGGCTAGAACGAAGCAAACACTCTCTCTTCCACCCCTTTGAAGGAGGATCTTGGATGCTCAAGCTTCCTCTTCACCTTTTTAGGGTTTTATCTTTCATTCTTTCATTGTAATTCATCTAGGTTCACCATGAATATGGTGAACTAAACTTTGTATGTTTGTTGGGGAATCAATGTAATCTTGTGAAGCTCTCATATATGGAATCTGTTTTTACATCTTTTAATTAAGACTTATGCTTTCTTTCATCATTAGTTAGGGTTTTTCCTCTTTGCTTAATGCTTGCATTGTTTAACTCATTCAATGCATGATTATTGGTTTTGTCGATACGGGCGCGTACGGGGAAGTCTAGATCCGGGGAATTTCTCCCAATATGATATTGGTTGTCGTTAAGCTCCTGCACTTATGAACTGATCATTAGGAATGCTAGGAATTGTATGAACTCGTGATTAGGGAGAAGCCTTCTAGAAAGGTACTTTAGAGAGTGACATTAACAATGATGATTTGAATGTTGAATTCC
Source organism: Vigna reflexopilosa (assembly GCA_027742785.1). NCBI lineage: Eukaryota > Viridiplantae > Streptophyta > Magnoliopsida > Fabales > Fabaceae > Vigna > Vigna reflexopilosa. Next base: position 20,019,879 of record CM050913.1, on the reverse strand, counting down.
TAAAATATATGAGAGTGGATAAGATGAAATTGACCCCCAACAACATATTCATACATATATTTCATTGAAAGTGTTTATCTTTCGCTTTTTGCCATTGATCAAAACTTCATGCATACATATTTAATTTTCGTCTTTTGCATATAAAATCCAAATATTTCGTCTTTAAGTCTTAGCTAATCAAGAAACCATACAACTAAACTAGGCCGTGAGTCCTTTGGGAAGAACGATACTTGGTCTTACCAAGTGTATTACTTGAACGATTCGGTCATACTTGCCGATTGAAAAACAAGTTTGTGACATCATATTTTGGTGTTCATAAATTTGTCCATCAAGTTTTTGGCGCCGTTGCCGGGGACTCGTGGTTTAACTGGTAATTTGTGTGATTATTGATTATCTTTGACTTTAATTTTGAATTTCTGATTTTATTTTTTTTTTCTGTTTTTATTTTATTTCATTTGATTTTATTTTATTTGATTTTATTTTATTTTAATTTTATTTGATTTGATTTGATTTGATTTGATTTGATTTGATTTTATTTTATTTTCTCTTTTTATTTTTCGGTTATTATTTTATTTTGTTTTATTTTTCCGTTTTTTTTATTTTCTGATTTTTTGTTTTTATTTTTATTTTTATTTTTTTGTTTTGTTTTTTGTTTTTTTTCGTTTTCTTTTTTTTTTCGTTTTCTGTTTTTATTTTTATTTTTATTTTATTTTTTTTCTGTTTTCTATTTTATGTTTTTATCTTCTATCTTGCTATCTTTTATCTTCTTATCATTTATTCTTTGTATCTTCTCTATCTTTTTGTGCTAACAAATATTTTCTAGAGTTTTGTGCCTAATGCTTGAAGGATGCAATTCGGACAAGAATTTAACTATATGGGCACTCAATTCTACCAAAGTAATCTCAACCACTGGTGGGAACCTCACTCAAGCATGGATCAAAGCCAATTTTGGCAAGCTGCTGGACAACTTGAGAACCAACCACAACAACAATGGCAGCAACAACCCTTTCTATCAGGAAGTTTGGATAGGTTGGAGGACACCCTTCAACGATTTTTGAAAAATTCCGATTCTACTCAGAAAAGCATTGAAGAATCATGTAAAAGAATGGAGATGCAACTTCGTTACATCAATCAGAGATTGAATGATGATGTTAATACTGAAGTTAACCTTAAGGAGGAAGGGCAAGTCATTATCACTGAAAGTGACAAGATTCTTGATGAGGAAAAATTAGAGGGAGATGAGGAAAGGGTAGAGAGAAAAGAGAAAGAAGAGTTGAGTGAGAAAGATGAAGATGAAGAAAAAGAAAAAGAAGTGGTTGAGAGAGAAGAGAGAAAGAAAATTTGTGTGAAAATAAAGAAGTTGAAGAGAAAAAGAGAAGGGAAGAAAAAAATAAAAGAAAAGAAAAAGAGAAAATTTGGGGAGAGAAAGCGTAAGAAAAAGAAGATGAGAGGAAACAAGAAGGAATCATATGAAAAATCCCATCCTCATCTAAAGAAGAATCATAGGAAGGAAAAGAAATTTAAGTGCTTTATGGAAATCTTCAAGAAATTGGAGATTAAAGTTCCTATGATTGAGACACTGCAACAGGTTCTTGGTTTAATTAAATTTCTAAAGAAGTTCAGTAGAAAGAAGAAGAAAAAGAAGATGGAACTTGAACTTTACTGGGTCAAGCTAGTGACATTAAAAGAGCGCTTGCTGGGAGGCAACCCAGTGATTTAAGAACTTTTAATTTTTGGTTTGGTGATGTAATTTTGAACTTTTGGGTATTTTTGTTTTTGTTATAAGTTTGTTACAGGGTTTACATCTACTGATGGATGTTAGGCGGAAGAGTATCTACTGAAGGATACTGTGTTTGTATACACCTACTGATGGGTGTTGGTAAGAAAGATTTGCATCTACTGAAGGGTGCTGGAGGATTTTGGGTCAGGCTCGTGATGTTAAACAAGCGCTACCTGGGAGGCAACCCAGTTGATTGATTTTATCTGTATTATTTGTTTTGATTCTGCTTTAGTTGCATGATAGGGATTGAATGTTTGAGTGATTTGAGAAATTAATTGCAGGGAGCAAGTGAGGGGCATGAGTCGAAGGCACCTAGGGTAAGCTAGGAAGAAGAAAAGCACAACACGAAAGTGCCGCTGAGCGGTGGTATCGTAAAAGGGGCTTAGGTTGCCCCTTAGCGGAACCCGAGCCCATTAGGGTATTTTTATACCCTAAGTCACGCTTTGGCCTTTATTTTTAGATTCTTCTCTGCACACACTCCTAAACATTTTTCCAAAGGTTCTCTACATTTTTCCTTTCATTCCTCTTTAGAAAATCTCCCTTCCACTCACTTTCTCACTAGTTTTCCATCTAAGTTTGGGGTTGGGAGAGAGCATCATTGATGGGGCTGAGTTTTTCAAAGCACTAAAGTAGGATTTGTTTTATCAATCACTTTTGTTTTTATAATAGGATTTGATGTACTAAATTGGAAACTTTGTCTGTTATGATGGTTTGCTTATGATTGTTGTTTGATAAGTAATGCCTGATGATGCTTTGATATTGATTGATGTTGAGAATGTGCACATTATATGCTTAAACAGGTGGTTCACAAGCATTGTGAACAAATGCAAGATGTTATGATTGTGATTATGATTCTAAGCAGGATGTTATATGTGGAATGTGAATGAGCTTATATGTGAGGTTTTGAGCTCCAGAGTTGTTATTGTTGAATACTATTACTGTGAAAGCATGAATGACTTTGCCCAGGTTTTCTATGATTGAATTACTTGCTTGTTTGCATCATATGATCAAGACCATTTGTTGATAACCCTTCTATTAGCCAAATTCATAAATTGAGCCCACTAAAAGAGAACACTATGTGTTATATCCTTTGAACCTCTAGCCTTAAACATGATTTGAAAACCCTTGTTGAAAAGCTTTACCTTGAGTTAAGTAGAAAATATTTTGTGGTATTGACAAATGTTCAAGTTTGGGGTTGTTGGAAAATAGAAAGGGAAATTGAAAGCATTGAGCTAAGAGCTAAGAATTAAGTATGTGAAAAGAAAAAGAAAAAGAGAAAGAAAAGAAAAGAAAAAGCAAAGCTCAATGCAAAAGAAAGTTGGGAATAAATAAGAATGATTGTGTTTATATGTTTCTCTTAACTCAAGGGTTTTGTGATCTAGAAAAACCAATTTTCTTGTTAGCCCAGCCACGTTATAAGCCATAGAAAAGTCCTTGTGATGATGCTTGCTGATAAGTGTTTTTGATTGTGGTTAAATGAAAGGCAAAGTTGATTCATGTGATATTGTAATAGTAGAGTGAATGAGTGAATATCTCCTATACACTTGTGTGTTTGAGTGAAACACTTTATCTAGTGAGGATACATTCCTTGAACACATCAGAACATCTTTTCTTAGTTAATTGATCATTCATGAAAATAGCATTTGTTGGATAGTATGTGTTTGAGTGATCACTAAAAGCATGTGCACATCTTGATTGAAGTCTTGATGATGAGCTAAATTGAGTATTTACTTGTCTTGAAAGAAGGATTTTTGAATGTGGTGAACCATTATATGGATTGATGGAAGATTGAGTTACATCTTGTTCGCTTGAGGACAAGCAAAGTTTTAAGTTTGGGGTTGTGATAACGGTTGAAAAACCGTTATTTTTATGCTTAAATTTGATACCAAAAGCAACCTTTAAGACTTAGAAACTAGCTTGAATTCATATTTTTGCTTTAGTTTTGAAAATAAGAGAGTTGAAAGTGAATTTAATGGTTTTGTGCAAGATTCCCTTCATTTTGTAGGCTAATTGAATGATTTGAAAGAAGAATTGAAATACCGAATGATTGGAGTGCTAAAAAGTCAACCAGAAACCAGAAAAGTCAACCAGTTAACCAGAAAAGTCAACCAGTCAACCAGAATGCTGAAAAACCAACCAGAACGCAGAAAAAGTCTGACCGAGTGGCGCTGAGCGGCAGTTTTCAGGTGCCGAAATCACCGCTAAGGGGCAAAACAGCAGCTGGGGGGCAAAATGGGTCAACCGCTAGTACCGCTCAGCGGTAAAATACCGCTGAGCGCCATTCTCAATGGGCTTGGACTGGTTTTTTGGCACTTTTATGGGCTTGGGCCTAATTTTTCTGTATTTTTGGAATAGTATATAAGCTTTAGGACGTCTTAGGGTTTGTATCTTTGGCTGGAACGAAGCAAACACTCTCTCTTCCACCCCTTTGAAGGAGGATCTTGGATGCTCAGGCTTCCTCTTCACCTTTTTAGGGTTTTATCTTTCATTCTTTCATTGTAATTCATCTAGGTTCACCATGAATATGGTGAACTAAACTCTGTATTTTTGTTCGGGAATCAATGTAATCTTGTGAAGCTCTCATATATGGAATCTGTTTTTACATCTTTTAATTAAGACTTATGCTTTCTTTCATCATTAGTTAGGGTTTTTCCTCTTTGCTTAATGCTTGCATTGTTTAACTCATTCGATGCATGATTATTGGTTTTGTCGATACGGGCGCGTACGGGGAAGTCTAGATCCGGGGAATTTCTCCCAATATGATATTGGTTGTCGTTAAGCTCCTGCACTTATGAACTGATCATTAGGAATGCTAGGAATTGTATGAACTCGTGATTAGGGAGAAGCCTTCTAGAAAGGTACTTTAGAGAGTGGCATTAACAATGATGATTTGAATGTTGAATTCCTAAAATATATGAGAATGGATAAGATGAAATTGACCCCAACAACATATTCATACATATATTTCATTGAAAGTGTTTATCTTTCGCTTTTTGCCATTGATCAAAACTTCATGCATACATATTTAATTTTCGTCTTTTGCATATAAAATCCAAATATTTCGTCTTTAAGTCTTAGCTAATCAAGAAACCATACAACTAAACTAGGCCGTGAGTCCTTTGGGAAGAACGATACTTGGTCTTACCAAGTTTATTACTTGAACGATTCGGTCATACTTGCCGATTGAAAAACAAGTTTGTGACATCATATTTTGGTGTTCATAAATTTGTCCATCACCTACACTTACTCAGCTTCATCCACTTAGTCCACTGCCTCCACTTCCTCCACCTCCTCCACATTCTCCACCTCCTCCACTCCCTCTACTTCTTCCACTTCCTCCACTTCCTCCAGTTCCTCCACTTCGTCCACTTAGTCAACTTAGTCAACTTAGTCCATTTCGTCAACTTCGTCCACTTCCTCCCGTTCCTCCACTTCCTCCAATTCCTCCACTTCCTCCACTTCCTCCACTTCCTCCACTTCGTCAACTTCCTCCACCTCGTCCACTTCTTCCACTTCGTCCACTTCGTCAACTTCCTGCACTTCCTCCAGTTCCTACACTTCGTCCACTTCCTCCACTTCCTACACTTAGTCCACTTCATCAACTTCGTCCACTTCGTCCAATTAGTCCACTTCGTCCCTTTCGTCCACTTCCTCCACTTCCTCCACCTCCTCCACTCACTCCACTTCTTCCACTTCGTCAACTTCCTCCAGTTCCTCCACCGTGTCCACTTAGTCAACTTAGTCAACTTAGTCCACTCGTCAACTTCGTCCACTTCCTCCAATTCCTCAACTTCCTCCAGTTCCCCCACTTCATCCACTTCTTCCACTTCCTCCACTTCCTCCACTCCCAATACTTCTTCCACTTCCTCCACTTTGTCCACAACTCAACTTAGTCCACTTGGTCAACTTAGTCCACTTCGTCAACTTCGACCACTTCGTCAAATTCGTCCACTTCGTCCACTTCATCAACTTCGTCCACTTCGTCCACTTCGTCAACTTTGTCCACTTCGTACACTTCCTCCACTTCGTCCACTTCCTCCACTTCGTCCACTTCCTCCAGTTCCTCCACTTAGTCCACTTCATCCATTTTGTCAACTTTGTCCACTTCGTCCATTTCGTCCACTTCGTCAACTTCGTCCACTTCGTCCGCTTCGTCCGCTTCGTCCAATTCGTCCAATTCGTACACTTCGCCGACTTCCTTCACTTCCTCCACTCCCTCCTCTTCTTCCACTTTGTCCACTTCCTCCAGTTCCTCCACTTCGTCCACTTCGTCAACTTGGACAACTTCGTCAACTTCGTCCACTTCCTCTCGTTCCTCCACTTCCTCCAATTCCTCCAATTCCTCCACTTCCTCCACTTCCTCCACTTCGTCAACTTCCTCCACCTCGTCCACTTCTTCCACTTCGTCCACTTCGTCAACTTCCTGCACTTCCTCCAGTTCCTACACTTCGTCCACTTCCTCCACTTCCTACACTTACTCCACTTCATCAACTTCGTCCACTTCGTCCATTTAGTCCACTTCGTCCCTTTCGTCCACTTCCTCCACTTTCTCCACCTCCTCCACTCACTCCACTTCTTCCACTTCGTCAACTTCCTCCAGTTCCTCCACCATGTCCACTTAGTCAACTTAGTCAACTTAGTCCACTCGTCAACTTCGTCCACTTCCTCCAATTCCTCAACTTCCTCCAGTTCCCCCACTTCGTCCACTTCTTCCACTTCCTCCACTTCCTCCACTCCCAATACTTCTTCAACTTCCTCCACTTCCTCCACTTTGTCCATAACTCAACTTAGTCCACTTCGTCAACTTAGTACACTTCGTCAACTTCGACCACTTCGTCAAATTCGTCCACTTCGTCCACTTCATCAACTTCGTCCACTTCGTCCACTTCGTACACTTCCTCCACTTCGTCCACTTGCTCCACTTCGTCCACTTACTCCAGTTCCTCCACTTAGTCCACTTAGTCCACTTCATCCATTTCGTCAACTTCGTCCACTTCGTCCATTTCGTCCACTTCGTCAACTTCGTCCACTTTGTCCGCTTCGTCCGCTTCGTCCACTTCGTCCAATTCGTCCACTTCGTACACTTCGCCCACTTCCTCCACTTCCTCCACTCCCTCCACTTCTTCCACTTCGTCCACTTCCTCCAGTTCCTCCACTTCGTCTACTTCGTCAACTTGGACAACTTCGTCAACTTCGTCCACTTCCTCAACTCCCTCCATTTCATCCACTTAGTCCACTTAGTCCACTTCGTCAACTTTGTCCACGTCGTCCACTTCGCCTACTTTGTTCACTTAGTCCACTTCATCAACTTGGTCCACTTTGTCAACTTCGTCCACTATGTCAACTTCGTCCACTTCCTCCACTCCCTCCACTCCCTCCACTCCCTCCACTTCTTCCACTTCCTCCAGTTCCTCCACTTTGTCAATTTAGTCCACTTCGTCAACTTAGTCCACTTCGTCCAACTTAGTCCACTTCGACCACTTCCTCCATTTCTTCCACTTCCTCTGCTTCGTATACCTCGTCCACGTCATCCACTTCGTCCACTTAGTCCACTTCGTCAACTTAGTCCACTTAATCCACTTCTTCAACTTCGTCCACTTCGCCTACTTCGTCCACGTCGTCAACTTTGTCCACTTCGTCCACTTTGTTAACTTCCTCCACTTCCTCCGCTTCCTCCACTTCCTCCACTACCTCCACTTCGTCCACTTTGTCAACTTCCTTCACCTCCTTGACTTCCTCCACTTCCTCCACTTCCTACCACTTCCCCCACTTCCTCCACTTCCTCCATTTCGTCCACTTCGTCAACTTCGTCGACTTCCTCAACTTCGTCCACCTCGTCCAGTTCCTCCACTTCCTCCAGTTCCTCCACTTCGTCCACTTCGTCCACTTCGTCAAGTTCCTCCAGTTCCTCCAGTTCCTGCACTTCCTCCACTTCCTCCAATTCCTCCAGTTCCCCCACTTCCTCCACTTCCTCCACTCCCTCTACTTCTTCCACTTCGTCCACTTCCTCCAGTTCCTCCACTATGTCCACTACTCAACTTAGTCAACTTAGTCCACTTCGTCAACTTAGTCCACTTCGTCAACTTCGTCCACTTCGTCCACCTCGTACACTTCCTCATCTTCCTCCATTTCGCCCACTTCGTCAACTTCGTCCACTTCGTCCAGTTCCTCCACTTCCTCCACTTCGTCCACTACGTCAACTTCTTCCACTTCGTCACCTTCGTCCACTTCGTCAAGTTCCTCCACTTCCTCCACTTCCTCCACTTCCACCACTTCGTCAACTTCGTCCACCTCGTCCACTTCTTCCATTTCGTCTACTTCGTCCACTTTGTCCACTTCGTCCAGTTCGTCAACTTCGTCAACTTCCTACACTTCCTCCAGTTCCTGCACTTCGTCCACTTCCTCCACTTCCTACACTTACTCCACTTCATCCACTTCGTCCAGTTCGTCTATTTCGTCCACTTAGTCCACTTCGTCAACTTAGTCCACTTCGTCCACTTCATCGACTTCGTCCACTTCGTCAACGTCCTCTACTTCCTCCACTTCCTACACTTCGTCCAACTTAGTCCACTTAGTTATATAGTCCACTTCATCCAATTCGTCCACTTAGTCAACTTCGTCAGCTTTCTCTACTTCCTCAACTTCGTCCACTTCGACCAATTCCTCCATTTCCTCCACTTCCTTCACTTTCTACACTTCGTCCACGTCGTCCACTTTGTCAACTCCGTCCACTTCGTCAACTTCCCCAACTTCCTCCACTTCCTTCACTTCCTCAACTTCGTCCACTTCGACCACTTCCTCCATTTCCTCCACTTCCTTCACCTCCTTCACTTCCTCCACATAGTCCACTTCCTCCACTTTCTCCACTACCTCTACTTCGTCCACTTCCTCCACTTCCTCCACTTCGTCCACTTCGTCAACTTCGTCCACTTCCTCCACTTCGACCACTTCGTCACCTTCGTCCACTTCATCAAGTTCCTCCACTTCCTCCACTTCCTCCACTTCCTCCACTTCATCCGCTTCGTCCACTTAGTTAACTTAGTCAACTTAGTCCTCTTCGTCAACTTCGTCCACTTCCTCCACTTCCTGCACTTCGTCCACTTCCTCCACTTCTTACACTTACTCCACTTCATCCACTTAGTCCACTTAGTCCACTTCCTCCACCTCCTCCACTCCCTCCACTTCATCCCCTTCGTCCATTTCGTCCAGTTCCTCCACTTCGTCCACTTAGTCAACTTAGTCAATTTAGTCCACTTCGTCAACTTCGTCCTCTTCCAACAGTTCCTCCACTTCGTCCACTTCCTCCACTTCCTGCACTTCCTCATCTTCCTCCACTTCGTCCACTTTGTCAACTTAGTCCATTTCGACCACTTCGTCTACTTCGTCCACTTCCTCCACTTCGTACACTTCCTCCACTTCCTCCACTTCCTACACTTCCATCACTTCCTCTACTCCCTCCACTTCGTCCACTTAGTCCACTTCGTCAACTTTGTCCACACCGTCGACTTCGCCTACTTCATTCACTTAGTCCACTTCATCAACTTCGTCCACTTCATCAACTTCGTCCACTTTGTCAACTTCGTCCACTTAGTTCACTTCCTCCACTTCCTCCACTCCCTCCACTTCGTCCACTTCGTCAACTTCATCCACCTCATCCACTTCGTCTGCTTCATCCACTTCGTTAACTTCGTTAACTTCGTCCACTTCCTCCACTTCGTCTACTTCCTCACTTTCCTACACTTCCTCCACTTCATCCACTTCGTGCATTTCGTCCACTTCGTCCACTTAGTCCACTTAGACAACTTAGTCCCTTCGTCCACTTCGTCCACTTCCTCCACTTCCTCCACTTCCTCCACTTCGTCCACTTAGTCCACTTCGTCCACTTTGTCAACTTCCTTCACCTCCTTGACTTCCTCCACTTCCTCTACTTCCTCCACGACCTCCACTTCCTGCACTACCTCCATTTCGTCCACTTCGTCAACTTCGTCCACTTCCTCCACTTCCTAAATTCGTCCACTTCGTCCAGTTCCTCCACTTCCTCCAGTTCCTCTACTTCGTCCACTTCGTCCACTTCGTCCATTTCGTCACCTTCGTCCACTTCGTCAAGTTCCTCCAGTTCCTCCACTTCCTCCACTTCGTCAACTTCATCCACCTTGTCCACTTCGTCCACTTCCTCCGGTTCCTACACTTCGTCCACTTCCTCCACTTCCTACACTTACTCCACTTCATCCACTTAGTCCACTTAGTCCACTTCGTCCACTTCCTCCACTTCCTCCACCCCCTCCACTTCTTCCACTTCTTCCAGTTCGTCCACTTCCTCCAGTTCCTCCACTACGTTCACTTAGTCAACTTAGTCCACTTCGTCAACTTCGTCCACTTCCTTCATATCCTCCACTTCCTCCAGTTCCCGCACATCGTCCACTTCCTCCACTCCCTCTACTTCTTCCATTTCGTCCACTTCCTTCAGTTCCTCCACTATGACCACTACACAACTTAGTCAACTTAGTCCACTTCGTCAACCTAGTCCACTTCGTCAACTTCGTCAACTTTCTCCCCTTCGTCCACTTCGTCAACTTCTTCCACTTCGTCACCTTCGTCCACTTCGTCAAGTTCCTCCACTTCCTCCACTTCCTCCAGTTCCTCCACTTCCTCCACTTCGTCAACTTCGTCCACTTCGTCAAGTTCCTCCAGTTCCTCCACTTCCTCCACTTCCTCTAGTTCGTCCACTTCGTCCACTAATAACAGTTGAAAAACTGTTATTTTCATGCTTAAAATTGATACTAAAAGCAACCTTTAGACTTAGAAACTAGCTTGAAATCATGCCTTTTATCCATATTTTCAGAAATAAGAGAGCTGGACAGGTTTATGCTTGATTTAAGTGTTTTTGTGCAGGTTTTGAGGTGAATTTGGTGAAAGAAGTGAAGAAGGAGAGAGATGACATTAGAAAAGACAAGAAAGAGTGCAAAAGTAGAAGCCGAAGGCACCGCTCAGCGGCAATTTACCGCTGAGCGGCACTCAGGAGGTTGCGGGAGTCACGCTGAGGGGCAAAATGGCCGCTGAGGGGAAGAAACGAGTCACGCAACCACCGCTGAGCGGCACTTTTATGGACTTGGGCTTTTGTAATCTTTTGTAATTCTAGAATAGTATATAAGGACTTGCACGTCCTAGAGTTAGTATCTTTGGCAGAAACGAGGCAAACACTCTCTCTTCCACCCCTTTGAAGGAGGATCTTGGATGCTCAGGCTACCTCTTCACCTTTATTGGGTTTATTCTTTCATACTTTCATTGTAATTCATCTAGGTTCACCATGAATATGGTGAACTAAACCTTGTATGTTTGTTGGGGAATCAATGTAATCTCTTGAAGCTCTCATATATGGAATCTGTTGCTTACATCTTTTAATTAAGACTTATGCTTTCTTTGATCATTAGTTAGGGATTTTCCTCTTTGCTCAATGCTTGCATAGTTTAACTCATTCCATGCATGATTATTGGTTTTGTCGATACGGGCACGTACGGGGAAGTCTAGATCCGGGGAATTTCTCCCAATATTATACTGACAATATTATATTGGTTGTTATTAAGCTCCTGCACTCATGAACTAATCATTAGGAATGCTAGGAATTGTATGAACTCGTGATTAGGGAGAAGCCATCTAGAATGGTACATTAGAGAGTGGCATTAACAATGATGACTTGAATGTTGAATTCCTAAAATATATGAGAGTGGATGAGATGAAATTGACCCCCAACAACATATTCATTCATATAATTCATTGAAAGTGTTTATCTTTTGTCTTTGCCATTGATCAAACTTCATGCATACATGTTTATTTTCTGTCTTGCATTTTAAAATCTAAATATTTCGTTTGTAAGTCCTAGCTAATCAACAAATCACATAACTAAACTAGGCCGTGAGTCCTTTGGGAAGAACGATACTTGGTCTTACCAAGTTTATTACTTGAACGATTCGGTCATACTTGCCGATTGTGAAACAAGTTTGTGACATCATATTTTGGTGCTTACAAATTTGTCCATCAAGTTTTTGGCGCCGTTGCCGGGGACTCGTGGTTTAACTGGTTAATTTGTGTGATTATTGATTATCTTTGACTTTAATTTTGAATTTCTGTTTTTATTTTTCTGTTTTTATTTTTTTTATCTTTATCTTTTTAGATTAGATTAGATTATATTTGATTTTATTTTATCTTTTAGATTAGGTAAGATTTTATTTTTTTTAGATTAGGTTTTATTTGATTCTATCTTCTAAATCTTTTTATCTTCTGAATATATCTTTTCTTCTATATCTTTTTGTGCTAACAAATCTTTTCTAGGGTTTTGTTTTCTTGTGTATGCAGGAAGCAATTCGAACTAGAAGTAAGAAAACAACCGAACCACTTCTTGAAGGTCTAGACGAGAGTAGAAGGAGGAGAAGAATCAGAACGTCTAGAGAACTTTTTCCTTCTCCAGAAACTCTCCTACAATCATCACCACAAGGTTCTGTTCAAAGCACAGGGAGTATGGAGAACAATAATAATGCTAGAAGAACTCTTGCAGATTACATTAATCTTGCTGGACCTCAGCACTTCAACAGCATAGCTAGACCTAGAGTCAATGCAGCCAATATGGAGGTCAAGCCAGCATTAATTCAACTGGTGAAGAGTAATCAATTTAATGGGTTATCTCACGAAAGCCCATATGAGCACCTTACTACCTTCAATGAGATCTGCAACACGGTCAAGATTAATGGGGTGCCAGACGAAGCTATCAAACTTAGCTTGTTCCCTTTCTCATTGGGGGGCAATGCTAAGCTTTGGTTGAACTCTTTTCCAGAAGAAAGTTTCACAGAGTGGGAAGCAGTGGTTACAAAGTTTTTAAATAAATACTTCCCACAATCTAAAGTGACTAAGGGTAAGCAAGAGATTTCTTCATTCAAGCAGGGCATGGAAGAATCACTTGGACATGCATGGGACAGGTACAAAGGCTTGTTACGCAAAACTCCAATGCATGGTTTCAGAAAAGAAGAAGTAGTCTTAATTTTCCTTGGAGGGCTTGGTTCACAAACCAAGATGATGCTGAACGCCTCAGCAGGAGGCAATATTAAATGGAAAACTCCAGAGGAAGCAACTGAAATTATTGAAAATATGGCTACTAGTGACAACGAACTCAGTATTGAAAAAGGAGATTTTAATCAGAAGGAGTTGTTACAATTACATGATGCTCTGCTAGCTCAAAATAGAACTCTTTCTCAACAGCTTGAAGAAGTAACCATGAAACTTTCTCAAATACCACAGGAAATACAACAGGTCTCAATGGTTCAAAAGCAACAAAAATGGCAGATGCAATTTAATCCAGTTGAGAAAGCAACAAAGCTTGAAGAGACTTTCCAGAGATTTTTGAAGACAAATGCGTCCTACTGTCATAATGTGGATACTGCATTTAAAAAAATGGAGGTCTATGTTGAGAGAATAGTGGACGAGATTAAACATGATAATCCTGGAAAGGAGTGTAAAACTGTTGTGACTAGAAGTGGTAGAGTGTTAGAGGAGAGACAAAAAGAGAGAAAGGATAAAGAAAATGAGAGTGAGAGTGAAAAAGAAACATGTGAAGAAAGAGTTGAGAGAGAGAAAAAGAGAAAAGAAGAAGAGGAGAGGAGAGAAAAAAATGAGAGAGAAGAGAGACAGAAAGAAAGAGAGTATGAAAAGCCACTTCCTTATCCAAAGGGTTATTCAAGGAAGGAGAAAGAAAAGCAGTTGGAAAGATTCATGGAACTGTTTAAGAAGTTGGAGATCACTATACCATTCTCTGAAGCATTGCAACAGATGCCTGCATATGCAAAATTCTTGAAGGAACTTCTCACAAAGAAACACAAATACATTGAGAAGGAAACTATCAATATACAGGGTAATTGCAGTGCAATCATACAGAAACTACCTCCTAAACTTAAAGATCCAGGAAGCTTCACTATCCCATGCACCATAGGAGATGTGAAAGTTGGAAGAGCATTGATTGATTTGGGAGCTAGCATTAATCTAATGCCGCTATCCATGTGCAGAACAATTCAGGGGCTAGAAATTAAACCAACCAGGATGGCTCTTCAGTTGGCAGACAGGTCTCTTAAATATCCATATGGAGTGGTTGAAGATGTTCTAGTGAAGGTCGACAAATTTGTATTCCCAGTAGATTTCATTGTGATGGAGATGGAAGGAACTAGTGATGTTCCTCTTATTCTTGGGAGACCTTTTATGAAGACTGCTAGAGTTTTGATTGATGTAGAGAATGGTAAGCTTAAATTGAGAGTTGATGATGAGGAAGTTACTTTTGATGTGTCCAAAGCCATGACGTATCCAAATGATGACAAAGCATGTTTTCAATTTGATGAACTTGATGAAGTTTGTATGGTTCAAGAAAGAATGGTGCGTAATATTTCTCCATTGGAAAAAACGCTCATTGATGCATGTGAGGATTTGGATGAAGAAGAAGAGAAATTGATTGATGAATGTCTGATGGACTTGGAAACATTGAAAAAGGGTCCAGAGGAAGATCCAATATTTGAAACAATTGATAAGGAAGAAGCAATCAAAGCACAGTTGCCAGAATTGAAAAGATTGCCATCTCATTTGAAATATGTGTTTTTAGAAGAGGGTGGAACAAAGCCAGTCATCATCAGTAACTCTTTATCTTTACAGGAAGAAGAGCAGTTGATAGAAATTTTGAAAGCCAACAAAGAAGCAATTGGGTGGTCAATATCAGATCTCAAAGGTATTAGCCCAACTTATTGCATGCACAAGATTTTTATGGAAGAAGACTATAAACCAAGTGCTCAACCGCAGAGAAGGTTAAATCCTGTTATGAAGGAGGTGGTCAGAAAAGAAGTGTTGAAACTGCTAGAAGCTGGTATCATCTATCCAATCTCTGACAGTGAATGGGTGAGTCCAGTACAGGTGGTTCCAAAGAAAGGTGGGATGACAGTAATTTATAATGAGAAGAATGAACTTATTCCTACTCGGACAGTTACTGGCTGGCGTATGTGCATTGATTACAGGAAGCTGAATAAAGCTACTAGGAAAGATCATTTTCCTCTTCCCTTCATGGATCAGATGCTAGAAAGGTTATCAGGGCAGGCTTTCTATTGTTTTCTAGATGGATATTCTGGATATAATCAAATTGTGGTAGATCCAAAAGACCAGGAGAAGACGACTTTTACTTGTCCTTTTGGTATCTTTGCATATAGAAAGATGCCTTTTGGATTATGTAATGCTCCAGCTACGTTTCAGAGGTGTATGCAGGCAATCTTTTCTGATCTTTTAGAAAAATGCATTGAAGTATTCATGGATGATTTCTCAGTTTTTGGAAACTCTTTCCAAAGATGTTTAGCTAATTTGAACACTGTCCTCAAAAGATGTGTTCAGACAAATCTGGTTTTGAATTGGGAGAAATGTCATTTTATGGTAACTGAAGGGATTGTACTGGGGCATAAAATCTCTGCTAAAGGAATTGAGGTGGATAAAGCCAAAGTAGAAGTCATTGAGAAACTGCCTCCACCAACAAATGTAAGGGGGATTAGGAGTTTTCTTGGTCATGCTGGGTTCTATAGAAGATTCATCAAAGATTTCTCAAAAATTGCTAAACCTTTGAGTAATCTTTTGATGAAGGATGCTCCTTTTGTGATGAATGAAGACTGCCTGAAAGCTTTTGATATATTGAAGCAGAAGCTAGTGTCAGCTCCAGTAATTGTAGCACCAGATTGGAATCAAAATTTTGAATTAATGTGTGATGCAAGTGATTATGCAATAGGAGTTGTCCTTGGTCAGAGGAAAGAACAAAAGTTTCATCCAATTTATTATGCTAGCAAGGTGCTGAATGATGCTCAATTGAATTATGCTACCACAGAGAAAGAGTTTCTTGCCATTGTATATGCTCTAGAGAAATTTAGACCTTATCTTATTGGGTCTAAGGTGATTGTCTATACAGATCATGCAGCTATCAAATATTTGTTGACAAAACCAGATTCTAAGCCACGTCTTATTAGATGGGTACTATTGTTGCAAGAATTTGATGTAGAAATCCGTGATAAGAAAGGAAGTGAGAACTTAATTGCTGATCATTTGTCACGGTTAGTCAACAATGAGGTCACTAGCAAGGAGTCTGAAATCTGGGAATCTTTTTCAGATGAATCACTCATGTATATTCAGCAGAGGCCCTGGTTTGCTGATATGGCAAATTTCAAAGCTGCAAGAGTCATGCCAGAAGACTTAACTTGGCAACAGAGAAAGAAATTTCTGCATGATGCCAAGCAGTTTGTGTGGGATGATCCGTATTTGTTCAAAATTGGAGCAGATAATCTTCTGAGGAGATGTGTTACAAATGAAGAAGCAGAAGGAATTCTCTGGCATTGTCATGATTCACCTTATGGAGGACATTTTAATGGAGAAAGAACAGCAGCAAAAGTCCTTCAATCAGGGTTTTATTGGCCAACTTTATTTAAAGATGCTCATAATCATGCTAGGAATTGTGATAAATGTCAAAGAGCAGGGACAATCACTAAACGTCATGAGATGCCTTTACAAGGTATTTTAGAGGTTGAGGTTTTTGATTGTTGGGGTATTGACTTTGTTGGGCCCTTCCCTCCATCTTTCAACAATGAATATATTCTGGTAGCAGTGGATTATGTGAGTAAATGGGTGGAAGCATTGGCTTGTCCTAAAAATGATGCTAGCACGGTAATTAAATTCCTGAAGAGGCAGATATTCTCACGATTTGGCACTCCAAGAGTGTTGATTAGTGATGGAGGATCTCATTTTTGCAATTATCAGCTAGAGAAAGTACTTAAACACTATGGAGTGAAGCATAAGGTAGCTGCACCTTATCATCCACAAACCAATGGACAAGCTGAGGTATCTAACAGGGAGATAAAAAGAATCCTGGAAAAAACTGTGACTTCATCAAGGAAGGATTGGTCTCTCAAATTGGATGATGCTCTTTGGGCTTATAGAACAGCAATGAAGACGTCTATGGGATTATCACCATTTCAATTAGTCTATGGGAAAGCATGCCATTTGCCAGTTGAATTGGAGCATAGAGCATTATGGGCTTTGAAATTCTTGAATTTTGATCCTTATGACACTCAATGCACACGCAGACGGCAGATTTTGGAGCTTGAAGAAATGCGCTTACATGCATATGATTCATCCAAGGCTTACAAAGACAAAATGAAATTCTATCATGACAGGAAGTTGGTGAATAGAGTTTTCAATCCAGGACAACAGGTATTATTGTTCAATTCAAGATTGAAGATATTTCCTGGGAAGTTGAAGTCAAAATGGACAGGACCATTTGTGATAAAAGAAGTGCATCCACATGGAGCAATTGAAATATTTAATCCATCTGCTGATGATCCACAGAAAAGTTGGGTGGTAAATGGTCAACGTCTCAAGCCCTATCTAGGGGGAGAGGTGCAACAATTTTCCACAATGATGTTGTTGGTTGATCCTTGAAAGTTGGGTCAGGCTCGGGACGTTAAACAAGCGCTTACTGGGAGGCAACCCAGTATCTTGTAAGTATGTTTGTTTTTGTTTTTAGATTAGGGTTTGATGTACTCTATTGAACACCTGGTTTCTTATGATGGTTTGCTATTAACTGTGATTGTGTGATGAGTAATGCTTGAATGATGCTTATGATTAATTGATGTTGAGATGAATTGCACAGAAAATGCTTATACAGGTGATTCACAAGCTTTGTGAACAAATGCAGGTTATCATGATTGTGATTGTGAAATTAAGCAGGATGTGTATGTCAAATGTGAATGAGCTTATATGTGAGGTTTTGAGCTCCAGAGTTGTTATTGTTGAATGCTATTACTTTGAAAGCATGAATGATTTTGCCCAGGTTTTCTATGATTGAATTAATTGCTTGTTTTACATCATGTGATCAAGGCCGTGTTTTTAAAACCCTTTTTATTGGCCAAATACATAAAGTTAGCCCATTAAAAGAGAACACTTTGTGTTCTATCCTTTGAACCCTTAGCCTTGAATATACACTGAAAACCCTTGATTGAAAATCTTTACCTTGAGTTAAGTAGAAGATCTTGTGTGGTATTGTTAAATGTTCAAGTTTGGGGTTGTTGGGAAAACATGAAAAAGGAAAAGCATTGAGCTAAGAGCTAAAAAAAAAAAAAGGTAAGAATATGCAAAGAAAAAGAAAAGAAAAGAAAAAGAAGTAAAGCTCAATGCAAATGCAAAGACAAAAGAAAGTTGGGAATGAATAAGAATAATTGTGTTGTTATGATTCTCTTAACTCAAGGACTTTGTGATCCAGAAAAACCAATTTTCTTGTTAGCCCAGCCACGTTATAAGCCATTGAAATGTCCTTGTGATGATGCATGCTTGTGAATGTTTTTGATTGTGGTAAAATGAAAGGCAAAGTTGATTCATGTGACATTGTGATAGTAGAGTGAATGAGTGAAACACTTTACCTCTTATACACTTGTGTGTTGAGTGAAACACTTTACCTAGTGAGGAAATAGTCCATAGGTACATGAACATCCATGCTTAATTGATTGATCATTCATGAAAAATAGCATTTGTTGGAATCTAGATGACTTTGTGAAACACTAAAGCATGTGCACATCTTAATTGAACTCTTGGTCATAAGTTTGAGTGAAGTTGTTACTTATCTTGAAAAGAGAATTTTGAATGAGTGAACCATCATATGAATTGGTTGGAGATGGAGTTACATTTTGTTTGCTTGAGGACAAGCAAAGTTCTATGTTTGGGGTTGTGATAACAGTTGAAAAACTGTTATTTTCATGCTTAAAATTGATACTAAAAGCAACCTTTAGACTTAGAAACTAGCTTGAAATCATGCCTTTTATCCATATTTTCAGAAATAAGAGAGCTGGACAGGTTTATGCTTGATTTAAGTGTTTTTGTGCAGGTTTTGAGGTGAATTTGGTGAAAGAAGTGAAGAAGGAGAGAGATGACATTAGAAAAGACAAGAAAGAGTGCAAAAGTAGAAGCCGAAGGCACCGCTCAGCGGCAATTTACCGCTGAGCGGCACTCAGGAGGTTGCGGGAGTCACGCTGAGGGGCAAAATGGCCGCTGAGGGGAAGAAACGAGTCACGCAACCACCGCTGAGCGGCACTTTTATGGACTTGGGCTTTTGTAATCTTTTGTAATTCTAGAATAGTATATAAGGACTTGCACGTCCTAGAGTTAGTATCTTTGGCAGAAACGAGGCAAACACTCTCTCTTCCACCCCTTTGAAGGAGGATCTTGGATGCTCAGGCTACCTCTTCACCTTTATTGGGTTTATTCTTTCATACTTTCATTGTAATTCATCTAGGTTCACCATGAATATGGTGAACTAAACCTTGTATGTTTGTTGGGGAATCAATGTAATCTCTTGAAGCTCTCATATATGGAATCTGTTGCTTACATCTTTTAATTAAGACTTATGCTTTCTTTCATCATTAGTTAGGGATTTTCCTCTTTGCTCAATGCTTGCATAGTTTAACTCATTCCATGCATGATTATTGGTTTTGTCGATACGGGCACGTACGGGGAAGTCTAGATCCGGGGAATTTCTCCCAATATTATACTGACAATATTATATTGGTTGTTATTAAGCTCCTACACTCATGAACTAATCATTAGGAATGCTAGGAATTGTATGAACTCGTGATTAGGGAGAAGCCATCTAGAATGGTACATTAGAGAGTGGCATTAACAATGATGACTTGAATGTTGAATTCCTAAAATATATGAGAATGGATGAGATGAAATTGACCCCCAACAACATATTCATTCATATAATTCATTGAAAGTGTTTATCTTTTGTCTTTGCCATTGATCAAACTTCATGCATACATGTTTATTTTCTGTCTTGCATTTTAAAATCTAAATATTTCGTTTGTAAGTCCTAGCTAATCAACAAATCACATAACTAAACTAGGCCGTGAGTCCTTTGGGAAGAACGATACTTGGTCTTACCAAGTTTATTACTTGAACGATTCGGTCATACTTGCCGATTATGAAACAAGTTTGTGACATCATATTTTGGTGCTTACAAATTTGTCCATCATCCACCTCGTCCACTTCTTCCACTTCGTCCACTTCGTCCACTTCGTCCACTTCGTCCACTTCGTCCACTTCGTCAACTTCCTGCACTTCCTCCAGTTCCTGCACTTCGTCCACTTCCTCCACTTCCTGCAATTACTCCACTTCATCCACTTCGTCCACTTAGTCCACTTCTTCCACTTCCTCCACTCCCTCCACTCCCTCCACTTCTTCCACTTCGTTCACTTCCTCCAATTCCTCCATTTTGTCCACTAAGTCAACTTAGTCCACTTTGTCAACTTAGTCCACTTCGTCCAACTTAGTCAACTTCAACCATTTCCTCCATTTCTTCCACTTCCTCCGCTTCGTATACTTCGTCCACGTCATCCACTTCGTCCACTTAGTCCACTTCGTCAACTTAGTCCCCTTAGTCCACTTAATCTACTTCTTCAACTTCGTCCACTTCGCCTACTTCGTCCACTTCGTCAACTTTGTCCACTTCATCCACTTTGTTAACTACCTCCACTTCGTCCACTTCATCTACTTCGTCACTTAGTCCACTTCGTCCAACTTAGTCCATTTCGTCCACTTCGACCACTTCCTCCATTTCCTCCACTTCCTTCGCTTCGTACACTTCGTCCACGTCGTCCACTTCGTCTACTTCGTCCACTTAGTCCACTTCGTCAATTTAGTCCACTTCGTCCACTTCATCGACTTCGTCCACTTCGTCGACTTCCTCCACTTCCTCCACTTCCTCCACTTCCTCCAATTCCTCCACTTTCTCCACCTCCTCCAGTCCCTCCACTTCTTGCACTTCGTCCACTTCCTCCTGTTCCTCCACTTCATCCACTTAGTCAACTTAGTCAACTTAGTCCACTTAGTCCACTTCGTCAACTTCGTCCACTTCGTCCACTTCCTCCAGTTCCTCCACTTCCTCCAATTCTTCAGCTTCGTCCACTTCCTCCACTTCATCCACTTCGTCAACTTAGTCCCCTTCCTCCACTTCGTCAACTTCCTCCACTTCCTCCACTACCTCCACTTCCTCCACTTCCTCCACTTCCTCCACTTCCTCCACTTCCTTCACCTCTTTCACTTCCTCCACATAGTCCACTTGCTCCACTTCCTCCACTTCGTCCACTTCCTCCACTTCCTCCACTTCGTCAACTTCGTCCACTTGCTCCACTTCATCCACTTCGTCACTTTCGTCCACTTCGTCATGCTCCTCCACTTCCTCCACTTCGTCCACTTCGTCCACTTCGTCAACTTCGTCCACCTCGTCCACTTCTTCCACTTCTTCCACTTCTTCCACTTCGTCCACTCCGTCCACTTCGTCAACTTCCTCGACGTCCTGCACTTGCTCCACTTCCTACACTTACTCCACTTCATCCACTTCCTCCACTTCGTCCAGTTCGTCAACTTCGTCCACCTCGTCCACTTAGTCCACTTAGTCCACTTCGTCCACTTCGTCCACTTCCTCCACTCCCTCCACTTCCTCCACCTCCTCCACTCCCTGCACTTCTTCCACTTCGTCCACTTCCTCCAGGTCCTCCACTTCATCCACTTAGTCCGCTTAGTCAAGTTAGTCCACTTCGTCAACTTCGTCCAGTTCCTCAAGTTCCTCCACTTCCTCCACTTCGTCCACTTCGTCCACTTGCGCCACTTCCTCCACTTCGTCCACTTCGTCAACTTAGTCCACTTCGTCCACTTTGTCAACTTCGTCCACTTCGTCCACTTCGTCAACTTCGTCCACTTCGTCCACTTCGTCAACTTCCTCCACTTCCTCCACTTCCTACACTTCCTCCACTTCCTCTACTTCCTCTACTTCCTGCACTCCCTCCACTTCTTCCACTTCCTCCAGTTCCTCCACTTCGTCCACTTAGTCAACTTATTCAACTTAGTCCACTTCGTCAACTTCGCCACCTCGTCCACTTCGTCATATTCGTCCACTTCGTCTACTTAGTCCACTTCGTCCCCTTAGTCGACTTCGTCAACTTCCTCCACTTCATCCACTTCATCCACTTACTCCACTTCGTCCACTTCCTCGCTTTCGTCCACTTCCTCCACTTCGTCCAACTTAGTCCACTTCGAGCACTTCCTCCATTTCCTTCACTTCCTCCACTTCATCCACGTCATCCAGTTCGTCTACTTCGTCCTCTTAGTCCACTTCGTTAACTTAGTCCACTTCGTCAACTTCCTCCAGTTCCTCCAGTTCCTCCACTTCCTCCAGTTCCTCCACTTCGTCCACTTCGTCCAACTTAGTCCACTTAGTTAACTTAGTCCACTTACTCCACTTCCTCCACTTCGCCCAATTCGGCAACTACGTCAACTTCCTCCACTTCCTCCACTTCGACCACTTTCTCCATTTCCTCCACCTCCTCCACTTCGTACACTTTGTCCATGTCGTCCACTTAGTCCATTTCCTCAACTTAGTCCACTTCGTCAACTTCGTCCACTACCTCCATTTGCTCCACTTCGTCACCTTCGTCCACTTCGTCAAGTTCGTCCACTTCCTCGAGTTCCTCCACTTTGTCCACTTCGTCAACTTCGTCCAATTTCCTCTCCTTCGTGCACCTCGTCGACTTCTTCCACCTCGTCCACTTCTTCCACTTCGTGCACTTCGTCCACTTCGTCCACTTCGTCAACATCCTCCACTTCCTGCACTTCGTCCACTTCGTCCACTTCGTCCACTTCCCACACTTACTCCACTTCATGCACTTCGTCCACTTCGTCCACTTCGTCCACTTCGTCCACTTCGTACACTTCTTACACTTTGTCCACTTCGTCCACTTCCTCCACTTCGTCCTCTTCCTCCACTTCTTCAACTTCGTCCACTTCGTCCACTTCCTTCACCTCCTTCACTTCCTCCACATAGTCCACTTCCTCCACTACCACCACTTCGTCCACTTCCTCCACTTCCTCCACTTCGTCCACTTCGTCAACTTCGTCCACTTCCTCCACTTCGTCCCCTTCGTCACCTTTGTCCACTTCGTCCAGTTCCTCCACTTCCTCAAGTTCCTCCACTTTGTCCACTTAGTCCACTTCGTCAACTTGATCCACTTCGTCTGCTTCGTTCACCTCGTCCACTTCTTCCACCTCCTGCACTTCGTCCACTTCGTCCATTTAGTCCACTTAGTTCCCTTAGTCCACTTCGTCCACACAGTCCATTTCGTCCACTTCCTCCACTTCCTCCACTTCCTCCACTTCCTCCACCTCCTCCACTCCCTCCACTTCTTCTACTTCGTCCATTTTCTCCAGTTCCTCCACTTATCCACTTAGTCAACTTAGTCCACTTCGTCCACTTTGTCAAATTCGTCCACTTTGTCAACTTCGTCCCCTTCGTCCACTTCGTCCACTTCGTCAACTTCGTCAGTTCCTCCACTTCCTACACTTCCTACACTTTCTCCACTTCGTCCACTTTGTCAACTT
The DNA here is from genome assembly GCA_027742785.1 of Vigna reflexopilosa. Classification (NCBI taxonomy): domain Eukaryota; kingdom Viridiplantae; phylum Streptophyta; class Magnoliopsida; order Fabales; family Fabaceae; genus Vigna; species Vigna reflexopilosa. The sequence goes on along the minus strand of CM050913.1, from coordinate 19,996,622 downwards.
CGTCCACTTTGTCGACTTCGTCCACTTCTTCCACTTCGTCCACTTCGTCAACTTCGTCCACTTCGTCTACTTCCTCTACTTCTTCCAGTTCCTCGACTTCCTCCAGTTCCTCCACTTCCTCAACTTCCTCCACTTCGTCCAACTTAGTCCACTTAGTTAACTATGTCCAGTTCGTCCACTTCGTCAACTTCCTCCACTTCGTCCAGTTCGACCAATTCTTCCATTTCCTCCACTTCCTCCACTTCGTACACTTCGTCCACGTCGTCCACTTCGTCCACTTCGTCCACTTCGTCCACTTCGTCCACTTCGTCAACTTAGTCCACTTCGTCAACTTCGTCCACTTCATCCAGTTCTTCCACTTGGTCCACTTAGTCCACTTAGTCCACTTCGTCCACTTCATCATCTTCGTGCACTTCGTCCACTTCGTCCATTTCGTCCACTTTCTCCACTTCCTCCACTTCCTCCACTTCCTCCAGTTCCTCCAGCTCCTCCACTCCCTCCACTTCTTCCACTTCGTTCATTTCCTCCAGTTCCTCCACTTCATCCAATTAGTCCACGTAGTCAACTTAGTCCACTTCGTCCACTTCCTTCAGTTCCTCCAGTTCCTCCACTTCCTCCACTTCCTCCACTTCCTCCACTTCCAACACTTCGTCAACTTAGTCCACTTCGTCCACTTCGTCAACTTTGTCCACTTCGTCCACTTCCTCTCCTCTTCGTCCACTTAGTCAACTTCGTGCACTTAGTCCACTTCGTCAATTTTGTCCACGTCGTCCACTTAGTCCACTTCGTCAACTTCGTCCACTTCGTCCACTTCGTCCACTTTGTCAACTTCGTCCACTTCGTCTACTTCCCCACATCCTGCACTCCCTCCAGTTCTTCCACTTAGTCCACTTCGTCCACTTAGTCGACTTCGTCCGCTTCCTCCATTTCGTCCGCTTCCTCCATTTTGTCCACTTCCTCCACTTCGTCCAACTTAGTCCACTTCGACCACTTGCTCCATTTCCTCCACTTCCTCCGCTTCGTACACTTCGTCCACGTAGTCCACTTCGTCTACTTTGTCCACTTAGTCCACTTCCTCAACTTAGTCCACTTCGTCAACTTCGTCCACTTTGTCAACTTCTTCAACTTCGTCCACTTCGTCAACTTTGTCCACTTCGTCCACTTTGTCAACTTCCTCCTCGTCCTCTAGTTCCTCCACTTCGTCCACTTTGTCCACTTCCTTCACCTCCTTCACTTCCTGTACATAGTGCACTCCCTCCACTACCTCCACTTCGTCCACTTCGTCCCCCTAGTCTACTTCTTCAACTTGGTCCTCTTGCTCCACTTCCTCCACTTCCTCCACTTCCTCCAATTCCTCCACTCCCTCCACTTCCTCCACCTCCTCCACTCCCTGCACTTCTTCCACTTCCTCCACTTCCTCCACTTCCTCCACTTAGTCAACTTAGACAACTTAGTCTACTTCGTCAACTTCGTCCACTTCCTCCACTTCCTCCACTTCCTACACTTACTCCACTTCATCAATTTAGTCCACTTAGTCGAGTTAATCCACTTCCTCCACTTCCTCCACTTCCAACACTTCCTCCACCTCCTACACTCCCTCCACTTCTTCCACTTCGTCCACTTCCTCTAGTTCCTCCACTTCGTCCACTTAGTCAACTTCGTCCAATTCCTCCAGTTCCTCCACTTCCTCCACTTCCTCCACTTCCTGCACTTCCTCATCTTCCTCCACTTCGTCCACTTCGTCGACTTAGTCCACTTCGCCATTTCTTCCACTTCTCCATTTCCTACACTTCCACCACTTCCTCCACACCCTCCACTTCGTCAACTAAGTCAACTTTGTCACTTCGTCAACTTTGTCCATGTCGTCCACTTCGCCTACTTCGTTCACTTCGTCCACTTCGTCAACTTCGTCCACTTCGTCAACTTCCTCCACTTTGTCAACTTCGTCCACTTCGCCCACTTCGTCCACTTCCTCCACTCCCTCCGCTCCCTCCACTTCTTCCACTTCTTCCACTTCCTCCAGTTCCTTCACTTTGACCACTTCGTCAGCTTAGTCCACTTCGTCCAACTTAGTCCACTTCGACCACTTCCTCCATTTCTTCCACTTCCTCCGCTTCGTATACTTCGTCCACGTCGTCCACTTAGTCCACTTCGTCAACTTCGTCCACTTCGCCTACTTCGTCCACTTCGCCTACTTCGTCCACTTCGTCATCTTTGTCCACTTCATCCACTTTGTTAACTTCCTCCACTTCCTTCACTACCTCCACTTGCTTCACCTCTTTCACATCCTCCACATAGTCCACTTCGTCCACTACCGCCACTTCGTCCACTTCGTCCAATTGGTCCACTTCGTCTATTTCCTCAACTTCGTCCACTTCCTCCAGTTCCTCCACTTCGTCCACTACTTCAACTTCGTCCACTTCGCCACTTCGTCAAGTTCCTCCACTTCCTCCACTTCCTCCACTTCGTCATCTTCGTCCACCTCGTCCCCTTCTTCCACTTCGTCCACTTCGTTAACTTCATCTACTTCCTCCAGTTCTTGCAGTTCGTCCACTTCCTCCATTTCCTACACTTACTCTACTTCATCCACTTCGTCCACTTTGTCCACTTTGTCCACTTCCTCCACTTCCTCCGCTTTCTCCACCTCCTCCAGTTCCTCCAGTTCCTCCACTTCCTCCACTCCCTCCACCTCTTCCACTTCTTCCACTTCCTCCAGTTCCTCAACTTTAACCACTTCGTCAACTTAGTCCACTTCGTCCAACTTAGTCCACTTCGACCACTTCTTCCATTTCTTCCACTTGCTCAACTTCGTACACTTCGTCCACTTCGTCCACTTAGTCCACTTCGTCAACTTAGTCCACTTAATCAACTTTTTCAACTTCGTCCACTCCGCCTACTTCGTCCACTTCGTCATCTTTGTCCACTTCGTCCACTTTGTTAATTTCCTCCACTTCCACCACTTCCTCATCTACCTCCACTTCGTCCACTTCCTTCACGTCTTTCACTTCCTAAACATAGCCCACTTCCTCCACTTCCTCCACTACCTCCACTTCCTCCACTTCCTCCACTTCCTCCACTTCGTCAACTTCGTCCACTTCCTCCAGTTCCTCCACCTCCTCCACTTCGTCATCTTCGTCCACCTCGTCCCCTTCTTCTAGTTTGTCCACTTTGTTAACTTCCTCCACTTCCTCCAGTTCTTGCACTTCGTCCGCTTCCTCCACTTCCTACACTTACTCTACTTCATCCACTTCGTACAACTTCGTCCACTTACTCCACTTAGTCCACTTAGTCCACTTCGTCAACTTCGTCCACTACCTCTAATTCCTCCACTTCCTCTAGTTCCTCTACTTCGTCCACTTCCTCCACTCCCTCTACTTCTTCCACTTCGTCCACTTCCTCCAGTTCCTCCACTTTGTCCACTACTCAACTTAGTCAACGTAGTTCAAATCGTCAACTTAGTCCACTTTGTCAACTTCGTCTACTTCGTCAACTTCGTCCACTTCGTCCACTTCCTCCACTTCCTGCACTTCCTCCACTTCCTTCACTTCCTCCACTTCCTCCACTTCCTCCACTTCCTCCTCTTCCTCCACTTCCTCCACTCCCTCCACTTCTTCCACTACCTCCAATTCCTCCAGTGGAAGCCACTTAGTAAACTTAGTCCACTTCGTCAACTTAGTCCACTTCGTCAACTTCGTCCACTTCGTCAACTTTGTCCACTTCGTCCACTTTGTCCACTTAGTCAACTTAGTAAACTTTGTCCACTTCGTCAACTTCACCACTTCGTCCACTTCATCTACTTCGTCCCTTAGTCCACTTCGTCAAACTTAGTCCACTTCGTCCACTTCAACCACTTCCTCCATTTCCTCCACTTCCTCCGTTTCGTACACTTCGTCCACGTCGTCAACTTCGTCCACTTAGTCCACTTCGTTAACTTAGTCCACTTCGTTAACTTAGTCCACTTCCTCCACTTCATCCACTTAGTCCACTTAGTCCACTTCCTCCACTTCTTCCACTTCCTCCACCTCCTGCACTCCCTCAACTTCTTCCACTTCGTCGACTTCCTCCAGTTCCTCCACTTCGACCACTTAGTCAACTTAGTCAACTTAGTCCACTTCGTCAACTTCGTCCAGTTCCTCCAGTTCCTCCACTTCCTCCAGTTCCTCCATTTCGTCCACTTCCTCCACTTCCTCATCTTCCTCCACTTCCTCCACTTCCTCCACTTCCTCCACTTAGTCAACTTAGTCCATTCCGACCACTTCGTCTAATTCGTCCACTTCCTCCACTTCGTCAACTTCCTCCACTTCCTCCACTTCCAACACTTCCACCACTTCCTCCACTCCCTCCACTTCGTCCACTTAGTCCACTTAGTCCACTTCGTCCACTTTGTCCACGTCGTCCACTTCGCCTACTTCGTTCACTTAGTCCACTTCGTCAACTTGGTCGACTTCGTCAACTTCGTCCACTTCGTCAACTTCGCCCACTTCGTTCACTTAGTCAACTTAGTAAACTTTGTCCACTTCGTCAACTTCACCACTTCGTCCACTTCGTCAACTTCGTCCACTTCGTCAACTTCGTCCACTTCCTCGACTTCCTCCACTACCTCTACTTCGTCCACTTCATCTACTTCGTCCCTTAGTCCACTTCGTCAAACTTAGTCCACTTCGTCCACTTCAACCACTTCCTCCATTTCCTCCACTTCCTCCGTTTCGTACACTTCGTCCACGTCGTCAACTTCGTCCACTTAGTCCACTTCGTTAACTTAGTCCACTTCCTTCACTTCATCCACTTAGTCCACTTAGTCCACTTAGTCCACTTAGTCCACTTCCTCCACTTCTTCCACTTCCTCCACCTCCTCCACTCCCTCAACTTCTTCCACTTCGTCGACTTCCTCCAGTTCCTCCACTTCGACCACTTAGTCAACTTAGTCAACTTAGTCCACTTCGTCAACTTCGTCCACTTCCTCCAGTTCCTCCACTTCCTCCACTTCCTCCACTTCCTCCAGTTCCTCCACTTCGTCCACTTCCTCCACTTCCTGCACTTCCTCATCTTCCTCCACTTCCTCCACTTCCTCCACTTAGTCAACTTAGTCCATTCCGACCACTTCGTCTAATTCGTCCACTTCCTCCACTTCGTCAACTTCCTCCACTTCCTCCACTTCCAACACTTCCACCACTTCCTCCACTCCCTCCACTTCGTCCACTTAGTCCACTTAGTCGACTTCGTCCACTTTGTCCACGTCGTCCACTTCGCCTACTTCGTTCACTTAGTCCACTTCGTCAACTTGGTCGACTTCGTCAACTTCGTCCACTTTGTCAACTTCGTCCACTTCCTCCACTTCCTCCACTCCCTCCACTTAGTCAACTTAGTCCACTTCGTCAACTTAGTACACTTCGTCCAACTTAGTCCACTTCAACCATTTCCTCCATTTCGTCCACTTCGTCTACATCGTCCACTTCGTCCACTTCGTCACCTTCGTCCACTTCGTCAAGTTCCTCCATTTCCTCCAGTTCCTCTACTTCCTCCACTTCGTCCACCTCGTCCACTTCGTTCACTTCATCAACTTCGTCCACTTCGTTCACTTCATCCACTTCGTCCAGTTCGTCCACTTCGTCAACTTCCTGCACTTCCTCCAGTTCCTGCACTTCGTCCACTTCCTCCACCTCCTCCACTCCTTGCACTTCTTCCACTTCGTCCACTTCCTCCAGTTCCTCTACGTCCACTTAGTCAACTTACTCAACTTCGTCCACTTCATCCACTTATTCCACTTCGTCCACTTCCTCCACTTCCTCCACTTCCTCCACCTCCTCCACTCCCTCCACTTCTTCCACTTCGTCCAGTTCCTCCAGTTCCTCCACTACGTCCACTTAGTCAACTTAGTCAACTTAGTCCACTTTGTCAACTTCGTCCACGTCCTCCAATTCGTCCACTTCCTCCAGTTCCCCCACTTCGTCCACTCCCTCTACTTCTTCCACGTCGTCCACTTCCTCCAGTTCCTCCACTTTGTCCACTACTCAACTTAGTCAACTTAGTCCACTTAGTCCACTTCGTCAACTTCGTCCATTTGGTCAACTTCGTCCACTTCGTCCACTTCGTACACTTCCTCCACTTCGTCCAGTACCTCCAGTAACTCCACTCCCTCCACTTCTTCCACTTCGTCCAATTCCTCCAATTCCTCCACTTAGTCCACTTAGTCCACTTCGTCAACTTCGTCCAATTCGTCAACTTCGTCCACTTCGTCAACTTCGTCCACTTCCTCCAATTCCTCCACTTCCTCCACTTCGTCCACTTCCTCCACTTCCTCCACTTCCTCCACTTCCTCCACTCCCTCCACTTCTTCTACATCGTCCACTTCCTCCAGTTCCTCCACTTCATCCACTTCGTCAACTTCGTCCACTTCGTTCACTTCGTCTACTTCGTCCACTTCGTCCAGTTCGTCCACTTCGTCCACTTCGTCAACTTCGTCCACTTCGTCTACTTCCTCTACTTCCTCTACTTCCTCCACTTCCTCCAATTCCTCCACTTCCTCCACTTCCTCCACTTACTCAACTTCCTCCACTTCCTCCACTCCCTCCACTTCTTCTACATCGTCCACTTCCTCCTGTTCCTCCACTTCATCCACTTTGTCACTTCGTCCACTTCGTCACTTCGTCCACTTCTCCACTTCGTTCACTCGTCACTTCGTCCACTTCGTTCACTTCGTCCACGTCGTCCACTTCGTCTACTTCCTCTACTTCCTCTACTTCCTCCACTTCCTCCACTACCTCAACTTCGTCTACTTCGTCACTTGGTCCACTTCGTCCAACTTAGTCCACTTAGTCCACTTCGACCACTTCGACCACTTCCTCCATTTCCTCCACTTCCTCCGCTTCGTACACTTCGTCCACGTCGTCTACTTCGTCCACTTCGTGTACTTCGTCCATTGAGTCCACTTCGTCAACTTAGTCCACTTCGTCCACTTCATCCACTTCGTCCACTTCGTCAACTTCCTCTACTTCCTCCACGTCCTCCACTTCGTCCAATCTAGTCCACTTAGTTAACTTAGTTCACTTCATCCAATTCCTCCACATCCTCAACTTCGTCCACTTCGACCACTTCCTCCACTTCCTCCACTTCCTTCACTTTGTACACTTCGTCCACGTCATCCACTTTGTCTACTTCGTCCACTTAGTCTACTTCGTCAACTTAGTCCACTTCGTCCACTTCCTCCACTTCCTCCACTTCGTCAACTTCCTCCACTTTCTCAACTTCCTCCACTTCGACCACTTCCTCCATTTCCTCCACTTCCTCCACTTTGTCCACATCCTTGACCTCCTTCACTTCCTCCACTTCCTCCACTACCTCTACTTCCTCCACTTCCTCCACTTCCTCCACTTCCTCAACTTCGTCCACTTCGTCAACTTTGTCCACTTCGTCCACTTCGTCAACTTCGTCCACATCGTCCACTTCGTCACCTTCGTCCACTTCGTCAATTCCTCCACTTCCTCCACTTCCTCCAGTTCCTCCACTTCGTCCATTTCGTGAACTTCATCCACCTCGTCTACTTCTTCCACTTCTTCGACTTCCTCCACTTCCTACACTTCCTCCCCTTCCTCCACTCCCTCCACTTCCTCCACCTCCTCCACTCCCTCCACTTCTTCCACTTCCTCCACTTCCTCTAGTTCCTCCACTTCGTCCACTTAGTCAACTTAGTCAACTTAGTCAAGTTCGTCCACTTTCTTCTCTTCCTGGACTTCGTCCACTTCCTGCACTTCCTACACTTAGTCCACTTCCTCCGCCTCCTCCACCTCCTCCACCCCCTCCACTTCTTCCACTTCGTCCACTTCCTCCAGTTCCTCCACTTCGTCCACTTAGTCAACTTAGTCCACTTCGTCAACTTCGTCCACTTCCTCCAGTTCCTCCACTTCCTCTTGTTCCTCCACTTCCAGCATTTCCTCATCTTCCTCCACTTCCTCCACTTCGTCAACTTAGTCCATTTCGACCACTTCGTCCAATTCGTCCACTTCCTCCACTTCCTCCACTTCCTACACTTCCATCACTTCCTCCACTCCCTCCACTTAGTCCACTTAGTCCACTTCGTCAACTTTGTCCACGTCGTCCACTTCGCCTACTTCGTTCACTTAGTCCACTTCGTCAACTTCGTCCACTTTGTCAACTTCGTCCACTTCCTCCACTTCCTCCACTCCCTCCACTTCTTCCACTTCGTCCACTTCCTCCATTTCGTCCACTTTGTCCACTTAGTCAACTTAGTTCACTTCGTCAACCTAGTCCACTTTGTCCAACTTAGTCCACTTCGACCACTTCCTCCATTTCTTCCACTTCGACCACTTCCTCCATTTCTTCCACTTCCTCCGCTTCGTATACTTCGTCCACGTCATCCACTTCGTGCACTTCGTCAACTTAGTCCACTTAGTCCACTTATCCACTTCTTCAACTTCGTCCACTTCGCCTACTTAATCCACTTCGTCAACTTTGTCCACTTCCTCCACTTTGTTAACTTCCTCCACTTCCTCCACTACCTCCACTTCGTCCACTTCCTTCACCTCCTTGACTTCCTCCACATAGTCCCCTCCTCCACTTCCTCCACTACCTCCACTTCCTCCACTTCCTCCATTTCGTCCACTTCGTCAACTTCGTCCACTTCCTCAACTTCGTCCACTTCCTCAGGTTCCTCCACTTCGTCAACTTCGTCAACTTCGTCCACTTCGTCACCTTCGTCCACTTCGTCAAGTTCCTCCACTTCCTCCACTTGGTCCACTTCCTCCACTTCGTCAAGTTCGTCCACCTCATCCACTTCTTCCACTTTGTCCACTTCATCCACTTCGTCCACTTCGTCAATTTCCTGCACTTCCTCCAGTTCCTGCACTTCGTCCACTTCCTCCACTTCCTACACTTACTCCACTTCATCCACTTCGCCCACTTAGTCCACTTAGTCCACTTAATCCACTTCCTCCACTTCCTCCACCTCCTCCACTCCCTCCACTTCTTCCACTTCGTCCACTTCCTCCATTTCCTCCACTACGTCCACTCAGTCAACTTAGTCAACTTCGTCCACTTCCTCCAATTCCTCCACTTCCTTCAGTTCCCCCACTTCGTCCACTTCCTCCACTCCCTCTACTTCTTCCACTTCGTCCACTTCCTCTAGTTCCTCCACTTTGTCCACTACTGAACTTAGTCAACTTAGTCTACTTCGTCAACTTAAACCACTTCGTCAACTTTGTCCAGTTCGTCAACTTCGTCCAATTCGTCCACTTCCTCCAGTTCCTCCACTTCCTCCTCTCCCTCCACTTCTTTCACTTCGTCCACTTCCTCCAGTTCCTCCACTTAGTCCACTTCGTCAACGTCGTCCACTTCGTCAACGTCGTCCACTTCGTCAACTTCGTCCACTTCGTCCACTTATCCACTTCGTCCACTTCGTCCACTTCGTACACTTCCTCCACTTCCTCCACTTCCTCCACTTGCTCAAGTTCCTCCACTCCCTCCACTTCTTCCACTTAGTCAACTTGGTCCACTTCGTCAAATTCGTCCACTTAGTCCACTTCCTCCAGTTCCTCCACTTCGTCAACTTCGTCAACTTCGTCCACTTCGTCAACTTCGTCAACTTCGTCCACTTCGTCCACTTCGTCAACTTCGTCCACTTTGTGTACTTCCTCTACTTCCTCCAATTCCTACACTACCTACACTTCGTCCACTTCACCTACTTCGTCACTTAGTCCACTTCGTCCAACTTAGTCCACTTCGTCCACTTCGACCACTTCCTCCATTTCCTGCATTTCCCCCGCTTCGTACACTTCGTCCACTTAGTCCACTTCGTCAACTTAGTCCATTTCGTCCACTTCATCCACTTCGACCACTTCGTCAACCTCCTCCACTTCCTCCACTTCCTCCACTTCCTCGACTTAGTCCAACTTAGTCCATTTAGTTAACTTAGTCCACTTCATCCAATTCGTCCACTTCCTCAACTTCCTCCACTTGCACAACTTCGTCCACTTCGACCACTTCCTCCCTTTGCTCCACTTCCTCCACTTTGTCCACTTCCCTCAACTCCTTCCATTCTTCCACATAGTCCACTTCCTCCACTTCCTCCACTACCTCTACTTCGTCCACTTCCTCCACTTCGTCAACTTCGTCCACTTCCTCCACTTTGTCCACTTCGTCACCTTCGTCCACTTCGTCAAGATCCTCCACTTCGTCCACTTCGTCCACTTCGTCAACTTCGTCCACCTCGTCCACTTCGTCCACTTCCTCCACTTCCTCCAGTTCCTCAACTTCGTCCACTTCGACCACTTCCTCCATTTCCACCACTTCCTCCACTTTGTCCACTTCCTTAACCTCCTTCACTTCCTCCACGTAGTCCACTTCCTCCACTTCCTCCACTACCTCTACTTCGTCCACTTCGTCCACTTCCTCCACTTCGTCAACTTCGTCCATTTCCTCCACTTCGTCCACTTCCCCCACTTCGTCCACTTCGTCCACTTTGTCCACTTCGTCCACTTCGTCCACTTCGTACCTGCACTTCCTCCACTCCCTCCACTTCTTCCACTTAGTCAACTTAGTCAACTTAGTCCACTTCGTCAACTTCATCCACTTCCTCCAATTCCTCCACTTCCTCCAATTCCTCGACTCCCTCTACTTCTTCCACTTCGTCCACTTCCTCCAATTCCTCCATTTTGTCCACTACTCAACTTAGTCAACATAGTCCACTTCGTCAACTTAGTCCACTTCGTCAACTTCGTCCACTTCGTCCACTTCGTCCACTTCCTCCACTTCCTCCACTTTCTTCACTTCCTCCACTGCCTCCACTTCTTCCACTTTGTCCACTTCCTCCAATTCCTCCACTTTGTCCACTTCGTCAACTTCGTCCACTTCGTCAACTTCCTCCACTTCCTCCACTTCCTCCACTTCCTCCGCTTCCTCCACTTCCTCCGCTTCCTCCACTTCCTCCACTTCCTCCACTTCCTCCACTTCCTCCAATTCCTCCACTCCTCCACTTCTTCCACTTCGTCCACTTCCTCCACTTCCTCCACTTCGTCAACTTCGTCAACTTCGTCCACTTCGTCCACTTTGTCCAGTTCGTCTACTTCCTCTACTTCCTCCACTTCCTACACTACCTCCACTTCGTCCACTTCATCTACTTCGTCCACGTCGTCCACTTCGTCCACTTAGTCCACTTCGCCAACTTAGTCCACTTCGTCCACTTCATCCACTTCATCCACTTCGTCGACTTCCTCCACTTCCTCCACTTCCTCAACTTCGTCTATTTTAGACCATTTAGTTAACTTAGTCCACTTCATCCAATTCGTCCACTTCCTCAACTTCCTCCACTTCCTTCACTTGCTCAACTTCGTCCACTTCGACCACTTCCTCCATTTCCTCCACTTCCTCCAGTTTGTCTACTTCCTTCACCTCCTTGACTTCCTCCACATAGTTAACTTCCTTCAGTTCCTCCACTTCGACCACTTAGTCAACTTAGTCAACTTAGTCCACTTCGTCAACTTCGTCCACTTCCTCCACTTCCTCCAGTTCCTCCACTTCCTCCAGTTCCTCCACTTCGTCCACTTCCTCCACTTCCTCATCTTCCTCCACTTCCTCCACTTCCTCCACTTCCTCCACTTAGTCAACTTAGTCCATTCCGACCACTTCGTCTACTTCGTCCACTTCCTCCACTTCGTCAACTTCCTCCACTTCCTCCACTTCCAACACTTCCACCACTTCCTCCACTCCCTCCACTTCGTCCACTTAGTCCACTTAGTCCACTTCGTCCACTTCGTCCACGTCGTCCACTTCGCCTACTTCGTTCACTTAGTCCACTTCGTCAACTTGGTCGACTTCGTCAACTTCGTCCACTTCGTCAACTTCGCCCACTTCGTTCACTTAGTCAACTTAGTCAACTTTGTCCACTTCGTCAACTTCACCACTTCGTCCACTTCGTCAACTTCGTCCACTTCGTCAACTTCGTCCACTTCCTCGACTTCCTCCACTACCTCTACTTCGTCCACTTCATCTACTTCGTCCCTTAGTCCACTTCGTCAAACTTAGTCCACTTCGTCCACTTCAACCACTTCCTCCATTTCCTCCACTTCCTCCGTTTCGTACACTTCGTCCACGTCGTCAACTTCGTCCACTTAGTCCACTTCGTTAACTTAGTCCACTTCCTTCACTTCATCCACTTAGTCCACTTAGTCCACTTAGTCCACTTAGTCCACTTCCTCCACTTCTTCCACTTCCTCCACCTCCTCCACTCCCTCAACTTCTTCCACTTCGTCGACTTCCTCCAGTTCCTCCACTTCGACCACTTAGTCAACTTAGTCAACTTAGTCCACTTCGTCAACTTCGTCCACTTCCTCCAGTTCCTCCACTTCCTCCAGTTCCTCCAGTTCCTCCAGTTCCTCCACTTCGTCCACTTCCTCCACTTCCTGCACTTCCTCATCTTCCTCCACTTCCTCCACTTCCTCCACTTAGTCAACTTAGTCCA
>CM050913.1:19904224-19984050 GCA_027742785.1 Vigna reflexopilosa | reverse complement strand
AAGTGGAGTACATGGAGGAAGTGGAGGAAGTTGACGAAGTGGAAGTAGTGGATGAGGTGGACAAAGCTGACGATGTGAACGAAGTGGAGGAGTGGACGAACTGGAGGAAGTGGAGGAACTTGACGAAGGGGACGAAGTTGATGAAGTGGAGGAAGTGGACGAAGTTGAGGAAGTGGAGGAAGTAGACGAAGTGGAGGTTGTGGAGGAAATGGAGGAAGTCGATTATGTAGAGGAAGTGAAGGAGGTGAAGGAAGTGGACGAAGTGGAGGTAGAGGTGGAAGTGGAAGAAGTGGAGGAAGTTGACAAAGTGGAGGAAGTGGACGAAGTTCAAAAAGTTGTCGAAGTGGACGAAGTGGACTAAGTGGACGAAGTAGACGAAGTGGACGACGTGGACGAAGTGGAGGAAGTGGCGGAAATGGAAGAAGTGGACGAAGTGCACGAAGTGGAGGAAGTTGACGAAGTTGACGAATTGGACGAAGTGCACTAAGTTAAATAAGTAGACTAACTGGACGAAGTGAACGAAGTGGACGAAGTTGGACGAAGTGGACAAAGTGGACAAAGTGGACCAAGTTGATGAAGTCGACTAAGTGGACAAAGTCGACTAAGTGGACGAAGTGGACGAAGTTGACGAAGTGGACGAAGTGGAGGAGCTGGAGGAAGTGGAGGAAGTGGAGGAACTTGACGAAGTGGACGAAGTGGACGAAGTGGACGAAGTGGACGAAGTGAAGGAAGTGGACGAAGTGGAGGTAGTGGATGAAGTTGACGAAGTGGACGAAGTAGAGGAAGTGGACGAAGTAGATGAAGTGGACGAAGTAGATGAACTTGACGAAGTGGACGAACTGGACTAAGTGGACGAAGTTGACGAAGTGGACGAAGTGGACGAAGTGGCGAGGTTGACGAAGTGGACTAAGTTGACTAAGTGGACGAAGTGGAGGAACTGGAGGAACTGGACGAAGTGGAAGGAGTGGAGGGAGGGGAGGAAGTGGAGTAAATTAAGGAAGTGGACGAAGTTGAAGAAGTGGACGAAGTTGACGAATTGGACTAAGTGGACGAAGTAGGTGAAGTGGACGACGTGGACAAAGTTGACGAAGTGGACAAAGTGGAAGAAGTGGACTAAGCAGATGAAATCGAGGGAGCGGAGGAAATGGAGGAAGTGCACGAAGTGGAGGAAGTGGACTAAGTTGACGAAGTGGACGAACTGGAGGAACTGGAGGAAGTGGACGAAGTTGATGAAGTGGACTAAGTTGACTAAGTGGACGAAGTGGAGGAACTAGAGGAAGTGGACGTAATGGAAGAAGTGGAGGGAGTGGAGGAGGTGGAGGAACTGGAGGAAGTGGACGAAGTGGAAGAAGTGAAGGGAGTGGAGGAAGTGGAGTAAGTTGAGGAAGTGGAGGAAGTGGACGAAGTGGACGAAGTGGACGAAGTTGACGAACTCGACGAAGTTGACGAAGTTGACTAAGTTGATAGAGTGGACTAAGTGGACGAAGTAGACGAAGTAGACGAAATGGACAAAGTTGACAAAGTGGGGTAATGGAGGAGTGGAGGAAGTGGAGGTAGTGGAGGAGGTGGAGGAAGTGGAGGAAGTTGACAAAGTGGACGAAGTGGACAAAATTGACGAAATGGACGAAGTGGACGAAATGGACGAAGTTGACGAAGTGGACGAACTTGACGAAGTGGACTAAGTTGACGAAGTGGACGAAGTGGAGGAAGTGGAGGAAGTGGAGGAACTGGAGGAAGTGGAGGAACTGGAGGAACTGGAGGAACTAGAGGAAGTGGAGGAAGTTTACGAAGTGGACGAAGTGGACGAGGTGGACGAAGTTGACGAAGTGGACGAAGTGAAGGAGTTGAAGGAACTGGAGGAACTTGACGAAGTGGACGAAGTTGAGGAAGTGGACGAACTTGACGAAGTGGACTAAGTTGACGAAGTGGACGAAGTGGACGAAGTGGAGGAACTAAAGGAAGTGGAGGAACTGGACGAACTAGAGGAAGTGGAGGAAGTTGACGAAGTGGACGAAGTGGACGAAGTGGACGAAGTTGACGAAGTGGACGAGGTGGACGAGGTGGACGAAGTTGACGAAGTGGACGAAGTGAGGAGCTGGAGGAACTGGAGGAACTGGAGGAACTTGACGAAGTGGACGAAGTTGAGGAAGTGGACGAAGGGTAGGAAGTGGACGAAGTTGACGAAGTGGATGAAGTGGAGGAAGTGGACGAAGTGGAGGCAGTGGAGGAAGTGGAGGAAGTCGACTATGTGGAGGAAGTGAAGGAGGTGAAGGAAGTGGAGGAAGTGGAGGAAGTGGAGGAAGTTGACAAAGTGGAGGAAGTGGATGAAGTGGACGAAGCGGACGAAGTGGAAGAAGTGGACGAGGTGGACGAAGCTGACGAAGTGGACGAAGTGGAGGAGCTGGAGCAACTGGAGGAACTTGACGAAGAGGACGAAGTTGATGAAGTGGACGAAGTTGTCGAATTGGAGGAAGTGGACGAAGTTGACGAAGTGGACGAAGTGGACGAAGTGGAAGAAGTGGAGGAAGTGGAGGAAGTGGAGGTAGTGGATGTAGTGGAGGAAGTCGACTATGTGGAAGAAGTGAAGGAGGTGAAGGAAGTGGACGAAGTGGAGGTAGTGGTGGAAGTGGAGGAAGTTGAAAAAGTGGAGGAAGTGGACGAATTTGACGAAGTGGACAAAGTGGAGGAGCTGGAGGAAGTGGAGGAAGTGGAGGAACTTGACGAAGTGACAAAGTTGATGAAGTGGACGAAGTCGACGAAGTGGACGAAGTGTAGGAAGTGGACGAAGTGGATGAAGTGGAGGAGCTGGAGGAACTGGAGGAAGTGGAGGAACTTGACGAAGGAGACGAAGTTGATGATGTGGAGGAAGTGGAGCAAGTGGACGAAGTGGAGGTAGTGGAGCAAGTGGATGAAGTCGACTATGTGGAGAAAGTGAAGGAACTTGACGAAGCAGACGAAGCAGACGAAGTTGAGGAAGTGGAGGAAGTGGACTAACTGGACGAAGTGGACGAAGTGGAAGAAGTTGACGAAGTGGGCAAGTTGACGAAGTGGACTATGTTGACGAAGTGGACTATGTTGACGAAGTGGACTAAGTGGACCAAGTAGACGAAGTGGACGACGTGGACGAAGTGTACGAACAAAGTGGAGGAACTGGAGGAAGTGGACGAAGTGGTAGAAGTGGAGGGAGTGGAGGAGGGTGAGGAAGTGGAGGGGGTTGAGGAAGTGGACGAAGTTGACAAAGTGGACGGAGTGGACAAAGTGGATGTAACGGACGAAATGGATGAAGTGGAGGAAGTGTAAGAAGTGGAGGAAGTGGACGAAGTGCAGGAAGTGGAGGAAGTTTGCGAAGTGGATCAAGTGGAAGAAGTGGACGAGGTGGATGAAGTAGACGAACTGGAGGAATTTTAGGAAGTGGGGAACTTGACGAAGTAGACGAAGTTGAGGAAGTGGAGGAAGTGGAGGAAGTGGAGGAAGTGGAGGTAGTGGATGAAGTGGAGGTAGTGGAGGAAGTGGAGGAGTTGAAGGAAGTGGACAAAGTGAAGGTAGTGGAGGAGGTGGAGGAAGTGGAGGAAGTGGAGGAAGTTGACAAAGTGGACGAAGTGGACAAAGTTGACGAAGTGGACGAAGTGGATGATGTGGACGAAGTTGAAGAAGTTGACGAAGTGGACTAAGTGGACCAAGTAGCCGAAGTGGACGACGGGGACGAAGTGGAGGAAGTGGAGGAAATGGAGGAAGTGGTCGAAGTGGACGAAGTGGCAGAAGTGGAGGAAGTTGACGAAGGTTACGAAGTGGACGAAGTGGACTAAGTTAACTAATTGGACTAAGTGGACGAAGTGGAGGAAGTGGAGGAAGGGGAAGAAGTGGACAAAGTGGACTAAGTTGACGAAGTGGAGGAAGTGGAGGAGGTGGGGGAAGTGGACGAAGTAGAGGAACTGGAGGAAGTGGAGGAAGTGGAGGAAGTTGACGAAGTGGACGAAATGGACGAAGTTGACGAAGAGGAGGAGCTGGATGAAGTGGAGGAAGTGGAGGAACTTGACGAAGTGGACTAAGTTGATGAAGTGGACGAAGTTCACGAAGTGGAGGAAGTGGACAAAGTGGAGGTAGTGGAGGTTGTGGAGGAAGTGGACGAAGTGGACGAAGTCGACTATGTGGGGGAAATGAAGGAGATGAAGGAAGAGGACGAAGTGGAGGTAGTGCAGGAAGTGAAGGAAGTGGAGGAAGTTGACAAAGTGGAGGAAGTGGACGATGTGTACTAAGATGAAGAAGTTGACGTAGTGGATGAAGTTAACGAAGTGGAGTAAGTGGACGAAGTAGACGAAGTGGGCGACGTGGACGAAGTGTACGAAGTGGAGGAAGTGGAGGAAATGAAGGAAGTGGACGAAGTGGAAGAAGTGTAGGAAGTTGACGAAGTGGATGAAGTGGACTAAGTTAACTAAGTGGACTAAGTGAACGAAGTGGACGAAGTGCACTAAGTTGGACGAAGTGGACAAAGTTGACGAAGTTGACTAAGTGGACGAAGGGGACTAAGTGGACGAACTGCAGGAAGTGGACGAAGTTGACGAAGTGTACTAAGTGGACTACGTGGACTAAGTGGAGGACGTGGAGCAAGTGGACGAAGTTGAAGAAGTGGACGAAGTAGAGGAAGTGGACGAAGTAGAGGAAGTGGACGAACTGGACGAAGTGGACTAAGTGGTGAGGTTGACGAAGTGGACGAAGTGGCGAGGTTGACGAAGTGGACTAAGTGGAGGAACTGGAGGAAGTGGACGAAGTGGAAGAAGTGGAGGGAGTGGAGGAACTGGAGGAAGTGGATGAAGTGGACGAAGTTGAAGAAGTTGACGAAGTGGACGAAGTTGACGAATTGGACTAAGTGGACGAAGTGGGCGAAGTGGACGAAGTGGACGACGTGGACAAAGTTGACGAAGTGGACGAAGTGGACGAAGTGTAGGAAGTGGACTAAGCGGATGAAATGGAGGGAGTGGAGGAAGTGTAGCAAGTGGAGGAAGTGCACGAAGTGGACTAACTTGACGAAGTAGAGGAAGGGGAGGAGGAAGTGGACGAACTGGAGGAAGTGGACGAAGTTGATGAAGTGGACTAAAGTTGACTAAGTGGACGAATTTTAGGAACTAGAGAAAGTGGACGAAGTGGAAGAAGTGGAGGTAATGGAGAAGGTGGAGGAACTGGAGGAAGTGGACGAAGTGGAAGAAGTTGAAGAAGTTGACGAAGTGGACGAAGTGGACTAAGTTGATAAAGTGGACTAAGTGGACGATGTGGGCAAAGTTGACGAAGTCGACTAAGTGGACGAAGTGGAGTAAGTTGAGGAAGTGAACGAAGTTGACAAACAGGACGAAGTGGACGAAGTGGATGAAGTAGAGAAAGTGGACGAAGTTGACGAAGTGGACGAAGTGGACAAAGTGGACTAAGTTGACAAAGTAGACGAAGTGGACGAACTTGACGAAGTGGACGAAGTGGACTAAGTTGACGAAGTGGAGGAAGTGGAGGAAGTGGAGGAACTGGAGGAACTAGAGGAAGTGGAGGAAGTGGATGAAGTGGAGGAAGTGGAGGAAGTCGACTATGTGGAGGAAGTGAAGGAGGTGATGGAAGTGGACGAAGTGGAGGTAGTGGAGGAAGTGGAGGAAGTGGAGGAAGTTGACAAAGTGGACGAGGTGGACGAATTTGACAAAGTGGACGAAATGGCGAAGTTGAAGAAGTTGACGTAGTGGATGAAGTGGACGAAGTGGACGACGTGAAGGAAGTGGACGACGTGGACGAAGTGGAGGAAGTGGAAGAAATGCAGGAAGTGGACGAAGAGGAGGAAGTGGAGGAAGTGGACGAAGTTGACGCAGTTGACAAAGTTGACAAAGTGGACTAAGTTAACTAAGTGGACTAAGTGGACAAAGTGAACGAAGGGGACGAAGTGGACTAAGTTGGACGAAGTGGACAAAGTTGACGAAGTGGACTAAGTGGACAAAGTAGACGAAGTGGACGACGTGGACGATGTGTATGAAGTGGAGGAAGTGGAGGAAATGGAGGAAGTTGACGAAGTGGACGAAGTGGTTGAAGTTGAAGAAGTTGACGAAGTGGACAAAGTTTACGAAGTGGACTAAATGGACGAAGTAGACGAAGTGGACGACGTGGACGAAGTGGAGGAAGTGGAGGAAGTGGAGCAAGTGGAGCAAGTGGAGCAAGTGGAGGAAGTGGAGGGAGTGGACGAAGTTGACGAAGTGGAGAAAGTGGACGAAGTGGAGGAAGTGGACGAAGTTGATGAAGTGGACGAAGGGGAGGAAGTGGACGAAGTGGAGGAAGTGGAGGTAGTTGACGAAGCTGACGAAGTGGACGAAGTGGACGAAGTGGACGAAGTTGACGAAGTGGAGGAAGTGGAGGAAGAGGAAGGAGTGGACGAAGTTGACGAAGTTGAAGAAGTGGAGGAAGTGGAGGAAGTTGAGGAAGTGGAGGAAGTGGAGGTAGTGGAGGAAGTGGAGGAAGTGGACTATGTGGAGGAAGTGAAGGAGGTGAAGGAAGCAGACGAAGTGGGCGAAGTGGAGGTAGTGGAGGAAGTGGAGAAACTTGACAAAGTGGACGAAGTTAACAAAGTGGACGAAATTGACGAAGTGGACAAAGTTGACGAAGTGGACTAAGTTGACGAAGTGGACTAAGTAGGCGAAGTAGACGAATTGGGCGACGTGGAAGAAGTGTACGAAGTGGAGGAAGTGGAGAAAGTGGAGGAAGTGATGGAAGCAGCTCCATGACGCGTAGAAGGATGCTTCAAGACGCAGAGAATGGCAACGGATGGAAGATGACAGAGGATGTCCGAATGCACTCAAGGTGTTTTTGAAATTGTCTGGTGGTGTTTGGATGAGTGTTTTGGTATATTTCTAACTCAGTAGGCTTTCCAAAGGGGAAAGAAGCTAGAGGAGGTGCTAGATAACAAAGCACAGAGGTGAACTTGAGAGTAATAGCTGGAAATTGGCAGCATTTCTTTACTTCAATTCAAGTTACATTTACAAGTGATGAAGCTCTCTATTTATAGAAGAAGGAGAGCTTCTAAAACATATTGTGCAAGTTATTTAAATGTGCACATGCTGTAAAACAGATAGAGGAAGCTTGGGCAGCAAGCTATAAGTGCCAACTCAGCAAAGCAATTGAAGAAGATGGAGTTGTTGTCTTTGGTGTTGAACGTAATGCAAAAGCCATGGCACCAACCATCCATTTGTGCTTCTTTGCTTACGTGGCAGCCCTTTTAAGTTGCATAGACATGGTTCCTCCCTTTTATTAATATTCTACAAAAGCAATGTAAAAGTATTTAGCAAAGAGAAAGAGAACTTAGTAAGTAATACTCCATAAGAGTAAGGTAGTGAGTGCTCCCTCTTCCTCTTGGATTCTCTTGGACATGGCTCTTGTTAAAGGTCCTATGTGGAGCTTAGATGGTCCTCCATCAGTCCCTCCCTCTTGAAAAAGATCTGTCCTCAGATCTTGGGAATCCTGTTGGGCATCTCCTGTGAAAGGAATTAAATCACAAATGTTAAAAGTAGGACTGACGCCATAACTTTCAGGAAGGTCTAATTGATATGCATTATCATTTATTTTCTTGACCACTTTGAAAGGACCATCACCTCTTGGGCTTAATTTGGATTTACGTTGAGAAGGAAATCTTTCCTTTCTCAAGTGAAGCCAAACTAAGTCTCCCTCTTTAAAGATTACTTGTTTTCTCCCTTTGTTGTTGTAGTCAGAATATTTTTGAGTTTGTTTTTCAATATGGGTTTTAACCTTTTCATGTAACTTTTTGATAAACTCCGCTTTAGAAATACCTTCTTTATGAAGAAAAGAAGATGAATCTGGAAGAGGAAGTAAATCAAGCGGTGTGATAGGGTTAAAACCATAAACAACCTCAAAAGGAGAAAGTTTAGTAGTCTTGTGAACTACTCTATTATAAGCAAACTCTATATGAGGTAGATGATCATCCCAATTTTTAATATTACCCTTTAACATTACCCTTAATAGAATTGATAGAGATCTATTTACTACTTCTGTTTGCCCATCAGTTTGTGGGTGACATGTAGTAGAAAATAGTAGTTTAGTTCCTAGCTTGGCCCAAAGTGTTTTCCAAAAGTAGCTAAGGAACTTAACATCTCTATCAGAAACTATAGTTTTGGGTAAGCCATGTAATTTGACTACTTCTTTGAAGAAAAGTCTTGCTATATAGCTAGCATCATCTACTTTGTGGCAAGGTATGAAATGAGCCATTTTACTAAATCTATCAACTACCACAAAGATTGAATCAAACCCCTTTTGAGTTCTTGGTAGACCTAGGACAAAATCCATACTAATGTCCTCCCAAGGGGTGCTAGCTATTGGAAGAGGAAGATAGAGTCCATGAGGCATGACCTTAGATTTAGCTTGTAAACAAGCTATGCAACTAGAACAATGCTTTTGGACATCTATTCTCATGTGTGGCCAATAAAATTTGCTTTTTAAAGTATGAAGAGTTTTATCAACTCCATGATGGCCCATGAGTCCTCCTCCATGACTTTCCTT
This sequence comes from Vigna reflexopilosa, assembly GCA_027742785.1. Taxonomy (NCBI): domain Eukaryota; kingdom Viridiplantae; phylum Streptophyta; class Magnoliopsida; order Fabales; family Fabaceae; genus Vigna; species Vigna reflexopilosa. The sequence goes on along the minus strand of CM050913.1, from coordinate 19,975,518 downwards.
GATAAGAAGCTTTCGAATGGATCCTTGGGGTATGCATAATTTTCCTTTATTAAAAAGATACCCCTCAGAAATATAGAATCCGTCGAATGGCTTCTTAAGACAAGATGCATATGTGGATGCAAATGTAGGATCAGTTTCATAAAGTTGCTTAATGTCATCAAAACCTAGTATTTGTGATCCTAAAGTAACTAACAATGCATGACGTCTAGATAGAGCATCCGCAACAACATTAGTACTTCCCTTTTTATGTTTGATGACATATTGAAACTGCTCGAGATATTCTATCCACTTGGCATGCCTTTTGTTCAGCTTTCCTTGCCCTTTAATATACTTGAGAGATTCATGGTCAGTATTGATAATAAATTCTCTAGACACCAAGTAATGCTCCCAAGTTTGCAATGCTCGAATAAGGGCATATAGTTCTTTGTCATAGGTAGGATAATTCAATGTAGGTCCCCTGAGTTTTTCACTAAAATAAGCTATGGGGTGACCTTCTTGTATAAGGACAGCTCCTATTCCTACCCCAGATGCATCACATTCGACTTGAAAAGCTTTAGAAAAATCAGGTAAATGTAGAATGGGTGCATGTGTTAACTTATGCTTCAAGGTCTCAAAGGCTAGACTTTGCTTTTCATCCCATTTGAATGACACATCTTTCTTTAAAAGTTCATTGAGGGGAGCAGCAATAGTAGAGAAATTTTCTACAAATCGTCTATAGAAACCTGCTAGACCTAGAAAACTTCTTACTTCTCCCACTGTTTTCAAGACAGGCCACTCTTGGATAGCATTGATTTTGCTAGGATCAACATGTACACCTTCTTTCCCAACTTTGAATCCCAGAAAAATGACACTTTCTTGACAAAAGGTACATTTGTCAAAGTTGGCAAATAAGTGATGTTGTCTAAGTAAAATCAAAACTTTCCTCACATGGTGAAGATGTTCTTTAAGACCTTTGCTATAGATTAGAATGTCATCAAAGTAGACTACAACAAAGCTGCCGATGTATTCCTGAAGGACATGATTCATTAGTCGCATGAATGTACTAGGAGCATTGGTTAAGCCAAAAGGCATGACTAACCATTCATAGAGGCCAAATTTGGTCTTAAAAGCGGTTTTCCATTCATCTCCGTCTTTGATTCTTATTTGATGATATCCACTTTTAAGATCAATCTTGGTGAACATGTTTGCTCCATGTAACTCATCTAACATATCGTCCAACCGAGGAATAGGGTGCCTATACTTGACTGTAATGTTGTTGATAGCCCTACAATCTGTACACATTCGCCAAGAACCATCTTTCTTTGGGACTAACAATACTGGCACGGCACAAGGGCTAAGACTTTTTTGTATCCACCCTTTTTCCAATAAATCATGGACTTGCCTCTCTATCTCTTTGGTTTCTGTAGGGTTAGTCCTATAAGCTGGCCTATTGGGAAGACTAGCTCCAGGGATCAAATCAATCTGATGTTCAATTCCTCTAAGAGGTGGTAAACCACTTGGAACCTCTTTAGGAAATAAATCATCAAATTCTTTCAAAAGCTTTTGTAACCCTTTGGGAAGAGAATCAAGTGGATGATTTATGGAAACAAGTGTCTCTTTGCAATAGAGAAGAAAGTGTGGTTGCCCAAGAAAAAGATTTTTAGATTGTTTTGTTGGGACAACTACATTGGTTGAGGCACTTTCTAACAAACTCAAATTCTTCTCTTTTGAAACTGTTTTATTTTTGAGCTTTTTCTCACCATCCAATTTTTTTTAAGTATTATTTGATCCTCTCGTACTTGTGATGGTGTAAGAGGGCTCAAGATAATCTTTTTGCCTTTGTGTTGGATGGTGATCTTGTTGGTGACCCCATCATGCAAAGCTTGTTTGTCATATTGCCAAGGTCGCCCAAGTAAGATGTGACCTGCTTCCATTGGAACAATATCACAAATGATTTGATCTTCATACTTGCCTATGGAAATTGGTACACTTACTTGTTCCTTAACAACTATTCCTTCATCCTCTTTTATCCATTGAAGGTTGTAAGGGTTAGGATGAGGAGTAGGAGTTAAGCCTAGCTTTTCCACCATTCTAAAGCTACAACAATTACAACAAGAACCACTATCCACAATCATAGAACAAGTTTTATCAAAAACTTTGCAGCGTGTGTGGAGTCTCCACATGCTTTGCTTCAAGGAGTCTCCTAACCATAAGAAGATCTCCATCACAAGGTGGAGCTTCATGTTCCTCTTCAGATGAGGACAACTCAGACGCACTTGAGGTTGATACCTCACTATGATTTTCATGCTCAAGGATATAGGTTGACTTTTTGAAGTGACACTCAGTTGAATAGTGTCCTCTAGCCCCACATTTAAAACATCTAGTCTCCCTACCCTTGGAATCTCTAGTTTGCTCTCTTGGAGACCGTTGTTCCTTTCCTTTAGAGTTCTCTTTTTCTTTTCTTAGCTCTCTATCCTTGCTTTTGATCTTATCTTTCTCTCGTTCACGCTCTCTCTCTTTTGATTCTTCATATCTTGGAAAACTACCCTCCCTCTTAAAATCTTTCCTATATGAAGAGGAGGTAGCATAAGGTCTCTTTGTGGAAGCTTTTCTTCTATTTTGTTCTTCCACTCTCACACATAGCTGGACAAAGTCATTGAGATCTAAGTAAGGTAAGAGTTCTACCTTATCTCTAATCTCATAGTTCAATCCACTCTGGAATCTAGCTATGGTGAATCTCTCTTCCTCTTTAATCCTAGCTCTTAACATGAGTAATTCTAATTTCTGCCGATATTCCTCAACACTCATGTTTCTTTGTTGAAGTCTATGGAGCTTGTCCATGACTTCTCTAGCATAATATGCTGGTACATGCCTTCTGTGTAAGGCTGCTTTTAACTCATTCCAGTATTGGATGGTATAGTCGCCACTCATCTTTTGATCTCTTATGATTGATGTCCACCAATAAAGGGCTGCACCTTGATGTGGTAGCACTCAAAAATCTGTTCAACCTTCATCTCCCACTCAAAGTATTCTTCTACATTGTCTCGTCCAAAGAAGGGTGGAAGGTCGAGTTTAGGTTCCACATGATGGTCTCTATGGTTATGATTACGCCTAGGAGGGCGTTGATAGTGATCATAAGGGTGATGACTATGGTGATCACTATGTTGGGAATGATCATCATGATCATGGTTTTGCCTATGAGAGTGATCCCCTTGTGAATGCCCTCTTTGAATGAGAGTAAGATTGGCGACCATTTGCCTTAGTTCATGTAACTCAGCCTTGGTTCTATTGAGCTCTTCTCTCAACTCTATGTTGTCCTGATCATGATTGGTGTTACCTTGAACACTAGAGTGACTCATGCTTGTGAAGTAGAGAAAGTGTTTTCACAAAATTTGAAAGCCTTGCACAAGTATGAATCAAAATTGTTGGAAAAGAGGATTTTCTTGTTTTTGGTGAATGACTTCTATAGAGATTCTAAAAGTGAAGAAACCGAATAGCTCCCAGGAAGGAGAGGTGAGTCACAATGGACAAGCTTAGAAACCTTGTCCTTCCTTAGCCAGAGTGTCTCCTGACGCTTCTTACCAAAGTTTCTAGATAAAAGTCTTTCAAAACCTTTTAGGAATGCAACGATGTTATGCCCCTAATAAACCAAACGAAGGTTTGTCTATATGGTAGAACACTTAGCTATCACGGAGACGTAGAACACAAATATTCAACAAGCAAAAGAAAGGAAGTATGAAATGAATGGAAAAAGAAAAAATGGCCCTAAGTGAAAGTACAAATGACACTGGGAGCCACTTGACACACTTCCACACTAAGATGCGCAACTAGACTATTACAATGTTTAATGGAGTACTTGGAATTGCTTGATAAGCATTTTCCCAAGTAACTCAAGTTTCAAAAGCAAAGAAGAATTAACTACAAAGGTTCCGTGATAGAATGTCACTTATACAATGAAGTGTAAGACAATGTAAACAAAGCCAAGTGTGACAGCAACAACTAAATAAAGGAGCTGAAATGTAACTTTAAAGTGGTGTTTTTCTGCTGCAAAGAAGTGCTGGACAGCCAATGGAAATTGCTCTTGAAATCCACTTGAAGCAATGTTAGCAAGACCTCCACTCCTTAAGATGCTACCCCTTTGATAAGGCCTAGTTGGATGTTAAAACTCCACCAAAATATGATGTTGCAGCAGACAAAAGTCACAAAACCCGTGAGTGATAAAAATAAATGCTGCAGCAAAGTTTAATGCAGAAATAACGTGACAGCAATATATGGAAGCAAATAAAAGTGATTTCTAAACACTTTGGGGCTGGAAGAAAGGCTAGCACACAAAAGGAACTTAAGATAGGGTCTAGAACAGATTAGAAAAGCAAGAAAAACTCAAAACAAAGAGCAAATTCAAGTGCAGTGAAAGTGTTTGATGAAAATGCCAAACTGTTTGACAAAATGCCACTAAGAACAGTAGATTTTGGTGTTTTTTGGTTTTGGATTCATGAACACTGGATTGCAGGGGTTATTTGCTTTTTGATGCTTTGAATTCACTTGTATAATGATTCAAAAATGGTTGGAACAGAATCCCCTAGCTTTTGCCAATCCAAAAAGGATGGAAGCTTTTAAAGTATAGAAAACAACAAAGAAATGCATACTGCACCAAAAATGTGGCTGTAAAATTGGAACAGCAGTGTGCAAAACAAATGGCAGTGTATCAAAGGCTCCAATGATATGTCAAACAAGTTTATCTCATCAATTTTGATGTGTACAAACACTTAGACAGTAAAGAATCACACTGCAGCAGCAAATCAGTAGTCCACTTCCAAACTTAAGCAATTTCAATGGTCTGAAAACTGATTTTGCACTTTTGGTGAAAACTGACCAAATGAACAGTAGGCACTAGTTTTAATTGACCAAATACACTTGCTGAACCATTGAAAATGCACAGGCAGTTACAAAATCTCAAAAACAGTGTATGAGTTGCCAAATTATGCAGAAAAAGTGACAAAACTGAACCAAAATTTAAAATGCAATAGAGTCAAAGCTGGATGGATCAACAATCATGCAAGAAAGGTCCTAAACAACTAGATCTAACTGTAGAATATCAGCTAGAGATATGAAAACACCTAATACCAATCGAGGAAGACAAGCACGGTGATAGCTTTGGACTGGAAATTCTGGACAACACATGTTATTGGATTGTAAGCAACTAGGCAATGCATTTTGTAATTCAATACTTAATATGAGTTGCTACAACTTTAGACATGCTTAATAACAACAAAGAAACTTGTCTCATGCTTTAGAAACAAAAATTCTGGACTGAAACAGATTGCTCAAGATCAAACCAGAATTGACTTTTGATGCAGATTTTTGTGAAACAGTATCAGATTTTGTTTTGATTTTTGGATGCTTTAGCTCATGTCATCCAGGCTAGACATTGTCTCATTGCCTTGTAGGATTGATATAGTGCTAATCATGCATCTAAACACAAATTAAAACAAAAAAAAAAAATAGTGCTGGAACAGAATCAATACTTCATGACAGCAAGAACACTGCAGCACATTGCACAAGACTTGGACAAACCTGGAGAATGAATTTGAAAGTTGGAATGAACTCATACAAACAATTTTCACCGTTTAAAATGATCAACAAACACTAAGGAAAAGCAAATGCATGATTACAGCACTCACAGACACGAATTAAACCAAAACAGAATAAAAAAAATTTCTAAAACAGTGACAGAGTTTGACAGCACATGACAAAAACGAAAATTGAACAAAAGAGAGGCTTATCTCTTGAAGACAAGCGTGGACGTGCTGGCTCTTGATACCAAATGATGGAAGCAGCTCCATGACGCGTAGAAGGATGCTTCAAGACGCAGAGAATGGCAACGGATGGAAGATGACAAAGGATGTCCGAATGCACTCAAGGTGTTTGTGAAATTGTCTGGTGGTGTTTGGATGAGTGTTTTGGTAGATTTCTAACTCAGTAGGCTTTCCAAAGGGGAAAGAAGCTAGAGGAGGTGCTAGATAACAAAGCACAGAGGTGAACTTGAGAGTAATAGCTAGAAATTGGCAGCATTTCTTTACTTCAATTCAAGTTACCTTTATAAGTGATGAAGCTCTCTATTTATAGAAGAAGGAGAGCTTCTAAAACATATTGTGCAAGTTATTTAAATGTGCACATGCTGTAAAACAGATATAGGAAGCTTGGGCAGCGAGCTATAAGTGCCAACTCAGCAAAGCAATTGAAGAAGATTGAGTTGTTGTCTTTGGTGTTGAACGTAATGCAAAAGCCATGGGCACCAACCATCCATTTGTGCTTCTTTGCTTTACTTACGTGGCAGCCCTTTTAAGTTGCATAGACATGGTTCCTCCCTTTTATTAATATTCTACAAAAGCAATGTAAAAGTATTTAGCAAAGAGAAAGAGAACTTAGTAAGTAATACTCCATAAGAGTAAGGTATTGAGTGCTCCCTCTTCCTCTTGGATTCTCTTGGACATGGCTCTTGTTAAAGGTCCTATGTGAAGCTTAGATGGTCCTCCATCAGGAAGTGAAGGAATTGGGGGAACTGGAGGAACTAGAGGAAGTGGAGGAACTTGACGAAGGGGACGAAGTTGACGAAGTGGACGAAGTGGACGAAGTGGACGAAGTGGACGAAGTGGACGAAATGGACGAAGTGGACGAAGTGGACGAAGTGGACGAAGTTGACGAAGAGCAGGAAGTGGAGGAAGTGGAGACAATGGACGAAGTGGAGGAACTGGAGGAACTGAAGGAAGTTGACGAATTAGTCGAAGTGGACGAAGTGGACGAAGTGAACGAAGTGGACGAAGTTGACGAAGTGGAAGAAGTGGAAGAAGTGGACGAGGTGGACGAAGTTGACGATGTGGACGAAGTGGAGGAACTGGAGGAAGTGGAGGAACTTGACGAAGTGGACGATGTTGACGAAGTGGAGGAAGTGGACGAAGTGGAGAGAGTGGACGAAGTGGAGGAAGTGGAGGAAGTGGACGAAGTGGAGGAAGTGGACGAATGGGAGGTAGTAGGGAAAGGGGACTATGTGGAGGAAGTGAAGGAGGTAAACGAAGCGGACGAAGTGGGCGAAGTGGAGGAAGTGGAGGTAGTGGAGGAAGTGGAGGAAGTGGAGAAAGTGGATGAAGTTGACGAAGTGGATGAAGTGGACGAAGTGGACTAAGTTGACGAAGTGGACTAAGTGGACGAAGTAGACGAAGTGGACGACGTGGAAGAAGTGTACGAAGTGGAGGAAGTGGAGGAACTGGAGGAAGTTGAGGAAGTGGAGGAACTTGACAAAGTGGACGAAGTTGACGAAGTGGACGAAGTGGAGGAATTTGACGAAGTTGACGAAGTGGACGAAGTGGAGGAAATGGACGAAGCGGACGATGTGGAGGTAGTGGAGGAAGTGGACTATGTGGAGGAAGTGAAGGAGGTGAAGGAAGTGGACAAAGTGGAGGTAGTGGAGGAAGTGGACGAACTAGAGGTAGTGGAGCAAGTGGAGGAAGTTGACAAAGTGGACGAAGTGGACGAAGTTGATGAAGTGGACGAAGTGGACGAAGTGGACGAACTGGACGAAGTGGACTAAGTTGGACGAAATGGACGAATTGGACGAAGTGGAGCAAGTGGAGAAAGTGGAGGAAGTGGACGAAGTTGACGAAGAGGACGAAGTTGAAGAAGAGGATGAAGTAGAGGAAGTGGAGGAAGTGGAGAAAGTGGACGAAGTGGACTAGGAGAACTAAGTGGAGGGAGTGAAGTAAGTGTAGGAACTAGAGGAAGTGGAGGAAGTGGAGGAAGTGGAAGAAGGGGAGGAAGTTGACGAATTTGACTAAGTGGACGAAGTGGACGAAGTCGAAAAAGTGGACAAAGTGGATGGAGTGGACGAAGTGGTGAAGAGGACGAAGTGGAAGAACTGGACGAGGTGGACGAAGTTAACCAAGTGGAGGAACTGGAGGAAGTGGAGGAACTGGACGAACTGGAAGAAGTGGACGAGGTGGACGAAGTTGACGAAGTGGACGAAGTGGAGGAATTGGAGGAACTTGACGAAGTGGACGCAGTTGACGAAGTGGACAAAGTGGAGGAAGGGTAGTGGAGCAAATGGACTATATGGAGGAAGTGAAGGAGGTGAAGGAAGTGGACGAAGTGGTGGTAGTGGAAGAAGTGGAGGAAGTGGAGGAACTAGAGGAAATGGAGGAAGTGGAGGAAGTGGAGGAACTGGGGGAAGTGGACGACCTTGACCAAGTGGACGAAGTGGAGGAAGTGGACGAAGTTGACGAAGTGGACGAAGTGGAAGAAGTGGACGAAGAGGACGATGTGGAGGTTGTGGAGGAAGTGGACGAAGTGGACGAAGTTGAAGAAGTTGACGAAGTGGATAAAGTTGACGAAGTGGACTAAGTGGACGAAGTGGACAACGTGGACGAAGTGTATGAACTGGAGGAAGTGGACGAAGTGAAGTAAGTCGAGGAACTGGAAGAAGTTGACGAAGTGGACGAAGTGGACTATGTGGACGAAGTGCACAAAGTGGACTAAGTTGGACGAAGTGGACGAAGTGGACGAATTGGACGAAGTGGAGGAAGTGGAGAAAGTGAAGGAAGTTGACGAAGTGGACGAAGGGCACGAACTGGAGGAAGTGAAGAAACTGGAGGAAGTGGAGGAACTGGACGAAGTGGACGAAGTTGACGAAGAGGACGAAGTGTAGGAAGTGGAGGAAGTGGACTAAGTGAACTAAGTGGAGGGAGTGAAGGAAGTGGAGGTAGTGGAGAAAGTGGACGAAGTTGACGAAGTGGAAGAAGTGAAAGAAGTGGAAGAAGCGGAAGAAGTGGAAGAAGTGGAAGAGGTGGACGAAGTTGACGAAGTTGACGAAGTGGACAAAGTGGAGGAACTGGAGGAAGTGGACGAACATGAGGAAGTGGAGGAAGTGGAGGAAGTGGACGAACATGAGGAAGTGGAGGAAGTGGAGGGAGTGGACGAAGTTGACGAAGTTGACGAAGTGGAGGAAGTGGAGGAAGTGGAGGAAGTTGAGAAAGTGGATGAAGTGGACGAAGTTGACGAAGTGGACGAAGTGGACGAAGTGCACGAAGTGGACGAAGTGGACGAAGTTGAAGAAGTTGACGAAGTGGACAAAGTTGACAAAGTGGACTAAGTGGACAAAGTAGACGAAGTGGACGACGTGGACAATGTGTATGAAGTGGAGGAAGTGGAGGAAATGGAGGAAGTTGACGAAGTGGAGGAAGTTGAGGAAGTTGACGAAGTGAACTAAGTGGACTAAGTGGACGAAGTGGACGAAGTGCACGAAGTGGAGGAAGTGGCCTAAGTTGGACGAAGTGGAGGGAGTAAAGGAAGTGTAGGAAGTGGAACAAGTGGACGAAGTGGAGGAAGTGGAAGAAGTGGAAGAAGTGGAGGAAGTGGACAAAGTTGACGAAGTTGACAAAGTGGACGGAGTGGCAAAGTGGACGAAGTGGAAGAAGTCGACGAAGTGGACGAAGCTGACAAAGTGGACGAACTGGAGGAAGTGGCCTAACTTGGACGAAGTGGACGAATTCGACGAAGTGGAGGAAATGAAGGAATTGGAGGAACTCGACGAAGTTGACGAAGAGAAGGAAGTGGAGGAAGTGGACTAAGTGAACTAAGTGGATGGAGTAAACGAAGTGTAGGAAGTGGAAGAAGTGGACGAAGTGGAGGAAGTTGACGAAGTGGAGGAAGTGGACCAAGTGGACGAACTAGAGGAAGTGAAGGAATAGGAGGAACTGGACGAAGTTGACGAAGAGAAGGAAGTGGAGCAAGTGGAGCAAGTGGAGCAAGTGGACAAAGTGGACTACGTGAACTAAGTGGACGGAGTAAAGGAAGTGTAGGAAGTGGAAGAAGTGGAGGAAGTGGAGGAAGTGGAAGAAGTGGAGGAAGTGGAAGAAGTGGAGGAAGTGGAGGAAGTTGACGAAGTTGACGAAGTGGACGGTGTGGCAAAGTGGACGAAGTGGAAGAAGTGAACGAAATGGACGAAGTGGAGGAAGTGGAGGAAGTGGCCTAAGTTGGACGAAGTGGACGAATTCGACGAAATGGAGGAAGTGGAGAAAGTAGAGGAAATTGACGAAATGGAGGAAGTGGACCAAGTGAACGAACTGGAGGAAGTGAAGGAATTGGAGGAACTAGACGAAGTTGACGAAGAGAAGGAAGTGGAGGAAGTGGAGGAAGTGGACGAAGTGGACTAAGTGAACTAAGTGGATGGAGTAAAGGAAGTGTAGGAAGTGGAAGAAGTGGACGAAGTGGAGGAAGTGCAGGAAGTGGAAGAAGTGGAGGAAGTGGACAAAGTTGACGAAGTTGACGAAGTGGACGGAATGGCAAAGTGGACGAAGTGGAAGAAGTGGACGAAGTGGACGAACCTGACGAAGTGGAGGAAGTGGAGGAAATGGCCTAAGTTGGACGAAGTGGACGAATTCGACGAAGTGGAGGAAGTTGACCAAGTGGACGAACTGGAGGAAATGAAGGAATTGGAGGAACTGGACGAAGTTGACGAAGAGAAGGAAGTGGAGGAAGTGGAGGAAGTGGAGGAAGTGGACTAAGTGAACTAAGTGGATGGAGTAAAGGAAGTGTAGGAAGTGGAGGAAGTGCAGGAAGTGGAAGAAGTGGAGGAAGTGGACAAAGTTGACGAAGTTGACGAAGTGGACGAAATGGCAAAGTGGACGAAGTGGAAGAAGTGGACGAAGTGGACGAACCTGACGAAGTGGAGGAAGTGGAGGAAATGGCCTAAGTTGGACGAAGTGGACGAATTCGACGAAGTGGAGGAAGTTGACCAAGTGGACGAACTGGAGGAAATGAAGGAATTGGAGGAACTGGACGAAGTTGACGAAGAGAAGGAAGTGGAGGAAGTGGAGCAAGTGGACGAAGTGGACTAAGTGAACTAAGTGGAGGGAGTAAAGGAAGTGTAGGAAGTGGAAGAAGTGGACGAAGTGGAGGAAGTTGACGAAGTGGAGGAAGTGGGCCAAGTGGACAAACTAGAGGAAGTGAAGGAATTGGAGGAACTGGACGAAGTTGACGAAGAGAAGGAAGTGGAGGAAGTGGAGCAAGTGGACGAAGTGGACTAAGTGAACTAAGTGGAGGGAGTAAAGGAAGTGTAGGAAGTGGAAGAAGTGGAGGAAGTGGAGGACGTGGAAGAAGTGGAGGAAGTGGAGGAAGTTGACGAAGTGGACGGTGTGGCAAAGTGGACGAAGTGGAAGAAGTGGACGAAATGGACGAAGTTGACGAAGTGGAGGAAGTGGAGGAAGTGGCCTAAGTTGGACGAAGTGGACGAATTCGACGAAATGGAGGAAGTGGAGAAAGTAGAAGAAATTGACGAAATGAAGGAAGTGGACCAAGTGAATGAACTGGAGGAAGTGAAGGAATTGGAGGAACTGGACGAAGTTGACGAAGAGAAGGAAGTGGAGGAAGTGGAGGAAGTGGACGAAGTGGACTAAGTGAACTAAGTGGATGGAGTAAAGGAAGTGTAGGAAGTGGAAGAAGTGGACGAAGTGGAGGAAGTGGACGAAGTGGAAGAAGTGGAGGAAGTGGAGGAAATTGACGAAGTTGACGAAGTGGACGGAGTTGCAAAGTGGACGAAGTGGAAGAAGTGGACGAAGTTGACGAAGTGGAGGAACTCGAGGAACTGGACGGAGTGGACGAACTGGAAGAAGTGGAGGTAGTAGAGGAAGTGGAGCAAGTGGACTATGGGGAGGAAGTGAAGGAGGTGAAGGAAGTGGACGAAGTTGAGGTAGTGGAAGAAGTGCAAGAAGTGGAAGAAGTTGACTAAGTGGAGGAAGTGGAGGAAGTGGAGGAAGTGGAGGAAGTAGACTATGTGGAGGAAGTGAAGTAGGTGAAGAAAGTGGACGAAGTGGAGATTGTGGAAGAAATGGAAGAAGTGGAGGAAGTTGACAAAGTGGGCGAAGTGGACTAAGTGGACGAAGTGGGCGAAGTGGACGAAGTGAATGAAGTGGACTAAGTGGACGAAGTGGACGAAGTTGACGAAGTAAACGAAGTGGCAAAGTTGACGAAGTGGACTGAGTTGACTAAGTTGACTAAGTTGACGAAGTGGAGGAATAGGAGGAAGTGGAGGAAGTGGAGGAAGTGGAGGAAGTGGAGGAAGTGTACAAGTGGACGAAGTGGACGAAGTGGCAAAGTTGACGAAGTGGACTAAGTTGTCTAAGTGGATAAGTGACGAAGTTGACGAAGTAGAGGAAGTGGAGGAAGTGGAGGGAGTGGACGAAGGTCACGAAGTGGACTAAGTTGACGAAGTGGAGGAAGTAGACGAAGAGGACGAAGTGGAGGTAGTGGAGCCAGTGGAGGAACTGGACTATGTGGAGGAAGTGAAGGAGCTGAAGGAAGCGGACGACGTGGGGGAAGTGGAGGAAGTGGAGGTAGTGGAGGAAGTGGAGGAAGTAGACAATGGACTAAGTTGACGATGTGGACTAAGTGGAAGAAGTAGACGAAGTGGACGAGGTGGACGAAGTGGATGAAGTGGAGGAAATGGAGGAAGTGGTCGAAGTGGAGGAAGTGGACGAAGTTAACTACGTGGAGGAAGTGGACTAAGTCGACCAAGTTGACGAAGTGGAGGAAGTAGAGGAAGTGGACGAAATGGACGAAGTGGACGAATTGGACGAACTGAACGAATGGACGAAGTGGACGAAGCGGACAAAGTAGACGAAGTGGACGGAGTGGACGAAGTGGACTAAGTGGTCGAAGTGGATTAGGTGGACGAAATGGACGAAGTGGACTAAGTTGACCAAGTTGACCAAGTGGAGGAACTGGAGGAAGTGGACGAAGTTGACAAAGTGGACGAAGTTGAAGAAGTCGACGAAGTGGACGAAGTGGACTAAGTGGACGAGGAGGAGGGAGTGAACGAAGTAGAGGAAGTGTACGAAGTGGACGAAGTTCATGAAGTGGAGGAAGTGGAGGAAGTAGAGGAAGTCGACTATGTGGACGAAGTGGACTAAGTTGACTAAGTTGACTAAGTGGACGAAGTGGAGGAAATGGAAGAAGTGGAAGAAGTGGAGCGAGTGGAGGAAGTGGACGAAGTGGAAGAAGTTGAAGAAGTTGACAAATGGGACGAAGTTGACGAAGTGGACTAAGCGGACGAAGTAGTCGAAGTGGACGACGTGGACAAAGTGGAGAAAGGTGACGAAGTGGACTAAGCGGACGAAGTGTAGGGAGTGGAGGAAATGTAGGAAGTGGAGGAAATGGAGGAACTGGAGGAAGTGGACGAAGTTGATGAAGTGGACTAAGTTGACTAAGCTGACTAAGTGGACGAAGTGGAGGAACTAGAGGAAGTGGACGAAGTGGAAGAAGTGGAGGGAGTGGAGGAGGTGGAGGAAGTGGAGGAAGTGGAGGAAGTGGAGGAGGTGGAGGAAGTGGTAGAAGTTGACGAAGTGGACGAAGTGGACTAAGTTGACTAAGTGGACTAAGTGGACGAAGTGGATGAAATGGACGAAGTGGATGAAGTGAAGGAGGTGTAAGAAGTGGAATAATGTACGAAGTGCAGGAAGTGGACGAAGTGGACGAAGTGGAGGAACTGGACAAAGTGGACGAAGTGGAAAAGGTGGACGAAGTTGACGAAGTAGACGAAGTGGAGGAATTGGAGGAAGTGGACGAAGTGGAAAAAGTGGAGGGAGTGGAGGAAGTGGACGAAGTGTACGAAGTTGACAAGTGGACGAAGTTGACGAAGTGGACGACGTGGACGAAGTGGACGACGTGGACGAAGTGTACGAAGTGGAGGAAGTGGAGGAAATGGAGGAAGTGGAGGAAGTGGAGGAAGTGGACGAAGTGGAGGAAGTAGACCAAGGTGACGAAGTGGACGAAGTGGACTAAGTTAACTAAGTGGACTAAGTAGACGAAGTGAACTAAGTGGACGAAGTGGACTAAGTTGGACGAAGTGGAGGAAGCGGAGGAAGTGGACTAAGTGGACGAAGGTGAAGAAGTGGACGAAGTTGTCGAAGTGGACGAAGTAGAGGAAGTGGACGAAGTGGAGGAAATGGACGAAGTGGACGAAGTTGACGAAGTGGACTAAGTTGACTAAGTGGACGAAGTGGACGAAGTGGAGGAATTGGAAGAAGTGGAAGAAGTAGAGGGAGTGGAGGAAGTGGAAGAAGTGGACGAATTTGAAGAAGTTGAGGAAGTGGACGAATTTGACAAAGTGGACTAAGTGGACGAAGTAGGAGAAGTGGACGACTTGGACAAAGTGGACGAAGTGGACGAAGCGGACGAAGTGCAAGGACTGGAGGAAGTGGACGAAGATGATGAAGTGGACTAAGTTGACTCAGTGGAGGAACTGGAGGAAGTGGACGAAGTGGAAGAAGTGGAGGAAGTGGAGGAGGTGGAGGAAGTGGAGGAAGTGGAGGAAGTGGACGAAGTTGACGAAGTTGACGAAGTGGACGAGGTGGACGAAGTGGACGAAGTGGACAAACTGGACGAAGTGGACGAAGTGCACGAAGTGGACTAAGTGGACGAAGTGGATGAAGTGGACGAACTGGACAAAGTTGACGAAGTGGACTAAGTGGACGAAGTTGACAAAGTTGACGAAGTGGACTAAGTTGACTAAGTTGACTAAGTGGACGAAGTGGAGGAACTGGAAGAAGTGGAAGAAGTGGAGCGAGTGGAGGAAGTGGAGGAAGTGGACGAAGTGGAAGAAGTTGAAGAAGTTGACAAATGGGACGAAGTTGACGAAGTGGACTAAGTTGACGAAGTAGGCGAAGTGGACGACGTGGACAAGTGGAGAAAGGTGACGAAGTGGACTAAGCGGACGAAGTGCAGGGAGTGGAGGAAGTGGAGGAAATGTAGGAAGTGGAGGAAATGGAGGAACTGGAGGAAGTGGACGAAGTTGATGAAGTGGACTAAGTTGACTAAGCTGACTAAGTGGACGAAGTGGAGGAACTGGAGGAAGTGGACGAAGTGGAAGAAGTGGAGGGAGTGGAGGAGGTGGAGGAAGTGGACAAAGTGGACGAAGTGGTAGAAGTTGACGAAGTTGACGAAGTGGACGAAGTGGACTAAGTTGACTAAGTGGACTAAGTGGACGAAGTGGATGAATTGGACGAAGTGGGTGAAGTGAAGGAGGTGTAAGAAGTGGAATAATGTACGAAGTGCAGGAAGTGGACGAAGTGGACGAAGTCGAGGAACTGGACAAAGTGGACGAAGTGGAAGAGGTGGACGAGGTGGACGAAGTGGACGAAGTGGAGGAACTGGAGGAAGTGGACGAAGTGGAAGAAGTGGAGGGAGTGGACGAAGTGGACGAAGTTGACGAAGTGGACGACGTGGACGAAGTGGACGAAGTGGAGGAAATGGAGGAAGTGGAGGAAGTGGAGGAAGTGGAGGAAGTGGAGGAAGTGGAGGAAGTAGACCAAGGTGACGAAGTGGACTAAGTTAACTAAGTGGACTAAGTGGACGAAGTGAACTAAGTGGACGAAGTGGACTAAGTTGGACGAAGTGGAGGAAGCGGAGGAAGTGGACTAAGTGGACGAAGGTGACGAAGTGGAGGAAGTTGCCGAAGTGGACGAAGTAGAGGAAGTGGACGAAGTGGAGGAACTGGACGAAGTGGACGAAGTTGACGAAGTGGACTAAGTTGACTAAGTTGACTAAGTGGACGAAGTGGAGGAATTGGAAGAAGTGGAAGAAGTGGAGGGAGTGGAGGAAGTGGAGGAAGTGGAAGAAGTGGACGAAGTTGAGGAAGTTGAGGAAGTGGACGAATTTGACGAAGTGGACTAAGTGGACGAAGTAGGCGAAGTGGACGACTTGGACAAAGTGGACGAAGTGGACGAAGCGGACGAAGTGCAAGGACTGGAGGAAGTGGACGAAGTTGATGAAGTGGACTAAGTTGACTCAGTGGACGAAGTGGAGGAACTGGAGGAAGTGGACGAAGTGGAAGAAGTGGAGGGAGTGGAGGAGGTGGAGGAAGTGGAGGAAGTGGAGGCACTGGACAAAGTGGAGGAAGTGGAGGAAGTTGACGAAGTGGACGAAGTGGACGAAGTGGACGAGGTGGACGAAGTGGATGAAGTAAATGAAGTGGACGAAGTGGACAAACTGGACGAGGTGGACGAAGTGGACAAAGTGGACAAACTGGATGAAGTGGACGAACTGGAAAAGTTGACGAAGTGGACTAAGTGGACGAAGTTGACGAAGTTGACGAAGTGGACTAAGTTGACTAAGTTGACTAAGTGGACGAAGTGGAGGAACTGGAAGAAGTGGAAGAAGTGGAGCGAGTGGAGGAAGTGTAGGAAGTGGAGGAAGTGGAAGAAGTTGAAGAAGTTGACAAATAGGATGAAGTTGACGAAGTGGACTAAGTGGACGAAGTAGGCGAAGTGGACGACGTGGACAAAGTGGAGAAAGGTGACGAAGTGGACTAAGCGGACGAAGTGCAGGGAGTGGAGGAAGTGGAGGAAATGTAGGAAGTTGAGGAAATGGAGGAAGTGGACAAAGTTGATGAAGTGGACTAAGTTGACTAAGCTGACTAAGTGGACGAAGTGGAGGAACTGGAGGAACTGGAGGAACTGGACGAAGTGGAAGAAGTGGAGGGAGTGGAGGAGGTCGAGGAAGTGGAGGAAGGGAGGAAGTGGACAAAGTGGACGAAGTGGTAGAAGTTGACGAAGTGGACGAAGTGAACTAAGTTGACTAAGTGGACTAAGTGGATGAAATGGACGAAGTGGATGAAGTGAAGGAGGTGTAAGAAGTGGAATAATGTACGAAGTGCAGGAAGTGGACGAAGTGGAAGAAGTGGAGGAACTGGACAAAGTGGACGAAGTGGAAGAGGTGGACGAGGTGGACGAAGTTGACGAAGTGGACGAAGTGGACGAAGTGGAGGAACTGGAGGAAGTGGACGAAGTGGAAGAAGTGGAGGGAGTGGAGGAAGTGGACGAAGTGTACGAAGTTGACGAAGTGGACGACGTGGACCAAGTGTACGAAGTGGAGGAAGTGGAGGAAGTGGAGGAAGTGGACGAAGTGGAAGAAGTGGAAGAAGTAGACCAAGGTGACTGATGAGTCAATATTTTATTCATTTCACTTAGTTTATTGTACTAGAATTAATCGGGGAATTGTGCTTAAATGTCCGGTATTTTCCCATTTTTCCTAATTGTACTTAATTTGATCAAAAATTCTTATTTTAATTAATTTGAATGATTTGAGCTAATTATTTGCATTATTAATTGTAGGGAAAATTTTGGAAATACAATTTGGGACATTTGGAGGAGAATTGACTATTAATTGGTGAATGGAAAAGCACGGCCCACACGCTGAAAAATTGTCCAAAAAAGGTGGTATTTCCAGCAACGACGTCCAGCAACACCACGCGGATGAAAACGCACAAGGAAATTGGTGTGCATGTTGGAAGGGAGGTGCACACGGTAATTGCTAGCTCTTGGTCCAGCAAAATTGGGGGTGTGTCCAGTAGCAAGGGTGCACATCCAGCTTTCAATTGAAGAAACAACATCACGCCACGGACACGCTCTTTTGGGCTGGAGTTTTCTGGAAGATTGAAGTGTTACATCTGGAAGCAGCTGCCACTTCTCACGGTCCAGCTTGGAAGCAAAGTCCAGCAGCCTCCACGTCCAACATTTGCGCGTCCAGGAAGTGGCAAAAGGAAGAAGCCTTCACGCTCACCCACGCAGCTTCCATCCAGCATGTGGCAGCAAGGAAGAGGCCCACGTGAGAGTTGAAGTCCAGCAGCGTCTAAACACACGGTCCAAAAGCAAGCAGGTCCAGCAGCTGTGAAGAAGTGGTGCTTGAGAGTTTGGGGGTGCATCCAGCACAGATCCAGCCACAACCTAGGATGGACACCATGTAGCGTCATCCAGAGAGAAGCTTCAGCCGCCACTTGCATTTTTTTTGGCCACACTCTTTTCTTTTTTTAGTTTTCTTAACCCTTGGTGGGAGACATGGGATGAATGGGAAGAGCAGCAGCGTGGGGAGCCGCCACTTGAGTGGCACTTTACTCTCTCGGTTTTTTTTTTGGTTTTAGCTTTTGGGCTTTGAACGTTTTCAGGAACGGAGCGGGGAGATGAGAAAAAAAAGCTGCTGTCACAGCTGAAGTGGAGCAGAATTTAGCAAGCACACGTTTCCTTCTTTTCTGGAGATGCATGAACTGAGTTGGAGATGAAGAGAGGAGCTGCTGTCATGGTGAAGAAGGAAGCATATGTGATGGACTTTAGATGAGTTGTACATGGTGATTTTCTTGGAGAAACACTTGAAGAAGTAGATGAATTTGGAGATGTGATTCTCGGTAACTAAGAGCTAGATTTGCGTTGGCAATCTGGAGAAGTGCAGCCTTGGTCCACCAACACATGAATGTCTCGGCAAAAATGGTCCATGTAGCAGTATAGTGTATGAAGTTTTTGATGCTTTCAATTCCTTGGGTTTGTTTGCACGGTGGAATGTTTTGATGTTAGAAATTATACTTTCATTTTGCTTTAAGATATTTGGACGATCCTACTAGAAGACTTACATGTTTCCACTTTGTTTCCACCTTGAAATCAACATGCTTTTGCTTGCCTTTCTTTTAGATAATGCCGTTTTGTTGGGTCCAGTAACAGCCCCCCCTTTTACATCTTTTCACTTTGTTTTGTTTCTAATTTGAAGAGAAACGTGAATTCATACTAGGTACAGCACCGGTTTTGCTTTCTTGGAGTAGTTATGTTTTTAATCTTAAAGAAATGAATCACAATGCTTCTTTAATCTAGCTTAATGGTTACGTGAATTGGTATATGATGTGTCATGCATTATCTTATTTCTATGTATTGCATTTTAGTGGATTTAAGCCAATGGGAATTGAAATGAGTTCTTGTTGCACATGCTTCCAACGTTGGCTTCTAGTTGAATGAAGAGTACATTTAATTTTCTTGCATTAGTAATAGAGATGTTTTGGGAAAGGTGATATACGGTGATGGACTTTTAATTCCTTTCTTGGATAAGAATAGCATGGTGTGAATTCTTTAATTAAAGATTGTAGAATGGTCACGTGAAGTGTAACATTGAAGTTCACTTTGAATTTTTTATTTAGTGAGTTGGAGAATAAATGGGTGCATGGACCTTACGGTTGCTGGAAGTGCTAGAAGGAAGTAGTCTTCCTTTTATTCAACTCTTTCTTTCTATAGGAAATAGTTGTAGTGTCACGGCATTTAGGGAATTTTTAGAAACAATTTCACTTTCAAAAGTTTAATTTCCGTAACTGTGTGTTTTCTACGCATTTACTGTTCGCATTTTATTTTCACTGTGATTTCGGTTTTTACTGTTTAATTTCGTTTTTACTATTTACTGTTTTATTTTTACAGTTTGTTAATTTACTACTTTCAACATTTACATTTTCCTGCACAAAAACAACCATCAAATCTCCCCCCACTACGTGTTTGATCTGAGACTGAACCAAAATTGGTCCTTGAGAGACGACCTAGGAGTCACTTCCTAGTACTATACTGCATTCTTTTATGCACAACTTTTGTTGGTAGGTGCGACCCTCTCATCAGTGACGAAGTGGACGAAGTGGACTAAGTTAACTAAGTGAACTAAGTGGACGAAGTGAACTAAGTGGACGAAGTGGACTAAGTTGGACGAAGTGGAGGAAGCGGAGGAAGTGGACTAAGTGGACGAAGGTGACGAAGTGGAGGAAGTTGCCGAAGTGGACGAAGTAGAGGAAGTGGACGAAGTGGAGGAACTGGACGAAGTGGACGAAGTTGACGAAGTGGACTAATTTGACTAAGTTGACTAAGTGGACGAAGTGGAGGAATTGGAAGAAGTGGAAGAAGTGGAGGGAGTGGAGGGAGTGGAGGAAGTGGAGGAAGTGGAAGAAGTGGACGAAGTTGAAGAAGTTGAGGAAGTGGACGAATTTGACGAAGTGGACTAAGTGGACGAAGTAGGCGAAGTGGACGACTTTGACAAAGTGGACGAAGCGGACGAAGTGCAAGGACTGGAGGAAGTGGACGAAGTTGATGAAGTGGACTAAGTTGACTCAGTGGACGAAGTGGAGGAACTGGAGGAAGTGGACGAAGTGGAAGAAGTGGAGGGAGTGGAGGAGGTGGAGGAAGTGGAGGAAGTGGAGGAAGTGGAGGAAGTGGAGGAAGTGGACGAAGTTGACGAAGTGGATGATGTGGACGAAGTGGACGAAGTGGACGAAGTTGACGAAGTGGACTAAGTTGACCAAGTGGACTAAGTGGACTAAGTGGACGAAGTGGCAGAAATGGAGGAAGTGGATGAAGTGACGGAAGTGTAAGAAGTGGAGGAAATCGACGAAGTGGAGAAAGTGGACGAAGTGGACGAAGTGGAGGAAGTGGACTAAATGGACGAAGTGGACTAAATGGATGAAGTGGATAAAGTGGACGAAGTGGCGAAGTGGAGGAAACGACATAGTGGACTAAGTGCACGAAGTGGAGGAAGTGGAGGAAGTGGACAAACTTGATGAAGTCGACTAAGTGAACGAAGTGGACTAAGTGGAGGAAGTGGATGAAGAGGAGGAAGTGGACGAAGTTGACGAAGTGGAGGAAGTGGACGAAGTTGACGAAGTGGACGAACTGGACGAAGTGGACGAAGTGGAGGAAGTGGACGATGTGGAGGAAGTGGACGAAGTGGGCGAAGTGGACTAAGTGGACGAAGTGGATGAAGTGGACGATGTAGACGAAGTTGACGAAGTGGACGAAGTGGACGAAGTGGACGAAGTGGACGAAGTGGACTAAGTAGACGAAGTGGACGAAGTAGAGGAAGTGGACGAAGTGGACGAAGTGGACTAAGTGGACGAAATGGAGGAAATGGAGCAAGTGGAAAAAGTGGAAGAAGTGGACGAAGTTGAAGAAGTTGACGAAGTGGACGAAGTTGACGAAGTGGACTAAGTGGACGACGTGGCCTAAGTGGACCAAGTGGAGGGAGTGGAGGAAGTGGAGGAGGTGTAGGAAGTGTAGGAAGTGGACGAAGTGGACGAAGTTGAAGAAGTTGACGAAGTGGACGAAATGGACTAATTTGAAGAAGTGGACTAAGTGGACGAAGTAGACGAAGTGGACGAAGTAGACGAAGTGTACGAAGTGGCTAAGTGGACGAAGTGAACGAAGTGGACGAAGTGGACTAAGTTGGACGAAGTGGAGGAAGTGGACAAAGTTGACGAAGTGGATTAAGTGGAGGAAGTGGACAAAGTGGACAAAGTTGATGAAAAGTCGACTAAGCGGACGAAGTGGAGGAAGTGGACTAAGTGGACGAAGAGGACGAAGTGGACTAAGTGCACGAAGTGGAGGATGTGGACGACGTGGACGAAGTGTACGAAGTGGAGGAAGTGGAGGAAATGGAGGAAGTGGTCGAAGTCGAGGAAGTGGAGGAAGTGGAGGAAGTTGACGAAGAGGACGAAGTGGACTAAGTTAACTAAGTGGACTAAGTGGACGAAGTGGACGAAGTGGACGAAGTGGACGACGTGGACGAAGTATACGAAGTGGAGGAAGTGGAGGAAATGGAGGAAGTGGACGAAGTGGAGGAAGTGGAGGAAGTTGACGAAGTGGAGGAAGTGGAGGAAGTGGACGAAGTGGACAAAGTGAACGAAGGGGACTAAGTGGACTAAGTTGGACGAAGTGGACTAAGTTGACGAAGTGGACAAACTGGATGAAGTGGACTAAATGGACGAAGTGGACTAAATGGATGAAGTGGATAAAGTGAACGAAATTTACGAAGTGGACGAAGTTGCGAAGTGGAGGAAGTGGCGAAGTGGACTAAGAGGACGAAGTGGAGGAAGTTGACGAAGTGGACAAAGTGGACGAAATGGACGACGTGGACGACGTGGACGACGTGGACGACGTGGACTATGTGTACGAAGTTGAGGAAGAGGAGGAAATGGAGGAAGTGGACGAAGTGGAGGAAGTGGAGGTAGTTGACGAAGCTGACGAAGTGGACGACGTTGACGAAGTGGAGGAAGTGGAGGAAGAGGTGGGAGTGGAAAAGTTGACGAAGTTGAAGAAGTGGAGGAAGTCGAGGAAGTCGAGCAAGTGGAGGAAGTGGAGGTAATGGAGGAAGTGGAGGAAGTGGACTATGTGGAGGAAGTGAAGGAGGTGAAGGAAGCAGACGAAGTGGGCGACGTGGACGAAGTGGAGGTAGTGGAGGAAGTGGAGAAAGTTGACAAAGTGGACGAAGTTAACAAAGTGGACGAAATTGACGAAGTGGACAAAGTTGACGAAGTGGACTAAGTTGACGAAGTGGACTAAGTAGGCGAAGTAGACGAATTGGGCGACGTGGAAGAAGTGTACGAAGTGGAGGAAGTGGAGGAAGTGGAGGAAGTTGAGGAAGTGGAGGAAGTGGAGAAAGTGGAGGAAGTGGAGGAATTGGAGGAACTTGACGAAGGGGACGAAGTTGACGAAGTGGACGAAGTTGACGAAGTAGACGAAGTGGACTAAGTTGACGAAGAGCAGGAAGTGGAGGAAGTGGAGACAGTGGACGACGAAGTGGAGGAACTGGAGGAACTGGAGGAACTGAAGGAAGTTGACGAATTGGTCGAAGTGGACGAAGTGGACAAAGTGTACAAAGTGGACAAAGTGGACGAAGCTGACGAAGTTGACGAAGTGGAAGAAGTGGAAGAAGTGGACGAGATGGACGAAGTTGACGAAGTGGACGATGTGGAGGAAGTGGACGAACTTGAGGAAGTGGAGGAAGTGGACGAACTTGACGAAGTGGACGATGTTGACGAAGTGGAGGAAGTGGACGAAGTGGAGGGAGTGGACGAAGTTGACGAAGTGGAGGAAGTGGAGGAAGTGGAGGAAGTGGACGAAGGAGAGGTAGTGGGGAAAGGGGACTATGTGGAAGAAGTGAAGGAGGTGATGGAAGCGGAAGAAGTGGGCGAAGTGGAGGAAGTGGAGGTAGTGGAGGAAGTGGAGGAAGTGGAGAAAGTGGACGAAGTTGACGAAGTGGATGAAGTTGGAGTCTTATTTTCTTCCAGTCTCTAGGAACTTCTTCTCCTTTTCCAATCTCTTCTACCTTGGGTACCTGAAAAAACAAACAATGGTTATCTAAAACTTCAAGATTTTCATCCTTACCTCTAGTCATGGGTGCATCTCGAAATGCAGCTTTGTAACTAGCCTCTTCCTCCTCTGCTTGTTTTTCATCTTTGAAGACATCCACCACCACTCTCTCCTCTCTGTCTTGGAGAACCACTATACCTTCATTCACATCTATGATAGCCCTGGCCGTTTTCATAAACGGTTTTCCAAGTATAAAAGGTATCTTCTCGGTTTCCATCTTCATCACCACAAAGTCTGCCAAGAACTGAAGTTTGCCCACACAAACTACAATGTCTTCTGCAATCCCACATGGCTCTTTTGAAGATCCATCGGCCATTACTAAATTAACCTTTACAGGTTTCATTTTAACTTTGCCAATTTGCTCCAATAGAGAATAAGGCATCAAGTTAACACTTGATCCTAAATCAAGGAGAGCTTTCTTTACCTTTTTCTTCCCTATAATGCAAGGGATAGAAAAACTACCTGGATCTGCTGCTTTTGGTGGGAATGACTCTTTCTTAACAGTTATACACTTTTCTTCCTCATCATCTCTACGTCTTCTTTTTGTAGAGGTTCCTTCATCAGATTTTGTATAAACTGCTATTTTCTGTAGAATTTGTTCCCAAGGTGCTTCATTATCAACCATTATGAATAAATCTGTGAAGTCCATTGGTTTCTCTTGATTTGTTGGGAAAAGAAAAGTGTTTCTTCTTTCTACTTCTCTTCTCTCTTCTGTTTCTTCTTCTTCTAACTCAATTATCTCGTCATTCACACTCTTGACTACTTTGCACTCTTCTCTGGGGTTAACCTCAGTATTAGCCCCAAAATTTCTGTTTGGCCTTTCTTCCAATTGCTTGGTAATCTGACCCATTTGAATCTCCCAATTCTTTATAGCAGCTTCAGTGCTCTTTTGAGAGGATTCAGTTTTTTGTATGAATTGCTGAAGAGTTTCTTCCAACCTTGTTGATCTTTCATTAAGCATAGCTAACTGTTGCCACAAGGTTGGTTGCTGCTGCTGCTTATTATATTGATTAGCCTGCCCAGTTTGTCCTTGGCCAATGCTTGGATGTGGTTTCCATCCTTGATTATAATTTCCTTGACGGTATGGAAACTGATTAGCCATGAAATTAACATCTTCCACGGCTTCCACTGGAAAAGCACACTGGCCATTGATGTGATCACCTCCACATAATTCGCACAACTGGGTTTGTATCTGTGCAGCAGATTTCAACTCTTTAGGTAATTGAGCCAAAGTTTTAGTCAGAGTTTCCAGCTGTTGAGTTAGAATCTTATTATGGGCTAGCAAGGCATCATGTGTTTGCAATTGAAGAACCCCTTTTTGTTGCATAGGAGTTCCTCTTTCACTGTGCAGCTCATTATCACTTGTAGCCATGTTTTCAATTATTTCAGTTGCTTCCTCTAGAGTTTTCCATTTGATATTGCCTCCAACTGAGGCGTCCAGCATCATCTTGGTTTGTGAACCAAGCCCTCCAAGGAAAGTTAAGACTACTTCTTGATCTTCAAAGCCATGCGTGGGAGTTTTACGTAACAAGCTTTTATACCTGTCCCATGCATGCCCCAGTGATTCTTCCATGCCCTGCTTGAATGAAGAAATCTCTTGCTTGCCCTTAGTCACCTTAGATTGTGGGAAGTATTTATTTAAAAATTTTGTAACCACTGCCTCCCACTCTGTGAAACTTTCTTCTGGAAAAGAGTTCAACCAAAGCTTAGCATTGCCCCCCAATGAGAAAGGGAACAAGCTAAGTTTGATAGCTTCGTCTGGCACCCCATTAATCTTGACCGTATTGCAGATCTCATTAAAGGTAGTAAGGTGCTCATATGGGCTTTCGTGAGATAACCCATTAAATTGATTACTCTTCACCAGTTGAATCAGTGCTGGCTTGACCTCCATGTTGGCTGCATTGACTCTAGGTCTAGCTATGCTGTTGAAGTGCTGAGGTCCAGCAAGATTAGTGTAATCTGCAAGAGTTCTTCTAGCATTATTATTGTTCTCCATACTCCCTGTGCTATAAACAGAACCTTGTGGTGATGATTGTAGGAGAGTTTCTGGAGAAGGGAAAAGTTCTCTAGACGTTCTGATTCTTCTCCTCCTTCTACTCTCGTCTAGACCTTCAAGAAGTGGTTCTGTTGTTTTCTTACTTCTAGTTCGAATTGCTTCCTGCATACACAAGAAAACAAAACCCTAGAAAAGATTTGTTAGCACAAAAAGATATAGAAGAAAAGATATATTCAGAAGATAAAAAGATTTAGAAGATAGAATCAAATAAGATAGAATCAAATAAAACCTAATCTAAAAAAAATAAAATCTTACCTAATCTAAAAGATAAAATAAAATAAAATCTAATCTAATCTAAAAAATAAAATAAAATAAAATAAAATCTAACCTAACTTAAAAGATAAAATAAAATCAAATAAAATCAAATCTAATCTAATAAAATAAAATCTAATCTAATCTAAAAAGATAAAAAGATAGAATAAAATAAAAACAGAAAAATAAAAATAGAAATTCAAAATTAAAGTCAAAGATAATCAATAATCACACAAATTAACCAGTTAAACCACGAGTCCCCGGCAACGGCGCCAAAAACTTGATGGACAAATTTGTAAGCATCAAAATATGATGTCACAAACTTGTTTCACAATCGGCAAGTATGACCGAATCGTTCAAGTAATAAACTTGGTAAGACCAAGTATCGTTCTTCCCAAAGGACTCACGGCCTAGTTTAGTTATGTGATTTGTTGATTAGCTAAGACTTACAAACAAAATAATTGGATTTTAATATGCAAGACGAAAAATAAACATGTATGCATGAAGTTTGATCAATGGCAAAGACAAAAGATAAACACTTTCAATGGAATATATGAATATGTTGTTGGGGGTCAATTTCATCTCATCCACTCTCATACAATTTAGGAATTCAACATTCAAATCATCATTGTTAATGCCACTCTCTAAAGTACCATTCTAGATGGCTTCTCCCTAATCACGAGTTCATACAATTCCTAGCATTCCTAATGATTAGTTCATAAGCGCAGGAGCTTAACGACAACCAATATAATATTGGGAGAAATTCCCCGGATCTAGACTTCCCCGTACGTGCCCGTATTGACAAAACCAATAATCATGCATTAGAATGAGTTAAACAATGCAAGCATTAAGCAAAGAGGAAAAACCCTAACTAATGATGAAAGAAAGCATATATCTTAATTCAAAGATGCAAGCATAAATTCCATATATGAGAGCTTCAAGAGATTACATTGATTCCCCAACAAACATACAAGGTTTAGTTCACCATATTCATGGTGAACCTAGATGAATTACAATGAAAGTATGAAAGAATAAACCCAATAAAGGTGAAGAGGTAGCCTGAGCATCCAAGATCCTCCTTCAAAGGGGTGGAAGAGAGAGTGTTTGCCTCGTTTCTGCCAATGATCCTAACTCTAGGACGTGCAAGTCCTTATATACTATTCTAGAATTACAAAAGATTACAAAAGCCCAAGTCCATAAAAGTGCCGCTCAGCGGTAAATACCGCTCAGCGGTGGTTGCGTGACTCGTTTCTTCCCCTCAGCGGCCATTTTGCCCCTCAGCATGACTCCCGCAACCTCCTGAGTGCCGCTCAGCGGTAAATTGCCGCTGAGCGGTGCCTTCGGCTTCTACTTTTGCACTCTTTTCTTGTCTTTTCTAATGTCATCTCTCTCCTTCTTCACTTCTTTCACCAAATTCACCTCAAAACCTGCACAAAAACACTTAAATCAAGCATAAACCTGTCCAGCTCTCTTATTTCTGAAAATATGGATAAAAGGCATGATTTCAAGCTAGTTTCTAAGTCTAAAGGTTTCTTTTAGTATCAATTTTAAGCATGAAAATAACAGTTTTTCAACTGTTATCATGGACAAAGAGGAAGAAGTTGAAGAAGTGGAAGAAGTGGACGAGGTGGACGAAGTCGACGAAGTGGAGGAACTCGAGGAAGTGGAGGAACTGGAGGAAGTGGAGGAACTGGACGAAGTTGACGAAGTGGACGAAGTGGATAAAGTGGAGGAAGTGTAGCAACTGGAGGAAGTGGACGAAGTGGACGAGGTGGACGAAGTGGATGAACTGGAGGGAGTGGAGGAAGTGGAGGAAGTGGAGGAAGTGGAGGAAGTGGAAGAAGTGGAGGAAGTTGACGAAGTGGACGAAGTTGACGAAGGGGACGAAGTGGAAGAAGTGGACGAAATGGACGAGGTGGACGAAGTGGATGAAGTGCGCGAAGTGAAGGAAGAGGACGAAGTGGGCGAAGTGAAGGAAGAGGACGAAGTGGACAAAGTGGACGAGGTGGACGAAGTTCAGGCAGTGGACGACCTCGAGGAAGTGGAGGAACTCGAGGAAGTGGAGAAACTAGACGTAGTGGAGGAACTGGACCAAATGGAGGAAGTGCAGGAGTGGAATAAATGGATGAAGTGGAGGAAGTGCAGGAGTGGAATAAATGGACGAAGTGGAGGAAGTGGGCGAAGTGGACGAAGTGAACGAAGTGGACCAAGTGGACTAAGTTGAACGAAGTGGACGAAGTGGACGAAGTGGACGAAGTGGACGAAGTGGACGAAGTGGAGGAAGTGGAGGAAGTGAACGAAGTGGACGAAGTGGAGGAACTGGAGGAAGTAGGCGAAGTGGTTGAAGTGGACGAAGTTGACGAAGTGGACAAAGTGGACAAAGGGGACAAAGTGGACAAAGTTGACGAAGTGGACTAAGTTGACGAAGTGGACTAAGTGGAGGAAGTGGAGGAAGTGGAGGAAGTGGAGGAAGTGGAAGAAGTGGAGGAAGTTGACGAAGTGGACGAAGTTGACGAAGGGGACGAAGTGCAAGAAGTGGACGAAATGGACGCGGTGGACGAAGTGGATGAAGTGCGCGAAGTGAAGGAAGAGGATGAAGTGGGCGAAGTGAAGGAAGAGGACGAAGTGGACAAAGTGGACGAGGTGGACGAAGTTCAGGCAGTGGACGACCTCGAGGAAGTGGAGGAACTCGAGGAAGTGGAGAAACTAGACGTAGTGGAGGAACTGGAGGAAATGGAGGAAGTGCAGGAGTGGAATAAATGGACGAAGTGGAGGAAGTGGGCGAGGTGGACGAAGTGAACGAAGTGGACCAAGTGGACTAAGTTGAACGAAGTGGACGAAGTGGACGAAGTGGACGAAGTGGACGAAGTGGAGGAAGTGAACAAAGTGGACGAAGTGGAGGAACTGGAGGAAGTAGGCGAAGTGGTTGAAGTGGACGAAGTTGACGAAGTGGACAAAGTGGACAAAGGGGACAAAGTGGACAAAGTTGACGAAGTGGACTAAGTTGACGAAGTGGACTAAGTGGAGGAAGTGGAGGAAGTGGACGAGGTGGACGAAGTGGAGGAACTCGAGGAAGTGGAGGAACTGGAGGAAGTGGAGGAACTAGAGGAACTGGACGAAGTTGACGAAGTGGACGAAGTGGATAAAGTGGAGGAAGTGTAGCAACTGGAGGAAGTGGACGAAGTGGACGAGGTGGACGAAGTGGATGAACTGGAGGGAGTGGAGGAAGTGGAGGAAGTGGAGGAAGTGGAGGAAGTGGAAGAAGTGGAGGAAGTTGACGAAGTGGACGAAGTTGACGAAGGGGACGAAGTGCAAGAAGTGGACGAAATGGACGAGGTGGACGAAGTGGATGAAGTGCGCGAAGTGAAGGAAGAGGATGAAGTGGGCGAAGTGAAGGAAGAGGACGAAGTGGACAAAGTGGACGAGGTGGACGAAGTTCAGGCAGTGGACGACCTCGAGGAAGTGGAGGAACTCGAGGAAGTGGAGAAACTAGACGTAGTGGAGGAACTGGATGAAATGGAGGAAGTGCAGGAGTGGAATAAATGGACGAAGTGGGCGAAGTGGACGAAGTGAACGAAGTGGACCAAGTAGACTAAGTTGAACGAAGTGGACGAAGTGGAGGAAGTGGACGAAGTGGACGAAGTGGAGGAAGTGGAGGAAGTGAACGAAGTGGACGAAGTGGAGGAACTGGAGGAAGTGGGCGAAGTGGTTGAAGTGGACGAAGTTGACGAAGTGGACAAAGTGGACAAAGGGGACAAAGTGGACAAAGTTGACGAAGTGGACTAAGTTGACGAAGTGGACTAAGTGGAGGAAGTGGACGGAGTGGAGGAAGTGGAGGAAGTGGAGGAAGTGGAGGAAGTTGACAAAGTTGCGAAATGGACGAAGTGGAAGAAGTGGACGAAGTGGACAAGGTGGACGAAGTTGATGAAGTGGAGGAAAAGGAGGAAGTGGAGGAACTGGAGGAAGTGCAGGATGTGGAGGAACTGGACGAAATGGAGGAAGTGGAGGAAGTGGAGGAAGTAGAGGAAGTTGACGAAGTGGAGAAAGTGGACGAAGTGGACGAAGTGGAAGAAGTGCACGAAATGGACAAGGTGGACGAAGTGGAAGAAGTGGAAGAAGTGGATGAAGTTGACGAAGTGGACGAATTGGGGGAAGTGGAGGAAGTTGGCGAAGTGGAGGAAGTTGGCGAAGTGGACGAAGTGGAAGAAGTGGAAGAAATGGACGAGGTGGACGAAGTGGAAGAACTGGAGGAAGTGCAGGAACTGGAGGACGTGGAGGAACTGGACGAAGTGGAGGTAGTGGAGGAAGTGGAGGAACTGGAGGAAGTGGCGGAACTAGAGGAACTGGACGAAGTTGACGAAGTGGACGAAGTGGACGAAGTGGATATAGTAGAGGTAGTGGAGGAAGTGGACGACGTGGACGACGTGGAGGAACTGGAGGAAGTGGAGGAAGTGGAGAAACTAGAGGAAGTGGAGGAACTGGACGAAGTGGAGGAACTGGACGAAGTGGACGAAACGGAGGAAGTGCACGAAGTGGAGGAAGTGGACGAAGTGGAGGAACGGGAGGAAGTGGGCGAAGTGGAGGAAGTGGACGAAGTGAACGAAGTGGACAAAGTGGACTAAGTTGAACGAAGTGGACGAAGTGGACTAAGTTGAACGAAGTGGCGAAATGGACGAAGTGGAAGAAGTGGACGAAGTGGACAAGGTGGACGAAGTTGATGAAGTGGAGGAACAGGAGGAAGTGGAGGATGTGGAGGAATTGGACGAAATGGAGGAAGTGGAGGAAGTTGACGAAGTGGATGAAGTGGAGGTAGTGGAGGAAGTGGACGAAGTGTACGAAGTGGAAGAAGTGCACGAAATTGACAAGGTGGACAAAGTGGAAGAAGTGGAAGAAGTAGACGATGTGGAAGAAGTGGACGAGGTGGAGGAAGTGGAGGAAGTGGAGGAAGTTGACGAAGTGGATGAAGTGGAGGAAGTGGACAAAGTGGACGAAGTGGACGAAGTGGAAGAAGTGCACGAAATGGACAAGGTGGACGAAGTGGAAGAAGTGGACGAGGTGGATGAAGTTGACGAAGTGGACGAATTGGGGGAAGTGGAGGATCTGGAAAAGTGGAGGAAGTTGGCGAAGTGGACGAAGTGGAAGAAATGGAAGAAGTGGACGAGGTGGACGAAGTGGAAGAACTGGAGGAAGTGGAGGAACTGGAGGACGTGGAGGAACTGGACGAAGTGGAGGAAGTTGACGAAGTGGAGGAAGTGGAGGAAGTTGACGAAGTGGACGAAGTTGAGGAAGTGGACGAAGTGGAAGAAGTGGACGAAATGGACGACGTGGACGAAGTGGACAAAGAGGAAGAAGTTGAAGAAGTGGAAGAAGTGGACGAGGTGGACGAAGTCGACGAAGTGGAGGAACTCGATGAAGTGGAGGAACTAGAGGAAGTGGAGGAACTAGAGGAACTGGACGAAGTTGACGAAGTGGACGAAGTGGATAAACTGGAGGAAGTGGACGAGGTGGACGAAGTGGATGAACTGGAGGGAGTGGAGGAAGTGGAGGAAGTGGAGGAAGTGGAAGAAGTGGAGGAAGTTGACGAAGTGGACGAAGTTGACGAAGGGGACGAAGTGGAAGAAGTGGACGAAATGGATGAGGTGGACGAAGTGAAAGAAGTGGATGAAGTGCGCGAAGTGAAGGAAGAGGACGAAGTGGGCGAAGTGAAGGAAGAGGACGAAGTGGACTAAGTGGACGAGGTGGACGAATTTGAGGCAGTGGACGACCTCGAGGAAGTGGACAAACTAGACGTAGTGGAGGAACTGGACAAAGTGGACGAAATGGAGGAAGTGCAGCAGTGGAATAAATGGACGAAGTGGAGGAACGGGAGGAAGTGGGCGAAGTGGACGAAGTGAACGAAGTGGACCAAGTGGACTAAGTTGAACGAAGTGGACGAAGTGGACGAAGTGGACGAAGTGGACGAAGTGGACGAAGTGGACGAAGTGGACGAAGTGGACGAAGTGGACGAGGTGGACGAAGTTGAGGAACTGGAGGAAGTGGAGGAAGTGGAGGAACTGGACAAAGTAGACGAAGTGGATGAAGTTGATGAAGTGGACGGAGTGGACGAAGTGGCGGAAGCGGAGGAAGTGAACGAAGTGGACGAAGTGGAGGAACTGGAGGAAGTGGGCGAAGTGGTTGAAGTGGACGAAGTTGACGAAGTGGACAAAGTGGACAAAGGGGACAAAGTGGACAAAGTTGACGAAGTGGACTAAGTTGACGAAGTGGACTAAGTGGAGGAAGTGGAGGGAGTGGAGGAAGTGGAGGAAATTGACGAAGTGGCGAAATGGACGAAGTGGAAGAAGTGGACGAAGTAGACAAGGTGGACGAAGTTGATGAAGTGGAGGAACAGGAGGAAGTGGAGGAACTGGAGGAAGTTCAGGATGTGGAGGAACTGGACGAAATGGAGGAAGTGCAGGAAGTGGAGGAAGTGGAGGAAGTTGACGAAGTGGATGAAGTGGATGAAGTGGAGGAAGTGGAGGAAGTGGACGAAGTGGAAGAAGTGCACGAAATGGACAAGGTGGACGAAGTGGAAGAAGTGGAAGAAGTGGAGGAGTTGGATGAAGTTGACGAAGTGGACGAATTGAGGGAAGTGGAGGATCTGGAAGAAGTGGAGGAAGTTGGCGAAGTGGAGGAAGTTGGCGAAGTGGACGAAGTGGAAGAAGTGAACGAGGTGGACGAAGTGGAAGAACTGGAGGAACTGGAGGACGTGGAGGAACTGGACGAAGTGGAGGAAGTTGACGAAGTGGAGGAAGTGGAGGAAGTTGACGAAGTGGAGGAAGTTGACGAAGTGGACGAAGTTGAGGAAGTGAACGAAGTGGAAGAAGTGGACGAAATGGACGACGTGGACGAAGTGGACAAAGAGGAAGAAGTTGAAGAAGTGGAAGAAGTGGACGAGGTGGACGAAGTCGACGAAGTGGAGGAACTGGAGGAAGTGGACGAAGTGCACGAGGTGGACGAAGTGGATGAACTGGAGGAAGTGGAGGAAGTGGAGGAAGTGGAGGAAGTGGAGGAAGTGGAAGAAGTGGAGGAAGTGGAGTAAGTGGAAGAAGTGGAGGAAGTTGACGAAGTGGACGAAGTTGACGAAGGGGACGAAGTGGAAGAAGTGGACGAAATGGACGAGGTGGACGAAGTGGAAGAAGTTGAAGAAGTGGACGAAGTTAAAGAAGTGGACAAAATGGACGAGGTGGACGTAATGGAAGAAGTTGAACAAGTAGACGAAGTGGAAGAAGTGGACGAGGTGGACGAAGTCGACGAAGTGGACGACCTGGAGGATATAAAGGAAGTGGAGGATCTGAAGGAAGTGGAGGAACTGGACGAAGTGGAGGAACTGGACAAAGTGGATGAGGTGGGCAAAGTGCACGAAGAGGACGAGGTGGGCGAAGTGAACGAAGAGGACGAAGTGGACAAAGTGGACGAGGTGGACGAAGTTGAGGAAGTGGACGACCTCGAGGAAGTGGAGGAACTGGACGAAGTGGAGGATTTGGACGAGGTGGACGAAATGGAGGAAGTGCAGGAAGTGGACTAAGTTGAACGAAGTGGACGAAGTGGACCAAGTGAACCAAGTGGACTAAGTGGACGAAGTGGACCAAGTGGACGAAGTGGACGAAGTGGAGGAACGGAAGGAAGTGGGCGAAGTGGACCAAGTGAACGAAGTGCACTAAGTTGAACGAAGTGGACGAAGTGGACTAAGTTGAACGAAGTGGACTAAGTTGAACGAAGTGGACGAAGTGGACGAAGTGGATGAAGTGGACAAAGTGGACGAGGTTGACGAAGTTGAGGAACTGGAGGAATGGAGGAACTAGAGGAACTGGAGGAACTGGACAAAGTGGACGAAGTATACGAAGTTGACGAAGTGGACGAAGTGGAGGAAGTGGCGGAAGTGGAGGAAGTGAACGAAGTGGACGAAGTGGAGGAACTGGACGAACTGGAGGAAGTGGGCGAAGTGGACGAAGTGGGCGAAGTGGACCAAGCTGACGAAGTGGACGAAGTGCACGAAGTGGACAAAGTGGACAAAGTGGACAAAGTTGACGAAGTGGACTAAGTGGAGGAAGTGGAGGGACTGGAGGAAGTGGAGGAAGTGAAGGAAGTTGACGAAGTGGCGAAATGGACGAAGTGGAAGAATTGGACGAAGTAGACAAGGTGGACGAAGTTGATGAAGTGGAGGAACAGGAGGAAGTGGAGGAACTGGAGGAAGTGGAGGATGTGGAGGAACTGGACGAAATGGAGGAAGTGGAGGAAGTTGACGAAGTGGATGAAGTGGACGAAGTGGAGGAAGTGCACGAGGTGGATGAAGTTGACGAAGTGGACGAACTGGGGGAAGTGGAGGATCTAGAAGAACTGGAGGAAGTTGCGAACTCGACGCAGTGGAAGAAGTGGAAGAAGTGGAAGAAGTGGAAGAACTGGAGGAAGTGGAGGAACTGGAAGACGTGGAGGAATTGGACAAAGTGCAGGAAGTGGAGGAAGGTGACGAAGTGGCGGAAGTGGAGGAAGTTGACGAAGTGGACGAAGTTGACGAAGTGGAAGAAGTGGACGAGGTGGATGAAGTTGACGAAGTGGACGAAC
Source organism: Vigna reflexopilosa (assembly GCA_027742785.1). NCBI lineage: Eukaryota > Viridiplantae > Streptophyta > Magnoliopsida > Fabales > Fabaceae > Vigna > Vigna reflexopilosa. Next base: position 19,941,648 of record CM050913.1, on the reverse strand, counting down.
TGTGGGGAAGTGGAGGATCTGGAAGACGTGGAGGAACTAGACGAAGTGGAGGAAGTGGAGGTAGTGGAGGAAGTTGACGAAGTGGACGAAGTTGACGAAGGGGACGAAGTGGAAGAAGTGGACGAAATGGACGAGGTGGACGAAGTGGATGAAGTGGTAGAAGTGAAGGAAGAGGACGAAGTGGGCGAAGTGAAGGAAGAGGACGAGGTGGACAAAATGGACGAGGTGGACGAAGTTGAGGAAATGGACGACCTCGAGGAAGTGGGAGAACTCGAGGAAGTGGAGAAACTAGACGTAGTGGAGGAACTGGACGAAGTGGAGGAACGGGAGGAAGTGGGCGAAGTGGACGAAGTGAACGAAGTGGACCAAGTGGACTAAGTTGAACGAAGTGGACGAAGTGGATGAAGTGGACGAGGTTGACGAAGTTGAGGAACTGGAGGAAGTGGAGGAACTAGAGGAAGTGGAGGAACTGGACAAAGTGGACGAAGTTGACGAAGCGGACAAAGTGGACGAAGTGGCGGAAGTGTAGGAAGTGGTCGAAGTGGACGAAGCGGAGGAACTGGAGGAACTGGAGGAAGTGGTCGAAGTGGCCGAAGTTGGCGAACTGGACGAAGTTGACGAAGTGGATGAAGTGGACGAAGTGGACAAAGTGGATAAAGTGGACAAAGTTGACGAAGTGGACTAAGTGGAGGAAGTGGAGGGAGTGGAGGAAGTGGAGGAAGTGGAGGAAGTGAAGGAAGTTGACGAAGTGGCGAAATGGACGAAGTGGAAGAATTGGACGAAGTAGACAAGGTGGACGAAGTTGATGAAGTGGAGGAACTGGAGGAAGTGGAGGAACTGGAGGAAGTGGAGGATGTGGAGGACCTAGACGAAATGGAGGAAGTGGAGGAAGTGGACGAAGTTGAGGAAGTTGACGAAGTGGATGAAGTGGACATAGTGGACGAAGTGGAAGAAATGCACGAGGTGGATGAAGTTGACGAAGTGGACGAACTGGGGGAAGTGGAGGATCTGGAAGAACTGGAGGAAGTTGGCGAAGTCGACGCAGTGGAAGAAGTGGACGAGGTGGACGAAATGGAAGAACTGGAGGAAGTGGAGGAACTGGAGGACGTGGAGGAATTGGACGAAGTGGAGGAAGTGGAGGAAGTGGAGGAAGTGGAGGAAGTTGACGAAGTGGACGAAGTTGACGAAGTGCAAGAAGTGGACGAGGTGGATGAAGTTGACGAAGTGGACGAACTAGGGGAAGTGGAGGATCCGGAAGACGTGGAGGAACTGGACGAAGTGGAGGAAGTGGAGGAAGTTGACGAAGTGGAAGAAGTGAAGGAAGTTGACGAAGTTGACGAAGGGGACGAAGTGGAAGAAGTGGACGAAATGGACGAGGTGGACGAAGTGGACGAAGTGGACGAAGTTGAAGAAGTGGACGAAGTAGAAGAAGTGGACGAGGTGGACGAAGTCGATGAAGTGGACGAACTGGAGGAAGTCGAGGATCTGAAGGAAGAGGAGGAACTGGACGAAGTGCATGAAGTGGGTGAAGTGAACGAAGAGGACGAAGTGGACAAAGTGGACGAGGTGGACGAACTTGAGGAAGTGGACGACCTCGAGGAAGTGGAGGAACTCGAGGAAGTGGAGGAACTAGACGAACTGGAGGAACTGGACGAAGTGGACGAAATGGAGGACGTGCAGGAAGTGGAGGAAGTGGAGGAACGAAAGGAAGTGGGCGAAGTGGACGAAGTGAACGAAGTGGATGAAGTGGACTAAGTTGAACGAAGTGGACGAAGTGGACTAAGTTGAACGAAGTGGACGAAGTGGACTAAGTTGAACGAAGTGGACGAAGTGAACAAAGTGGACGAAGTGGACGAGGTTGACGAAGAGTAGGAACTGGAGGAAGTGGAGGAACTAAAGGAAGTGGAGGAACTGGACAAAGTGGACGAAGTGGACGAAGTGGACGAAGTGGCGGAAGTGGAGGAAGTGAACGAAGTGGACGAAGTGGAGGAACTGGAGGAAGTGGGCGAAGTGGGCGAAGTTGACGAAGTTGACGAAGTGGACGAAGTGGACGAAGTGGACAAAGTGCATAAAGTGGACAAAGTTGACGAAGTGGACTAAGTGAGGAAGTGGAGGAAGTGGAGGAAGTGGAGGAAGTGAAGGAAGTTGACGAAGTGGCGAAATGGACGAAGTGGAAGAATTGGACGAAGTAGACAAGGTGGACGAAGTTGATGAAGTGGAGGAACAGAAGGAAGTGGACGAAGTGGAGGAAGTTGACGAAGTGGATGAAGTGGACAAAGTGGATGAAGTGGACGAAGTTGAAGAAGTGCACAAGGTGGATGAAGTTGACGAAGTGCACGAACTGGGGAAGTGGAGGATCTGGAAGAACTGGAGGAAGTTGGCGAAGTCGACGCAGTGGAAGAAGTGGACGAGGTGGACGAGGTGGACGAAGTGGAAGAACTGGAGGAAGTGGAGGAATTGGAGGACGTGGAGGAACTGGACGAAGTGGAGGAAGTGGAGGAAGTTGACGAAGTGGAGGAAGTTGAGGAAGTGGAGGAAGTTGACGAGGTGGACGAAGTTGACGAAGTGGAAGAAGTCGCGAAATGGACGAGGTGGACGAAGTGGAAGAAGTTGAAGAAGTTGAAGAAGCTGACGAGGTGCAGGAATTCGACGAAGTGGACGAATTGGAGGAATTGGAGGATCTGAAGGAAGTGGAGGAACTTGACGAAGTGGAGGAACTGGACGAAGTGGATGAAGTGGGCGACGTGAACGAAGAGGACGAAGTGGGCGAAGTGAACGAAGAGGACGAAGTGGACAAAGTGGGCGAGGTGGACGAAGTTGAGGAAGTGGACGAAGTTGAGGAAGTGGAGGAAGTGGAGGAACTGAACGAAGTGGACGAAGTTGACGAAGTGGACGAAGTTGACGAAGTGGACGAAATGGGGGAAGTGCAGGAAGTGGAGGAAGTGGACGAAGTGGAGGAATGGGACGAAGTGGACGAAGTGGACTAAGTGGACGAGGTTGAGGAAGTTGAGGAACTGGAGGAAGTGGAGAAACTGGAGGACGTGGAGGAACTGGACGAAGTGGACACAGTGGATGAAGTTGACGAAGTGGACGAAGTGGAGGAAGTGGCGAAAGTGGACGACATGGAGGAACTGGAGGAACGGGAGGAAGTGGGCGAAGTGGACGAAGTGGGCAAAGTGGACAAAGTTGACGAAGTTGACGAAGTGGACGAAGTGGACGAAGTGCACGAAGTGGACGAAGTGGACTAAGTTGACGAAGTGGACTAAGTGGAGGAAGTGGAGGGAGTGTAGGAAGTGGAGGAAGTTGACGAAGTGGCGAAATGGACGAAGTGGAAGAAGTGGACGAAGTGGACGAGGTGGACGAAGTTGACGAAGTGGAGGAAGTGGAGGAACTAGAGGAAGTAGAGGAAGTGGAGGAACTTTACGAAGTGGACGAAGTTCACGAGGTGGAGGAAGTGGACGAAGTTGAGGAAGTGGACGAAGTGGAGGAAGTGGAGGAAGTGGAGGTGGTGAAGAAAGTGGACGAAGTGGAGGTAGTGGACGATGTGGACAAAGTGGAGGAAGTGGAGGAACTTAACCAAGTGGACGAAGAGCACGAAGTGGACGAAGTTGACGAAGTGGACTAAGTGGACGAAGTAGACGAAGTGGACGAAGTGTAGGAAGTTGAGGAAGTGGACGAAGTGGAGGAAGTTGACGAAGTGGACGAAGTGGACGAAGTGGACGAAGTGGAGGAACTGTAGGAACTGGAGGAAGAGGAGGAACTTGACGAAGTTGAGGAAGTGGAGGAAGTGGAGGAAGTGGAGGATGTGGAAGGAGGGGACGACGTGGACGAAGTGGAGGAACTGGAAGAAGTGGAGGAACTGGAGGAAGTGGGCGAAGTGGACAAAGTGGAAGAAATGGACGAAGTGGAAGAAGTTGACGAAGTGGACGAACTGGAGGAAGTCGAGGATCTGGACGAAGTGGACGAAGTGGACGAAGTGGACGAAGTTGACGAAGTGGACGAACTGGAGGAACTGGAGTAAGTGTGCGAAGTGGACGAAGTGGGCGAAGTGGACAAAGTTGACGAAGTTGACGAAGTTGACGAAGTGGACGAAGTTTACGAAGTGCACAAAGTTCACGAAGTGGACTAAGTTGACGAAGTGGACTAAGTGGAGGAAGTGGAGGGAGTGGAGGAAGTGGAGGAAGTTGACGAAGTGGCGAAATGGACGAAGTGGAAGAAGTGGACGAGGTGGACGAAGTTGACGAAGTGGAGGAAGTGGAGGAATTAGAGGAAGTGGAGGAAGTGGAGGAACTTGACGAAGTGGAGGAACTGGACGAAGTGGATGAAGTGGGCGAAGTGAACGAAGAGGACGAAGTGGGCGAAGTGAACGAAGAGGACGAAGTGGACAAAGTTCACGAGGTGGATGAAGTTGAGGAAGTGGACAAACTCGAGGAAGTGGAGGAACTGGACGAAGTGGATGAAGTTGACGAAGTGGACGAAATGGAGGAAGTGCAGGAAGTGGAGGAAGTGGACGAAGTGGAGGAACGGGAGGAAGTGGGCGAAGTGGACTAAGTTGAACGAAGTGGACTAAGTTAAACGAAGTGGACGAAGTGGACGAAGTGGACGAAGTGGACGAAGTGGACGAGGTTGAGGAAGTTGAGGAACTAGAGGAAGTGGAGGAACTTAACCAAGTGGACGAAGAGCACGAAGTGGACGAAGTTGACGAAGTGGACTAAGTGGACGAAGTAGACGAAGTGGACGAAGTGTAGGAAGTTGAGGAAGTGGACGAAGTGGAGGAAGTTGACGAAGTGGACGAAGTGGACGAAGTGGAGGAACTGTAGGAACTGGAGGAAGTGGAGGAACTTGACGAAGTTGAGGAAGTGGAGGAAGTGGAGGAAGTGGAGGAAGTGGAGGATGTGGAAGGAGGGGACGACGTGGACGAAGTGGAGGAACTGGAAGAAGTGGAGGAACTGGAGGAAGTGGGCGAAGTGGACAAAGTGGAAGAAATGGACGAAGTGGAAGAAGTTGACGAAGTGGACGAACTGGAGGAAGTCGAGGATCTGGACGAAGTGGACGAAGTGGACGAAGTTGACGAAGTGGACGAAGTTGACGAAGTGGACGAACTGGAGGAACTGGAGTAAGTGGGCGAAGTGGACGAAGTGGGCGAAGTGGACAAAGTTGACGAAGTTGACGAAGTGGACGAAGTTTACGAAGTGCACAAAGTTCACGAAGTGGACTAAGTTGACGAAGTGGACTAAGTGGAGGAAGTGGAGGGAGTGTAGGAAGTGGAGGAAGTTGACGAAGTGGCGAAATGGACGAAGTGGAAGAAGTGGACGAGGTGGACGAAGTTGACGAAGTGGAGGAATTAGAGGAAGTGGAGGAAGTGGAGGAACTTGACGAAGTGGAGGAACTGGACGAAGTGGATGAAGTGGGCGAAGTGAACGAAGAGGACGAAGTGGGCGAAGTGAACGAAGAGGACGAAGTGGACAAAGTTCACGAGGTGGATGAAGTTGAGGAAGTGGACAAACTCGAGGAAGTGGAGGAACTGGACGAAGTGGATGAAGTTGACGAAGTGGACGAAATGGAGGAAGTGCAGGAAGTGGAGGAAGTGGACGAAGTGGAGGAACGGGAGGAAGTGGGCGAAGTGGACGAAGTGGACTAAGTTGAACGAAGTGGACTAAGTTAAACGAAGTGGACGAAGTGGACGAAGTGGACGAAGTGGACGAGGTTGAGGAAGTTGAGGAACTAGAGGAAGTGGAGGAACTTGAGGGAGTGGAGGAACTGGACGAAGTGGACGAAGTTGACGAAGAGGACGAACTAGAGGAACTGGAGGAAGTGGGCGAAATGGACGAAGTGGGCGAAGTGGACAAAGTTGACGAAGTTGACGAAGTGGACGAAGTTGACGAAGTGCACAAAGTTGACGAAGTGGACTAAGTTGACGAAGTAGACTAAGTGGAGGAAGTGGAGGGAGTGTAGGAAGTAGAGCAAGTTGATGAAGTGGCGAAATGGACGAAGTGGTAGAAGTGGACGAAGTGGACGAGGTGGACGAAGTTGACGAAGTGGAGGAAGTGAAGGAATTAGAGGAAGTGGAGGAAGTGGAGGAAGTTTACGAAGTGGACGAAGTTCACGAGGTGGAGGAAGTGGACGAAGTTGAGGAAGTGGACGCAGTGGAGGAAGTGGACGAAGTGGAGGAAGTGGACGATGTGGACAAAGTGGAGGAAGTGGAGGAAGTTAACCAAGTGGACAAAGTGGACGAAGTTGATGAAGTGGACGAAGTGGACGAAGTTGAAGCAGTTGATGAAGTGGACGAAGTACACGAAGTGGACGAAGTTGACGAAGTGCACTAAGTGGCCGAAGTAGACGAAGTGGACGAAGTGTAGGAAGTTGAGGAAGTGGACGAAGTGGAGGAAGTTGACGAAGTGGAGGAATTGGACGAATTGGACGAAGTAGACGAAGTGGAGGAACTTGACGAAGTTGAGGAAGTGGACGAAGTGGAGGATGTGGAGGAAGGGGACGACGTGGACGAAGTGGAGGAACTGGAAGAAGTGGAGGAATTGGAGGAAGTGGGCAAAGTGGACAAAGTGGACGAAGTGGACGAAGTGGAAGAAGTTGACGAAGTGGACGAACTAGAGGAAGTGAAGGATCTGAAGGAAGTGGAGGAACTTGACGAAGTGGAGGAACTGGACGAAGTGGATGAAGTGGGCTAAGTGAACGAAGAAGACGAAGTGGGCGAAGTGAACGAAGAGGACGAAGTGGACGAAGTTGACAAAGTGGACGAGGTGGACGAAGTTGAGGAAGTGGACAAACTCGAGGAAGTGGAGGAAGTGGAGGAACTGGACGAAGTGGATGAAGTTGACGAAGTGGACGAAATGGAGGAAGTGCAGGAAGTGGAGGAAGTGGACGAAGTGGAGGAACTGGACGAAGTGGAGGAACGGGAGGAAGTGGGCGAAGTGGACGAAGTGAACGAAGTGGACGAAGTGGACTAAGTTGAACGAAGTGGACGAAGTGGACAAAGTTGAACGAAGTGGACGAAATGGACGAAGTGGACGAGGTGGAGGAAGTGGAGGAACTGGAGGAAGTGGAGGAACTGGACGAAGTGGAGGAACTGGACGAAGTGGACAAAGTGGACGAAGTGGACGAAGTTGACGAAGTGGACGAAATGGAGGAACTAGAGGAAGTGGGCGAAGTGGACGAAGTGGGCGAAGTGGACAAAGTTGACGAAGTTGACGAAGTGGACGAAGTGCACAAAGTTGACGAAGTGGACTAAGTTGACGAAGTGGACTAAGTGGAGGAAGTGGAGGGAGTGGAGGAAGTGGAGGAAGATGTCGAAGTGGCGAAATGGACGAAGTGGAGGAAGTGGAGCAAGTGGAAAAGGTGGACGAAGTTGATGAAGTGGAGGAACAGGAGGAAGTGGAGGAACTGGTGGAAGTGAAGGATGTGGAGGAACTGGACGAAATGGAGGAAGTGGAGGAAGTGGACGAAGTGGAGGAAGTGGAGGAAGTTGACGAAGTGGATGAAGTGGAGGAAGTGGACGAAGTGGAGGAAGTGGAGGAAGTGGACGAAGTAGAAGGAGTGCATGAAATGGACGAGGTGGACGAAGTGGAAGAAGTGGAAGAAGTAGACGAGGTGGATGAAGTTGACGACGTGGACGAAGTGGGCGAAGTGGAGGATCTGGAAGAAGTGGAGGAAGTTGGCGAAGTGGACGAAGTGGAAGAAGTGGAAGAAGTGGACGAGGTGGACGAAGTGGAAGAACTGGAGGAAGTGGAGGAACTGGAGGACGTGTACGAACTGGACGAAGTGGAGGAAGTGGAGGAAGTTGACGAAGTGAAGGAAGTGGAGGAAGTGGAGGAAGTTGACGAAGTGGACGAAGTTGACGAAGTGGACGAACTGGAGGAACTGGAGGAAGTGGGCGAAGTGGACAAAGTTGACGAAGTGGACTAAGTTGACGAAGTGGACTAAGTGGAGGAAGTGGAGGGAGTGTAGGAAGTGGAGGAAGTTGACGAAGTGGCGAAATGGACGAAGTAGAAGAAGTGGACGAAGTTGAAGCAGTTGATGAAGTGGACGAAGTGGACGAAGTAGACAAAGTGGACGAAGTGTAGGAAGTTGAGGAAGTGGACGAAGTGGAGGAAGTTGACGAAGTGGACGAAGTGGACGAATTGGACGAAGTAGACGAAGTGGAGGAACTGCAGTAACTGGAGGAAGTGGAGGAACTTGACGAAGTTGAGGAAGTGGACGAAGTGCAGGAAGTGGAGGATGTGGAGGAAGGGGACGACGTGGACGAAGCGGAGGAACTGGAGGAAGTGGGCGAAGTGGACAAAGTGGAAAAAGTGGACGAAGTGGGGCAAGTTGACGAAGTGGACGAACTGGAGGAAGTGGAGGATCTGAAGAAAGTGGAGGAACTTGACGAAGTGGAGGAACTGGACGAAGTGGGCGAAGTGAACGAAGAGGACGAAGTGGACAAAGTGGACGAGGTGGACAAAGTGGACGAGGTGGACGAAGTTGAGGAAGTGGACAAACTCGAGGAAGTGGAGGAACTGGACGAAGTGGACGAAATGGAGGAAGTGTAGGAAGTGGTGGAAGTGGGCGAAGTGGAGGAACGGGAGGAAGTGGGCGAAGTGGACGAAGTGAACGAATTGGACGAAGTGGACTAAGTTGAACGAAGTGGACGAAGTGGACTAAGTTGAACGAAGTGGACGAACTGGATGAAGTGGACGAAGTGGACGAAGTGGCGAAAGTGGAGGAAGTGAACGAAGTGGACGAAGTGGACAAAGTGGACGAAATGGAGGAACTGGAGGAACTGGAGGAAGTGGGCGAAGTGGACGAAGTGGGCGAAGTGGATAAAGTTGACGAAGTTCACGAAGTGGACGAAGTGCACAAAGTTGACAAAGTGGACTAAGTTGACGATGTGGACGAGGTTGAGGAGGTTGACGAACTGGAGGAATTGGAGGAACTGGAGGAAGTGGAGGAACTAGAGGAAGTGGAGGAACTGGACGAAGTGGACAAAGTGGACGAAGTTGACGAAGTGGAGGAAGTGGAGGAAGTAGAGGAAGTGGAGGAAGTGGAGGAACTTTACGAAGTGGACGAAGTTCACGAGGTAAAGGAAGTGAAGGAAGTGGACGAAGTTGAGGAAGTGGACGAAGTGGAGGAAGTGGAGGAAGTGGAGGTGGTGAAGAAAGTGGACGATGTGGACAAAGTGGAGGAAGTGGAGGAAGTTAACGAAGTGGACGAAGTGGACGAAGTGGACGAAGTGGACGAAGTGAAGGAAGTTGAGGAAGTGGACGAAGTTGACGAAGTGGACTAAGTGGAGGAAGAGAAGGGAGTGTAGGAAGTGGAGGAAGTTGACGAAGTGGCGAAATGGACGAAGTGGAGGAAGTGGAGCAAGTGGAAAAGGTGGACGAAGTTGATGAAGTGGAGGAACATGAGGAAGTGGAGGAACTGGTGGAAGTGAAGGATGTGGAGGAACTGGACGAAATGGAGGAAGTGGAGGAAGTGGACGAAGTGGAGGAAGTGGAGGAAGTTGACGAAGTGGATGAAGTGGAGGAAGTGGACGAAGTGGAGGAAGTGGAGGAAGTGGACGAAGTAGAAGGAGTGCATGAAATGGACGAGGTGGACGAAGTGGAAGAAGTGGAAGAAGTAGACGAGGTGGATGAAGTTGACGAAGTGGACGAAGTGGGCGAAGTGGAGGATCTGGAAGAAGTGGAGGAAGTTGGCGAAGTGGACGAAGTGGAAGAAGTGGAAGAAGTGGACGAGGTGGACGAAGTGGAAGAACTGGAGGAAGTGGAGGAACTGGAGGACGTGTACGAACTGGACGAAGTGGAGGAAGTGGAGGAAGTTGACGAAGTGAAGGAAGTGGAGGAAGTGGAGGAAGTTGACGAAGTGGACGAAGTTGACGAAGTGGACGAACTGGAGGAACTGGAGGAAGTGGGCGAAGTGGACAAAGTTGACGAAGTGGACTAAGTTGACGAAGTGGACTAAGTGGAGGAAGTGGAGGGAGTGTAGGAAGTGGAGGAAGTTGACGAAGTGGCGAAATGGACGAAGTGGAAGAAGTGGACGAAGTGGAAGAACTGGAGGAAGTGGAGGAACTGGAGGACGTGTACGAACTGGACGAAGTGGAGGAAGTGGAGGAAGTTGACGAAGTGAAGGAAGTGGAGGAAGTGGAGGAAGTTGACGAAGTGGACGAAGTTGACGAAGTGGACGAACTGGAGGAACTGGAGGAAGTGGGCGAAGTGGACAAAGTTGACGAAGTGGACTAAGTTGACGAAGTGGACTAAGTGGAGGAAGTGGAGGGAGTGTAGGAAGTGGAGGAAGTTGACGAAGTGGCGAAATGGACGAAGTGGAAGAAGTGGACGAGGTGGACGAAGTTGACGAAGTGGAGGAAGTGGAGGAACTAGAGGAAGTGGAGGAAGTGGAGGAACTTTATGAAGTGGACGAAGTTCACGAGGTAGAGGAAGTGGAGGAAGTGGACGAAGTGGAGGAAGTGCACGAAGTGAAGGAAGTGGACGAAATGGAGGTGGTGAAGAAAGTGGACGAAGTGGAGGTAGTGGACGATGTGGACAAAGTGGAGGAAGTGGAGGAAGTAAACCAAGTAGACGAAGTGGACGAAGTTGACGAAGTGGACGAAGTTGAAGCAGTTGATGAAGTGGACGAAGTGGACGAAGTAGACAAAGTGGACGAAGTGTAGGAAGTTGAGGAACTGGACGAAGTGGAGGAAGTTGACGAAGTGGACGAAGTGGACGAATTGGACGAAGTAGACGAAGTGGAGGAACTGCAGTAACTGGAGGAAGTGGAGGAACTTGACGAAGTTGAGGAAGTGGACGAAGTGCAGGAAGTGGAGGATGTGGAGGAAGGGGACGACGTGGACGAAGCGGAGGAACTGGAGGAAGTGGGCGAAGTGGACAAAGTGGAAAAAGTGGACGAAGTGGGGCAAGTTGACGAAGTGGACGAACTGGAGGAAGTGGAGGATCTGAAGAAAGTGGAGGAACTTGACGAAGTGGAGGAACTGGACGAAGTGGGCGAAGTGAACGAAGAGGACGAAGTGGACAAAGTGGACGAGGTGGACGAAGTTGAGGAAGTGGACAAACTCGAGGAAGTGGAGGAACTGGACGAAATGGACGAAATGGAGGAAGTGTAGGAAGTGGTGGAAGTGGGCGAAGTGGAGGAACGGGAGGAAGTGGGCGAAGTGGACGAAGTGAACGAATTGGACGAAGTGGACTAAGTTGAACGAAGTGGACGAAGTGGACTAAGTTGAACGAAGTGGACGAACTGGATGAAGTGGACGAAGTGGACGAAGTGGCGAAAGTGGAGGAAGTGAACGAAGTGGACGAAGTGGACAAAGTGGACGAAATGGAGGAACTGGAGGAACTGGAGGAAGTGGGCGAAGTGGACGAAGTGGGCGAAGTGGATAAAGTTGACGAAGTTGACGAAGTGGACGAAGTGCACAAAGTTGACAAAGTGGACTAAGTTGACGATGTGGACGAGGTTGAGGAGGTTGACGAACTGGAGGAATTGGAGGAACTGGAGGAAGTGGAGGAACTAGAGGAAGTGGAGGAACTGGACGAAGTGGACGAAGTTGACGAAGTGGAGGAAGTGGAGGAAGTAGAGGAAGTGGAGGAAGTGGAGGAACTTTACGAAGTGCACGAAGTTCACGAGGTAAAGGAAGTGAAGGAAGTGGACGAAGTTGAGGAAGTGGACGAAGTGGAGGAAGTGGAGGAAGTGGAGGTGGTGAAGAAAGTGGACGATGTGGACAAAGTGGAGGAAGTGGAGGAAGTTAACGAAGTGGACGAAGTGGACGAAGTGGACGAAGTGGACGAAGTGGACGAAGTGGACGAAGTGGACGAAGTGAAGGAAGTTGAGGAAGTGGACGAAGTTGACGAAGTGGACTAAGTGGAGGAAGAGGAGGGAGTGTAGGAAGTGGAGGAAGTTGACGAAGTGGAGAAATGGACGAAGTGGAAGAAGTGGACGAAGTGGACGAGGTGGACGAAGTTGACGAAGTGGAGGAAGTGGAGGAAGTGGAGGAACTTTACGAAGTGGACGAAGTTCACGAGGTGAAGGAAGTGGAGGAAGTGGACGAAGTGGAGGAAGTGGACGAAGTGGAGGTGGTGAAGAAAGTGGACGAAGTGGAGGTAGTGGACGATGTGGACAAAGTGGAGGAAGTGGAGGAAGTTAACCAAGTGGACGAAGTGTAGGAAGTTGAGGAAGTGGACGAAGTGGACGAAGTAGACAAAGTGGAGGAACTGCAGGAACTGGAGGAAGTGGAGGAACTTGACGAAGTTGAGGAAGTGGACGAAGTAGAGGAAGTGGAGGATATGGAGGAAGGGGACGACGTGGACGAAGTGGAGGAACTGGAAGAAGTGGAGTAAGTGGAGGAAGTGGGCGAAGTGGACAAAGTGGAAGAAGTGGACGAAGTGGAAGAAGTTGACGAAGTGGACGAACTGGAGGAAGTTGAGGATCTGAAGGAAGTGGAGGAACTTGACGAAGTGGAGTAACTGGACGAAGTGGATGAAGTGGGCGAAGTGAACGAAGACGACGAAGTGGGCGAAGTGAACGAAGACGACGAAGTGGACGAAGTGGACAAAGCGGACGAGGTGGACGAAGTTGAGGAAGTGGACGAACTCGAGCAAGTGGAGGAAGTGGAGGAACTGGACGAAGTGGAGGAAGTTGAGGAAGTGGACGAAATGGAGGAAGTGGACGAAGTGGAGGAACGGGAGGAAGTGGGCGAAGTGGACGAAGTGAACGAAGTGGACGAAGTGGACGAAGTTGAACGAAGTGGACGAAGTTGAACGAAGTGGACGAAGTGGACTAAGTTGAACGAAGTGGACGAAGTGGACGAGGTTGAGGAAGTGGACGAACTCGAGGAAGTGGAGGAAGTGGACGAAGTGGATGAAGTTGAACGAAGTGGACGAAGTGGACTAAGTTGAACGAAGTGGACGAAGTGGACGAAGTGGACGAGGTTGAGGAAGTTTAGGAACTGGAGGAAGTGGAGGAACTCGACAAAGTGGACAAAGTGGACGAAGTGGACCAAGTGGAGGAAGTGGACGAAGTGGACGAAGTTGACGAAGTGGACGAAGTGGCAAAAGTGGAGGAAGTGAACGAAGTGGACGAAATGGAGGAATTGGAGGAACTGGAGGAAGTGGGCGAAGTGGGCGAAGTGGACAAAGTTGACGAAGTTGACGAAGTGGACGAAGTGGACAAAGTGCACAAAGTTGACGAAGTGGACTAAGTTGACGAAGTGGACTAAGTGGAGGAACTGGAGGAAGTTGACGAAGTGGCGAAATGGACGAAATGGAAAAAGTGGACGAGGTGGACGAAGTTGACGAAGTGAAGGAAGTGGAGAAACTAGAGTAAGTGGAGGAAGTGGAGGAACTTTACGAAGTGGACGAAGTTCACGAGGTGGAGGAAGTGGAGGAAGTGGACGAAGTTGAGGAAGTGGACGAAGTGGAGGAAGAGGACAAAGTGGAGGTGGTGAAGAAAGTGGAAGAAGTGGAGGTAGTGGACGATGTGGACAAAGTGGAGGAAGTGGAGGAAGTTAACCAAGTGGTCGAAGTGGACGAAGTTGACGAAGTGGACGAATTGGACGAAGTTGAAGTAGTTGATGAAGTGGACGAAGTGGACGAAGTAGACGAAGTGGATGAATTTGACGAAGTGGACTAAGTGGACGAAGTAGACGAAGTGGACGAAGTGTAGGAAGTTGAGGAAGTGGACGAAATGGAGGAAGTTGACGAAGTGGACGAAGTAGACGAAGTGGAGGAACTGCAGGAACTGGAGGAAGTGGACGAAGTGGAGGAAGTGGAGGATGTGGAGGAAGGGGACGACGTGGAAGAAGTTGACGAAGTGGACGAACTGGAGGAAGTTGAGGATCTGAAGGAAGTGGAGGAACTTGACGAAGTGGAGGAACTGGACAAAGTGGATGAAGTGGGCGAAGTGAACGAAGAGGACGAAGTGGGCGAAGTGAACGAAGAGGACGAAGTGTACAAAGTGGACAAAGTGGACGAGGTGGACGAAGTTGAGGAAGTGGACAAACTCGAGGAAGTGGAGGAAGTGGAGGAACTGGACGAAGTGGATGAAGTTGACGAAGTGGACGAAATGGAGGAAGTGCAGGAAGTGGAGGAAGTGGACGAAGTGGAGGAACGGGAGGAAGTGGGCCAAGTGGACGAAGTGAACGAATTGCACGAAGTGGACTAAGTTGAACGAAGTGGACGAAGTGGACTAAGTTGAACGAAGTGGACGAAGTGGACGAAGTGGACGAAGTGGACGAAGTGGACGAAGTGGACGAAGTGGACGAAGTGGACGAAGTGGACAAGGTGGACGAAGTTGACGATGTGGAGGAAGTGGAGGAACTAGAGGAAGTGGAGGAAGTGGAGGAACTTTACAAAGTGGACGAAGTTCACGAGGTGGAGGAAGTGGACGAAGTTGAGGAAGTGGACGAAGTGGAGGAAGTGGACGAAGTGGAGGTGGTGAAGAAAGTGGACGAAGTGGAGGTAGTGGCGATGTGGACAAAGTGGAGGAAGTTAACCAAGTGGACGAAGTGGACGAAGTTGACGAAGTGGACGAAGTGGACGAAGTTGAAGTAGTTGATGAAGTGGACGAAGTAGACGAAGTGGACGAAGTTGACGAAGTGGACTAAGTGGACGAAGTAGACGAAGTGGACGAAGTGTAGGAAGTTGAGGAAATGGACGAAGTGGAGGAAGTTGACGAAGTGGACGAAGTAGATGAAGTGGAGGAACTGCAGGAACTGGAGGAAGTGGAGGAACTTGACGAAGTTGAGGAAGTGGACGAAGTGGAGGATATGGAGGAAGGGGACGACGTGGACGAAGTGGAGGAACTGGAAGAAGTGGAGTAAGTGGAGGAAGTGGGCGAAGTGGACAAAGTGGAAGAAGTGGACGAAGTGGAAGAAGTTGACGAAGTGGACGAACTGGAGGAAGTTGAGGATCTGAAGGAAGTGAAGGAACTTGACGAAGTGGAGTAACTGGACGAAGTGGATGAAGTGGGCGAAGTGAACAAAGAGGACGAAGTGGGCGAAGTGAACGAAGAGGACGAAGTGGACGAAGTGGACAAAGTGGACAAGGTGGATGAAGTTGAGGAAGTGGACGAACTCGAGGAAGTGGAGGAACTGGTCGAAGTGGTTGCAGTTGAGGAAGTGGACAAAATGGAGGAAGTGGACGAAGTGGAGGAACGGGAGGAAGTGGGCGAAGTGGACGAAGTGGACCAAGTTGAACGAAGTGAACAAAGTGGACGAGGTTGAGGAAGTTGAGGAACTGGAGGAAGTGGAGGAAGTGGAGGAACTAGACAAAGTGGACAAAGTGGACGAAGTGGACGAAGTGGCGAAAGTGGAGGAAGTGAACGAAGTGGACGAAATGGAGGAATTGGAGGAACTGGAGGAAGTGGGCGAAGTGGACGAAGTGGGCGAATTGGACAAAGTTGACGAAGTTGACGAAGTGGACGAAGTGCACAAAGTTGACGAAGTGGACTAAGTTGACGAAATGGACTAAGTGGAGGAAGTTGACGAAGTGGCGAAATGGACGAAGTGGAAGAAGTGGACGAAGTGGACGAGGTGGACGAAGTTGACGAAGTGAAGGAAGTGGAGGAACTAGAGTAAGTGGAGGAAGTGGAGGAACTTTACGAAGTGGACGAAGTTCACGAGGTGGAGGAAGTGGAGGAAGTGGACGAACTTGAGGAAGTGGACGAAGTGGAGGTGGTGAAGAAAGTGGACGAAGTGGAGGTAGTGGACGATGTGGACAAAGTGGAGGAAGTGGAGGAAGTTAACCAAGTGGACGAACTTGACGAAGTGGACGAAGTTGAGGAAGTGGACGAAGTTGACGAAGTGGACGAAGTGGACTAAGTGGACGAAGTAGACGAAGTGGACGAAGTGTAGGAAGTTAAGGAAGTGGACGAAGTGGACGAAGTTGACGAAGTGGACGAAGTGGACGAAGTGGAGGAACTGAAGGAAGTGGAGGAACTTGACGAAGTTGAGGAAGTGGACGAAGTGGAGGAAGTGGAGTGGAGGAAGGGGACGACTTGGACGAAGTGGAGGAACTGGAAGAAGTGGAGGAACTGGAGGAAGTGGGCGAAGTGGACAAAGTGGAAGAAGTCGACGAAGTGGAAGAAGTTGACGAAGTGGACGAACTGGAGGAAGTTGAGGATCTGAAGGAAGTGGAGGAACTTGACGAAGTGGAGGAACTGGACGAAGTGGATGGAGTGGGCGAAGTGAACGAAGAGGACGAAGTGGGCGAAGCGAACGAAAAGGACGAAGTGGACGAAGTGGACAAAGTGGACGAGATGGACGAAGTTGAGGAAGTGGACGAACTCGAGGAAGTGGAGGAACTTGACGAAGTTGAGGAAGTTGACGAAATGGAGGAAGTGCAGGAAGTGGAGGAAGTGGACGAAGTGGAGGAACGGGAGGAAGTGGGCGAAGTGGACGAAGTGAACGAAGTGGACTAAGTTGAACGAAGTGGACGAAGTGGACTTAGTTGAACGAAGTGGACGAAGTGGACGAAGTGGACGAAGTGGACGAAGTGGACGAAGTTGAACGAAGTGGACGAAGTGGACTAAGTTGAACAAAGTGGACGAAGTGGACGAAGTGGATGAAGTGGACGAAGTGGACGAAGTGGCGAAAGTGGAGGAAGTGAACGAAGTGGTCGAAATGGAGGAACTGGAGGAACTGGGCGAAGTGGACGATGTCGGCGAAGTGGACAAAGTTGACGAAGTGGACGAAGTGTACAAAGTTGACGAAGTGGACTAAGTTGACGAAGTGGACTAAGTGGAGGAAGTGGAGGGAATGTAGGAAGTGGAGGAAGTTGAAGAAATGGCGAAATGGACGAAGTGGAAGAAGTGGACGAAGTGGACGAGGTGGACGATGTTGACGAAGTGAAGGAAGTGGAGGAACTAGAGTAAGTGGAGGAAGTGGAGGAACTTTACGAAGTGGACGAAGTTCACGAGGTGGAGGAAGTGGAGGAAGTGGACGAAGTTGAGGAACTGGACGAAGTGGAGGAAGTGGATGAAGTGGAGGTGGTGAAGAAAATGGACGAAGTGGAGGTAGTGGACGATGTGGACAAAGTGGAGGAAGTGGAGGAAGTTAACCAAGTGGACGAAGTGGACGAAGTCGAAGAAGTTGAAGCACTTGATGAAGTGGACGAAGTTGACGAAGTGGACGAAGTGGACGAAGTGTAGGATGTTGAGGAAGTGGACGAAGTGGAGGAAGTTGACGAAGTGGACGAAGTGGACGAACTGAACGAAGTAGACGAAGTGGAGGAACTGGAGGAAGTGGAGGAACTTGACGAAGTTGAGGAAGTGGAGGATGTGGAGGAAGGGGACGACGTGGACGAAGTGGAGGAAGTGGAAGAAGTGGAGGAAGTGGGCGAAGTGGACGAAGTGGAAGAAGTGGACGAAGTGGAGGAACTGGTGGAAGTGGAGGAACTGGAGGAAGTGGAGGAACTAGAGGAACTGGACGAAGTTGACGATGTGGACGAAGTGGATAAAGTGGAGGAAGTTTAGCAACTGGAGGAAGTGGACGAAGTGGACGAGGTGGACGAAGTGGAGGAACTTAGGAAGTGGAGGAACTGAAGGAAATGGAGGAACTGGACGAAGTGGACGAAATTGACGAAATGGACGAAGTGGAAGGAGACGAGGAAGTGGAGGAAGTGGAAGGAGACGAGGAAGTTGACGAAGTGGACAAAGTGGATAAAGTGGACAAAGGGGACGAAGTGGACGAAGTGGAGGAAGTGAACGAAGTGCACGAAGTAGACGAGGTAGACGAGGTAGAGGAGGTAGACGATGTAGACGAGGTGGACGAGGTAGACGAAGTTGACGAAGTGGACGAAGTGGAGGAACTAGAGGAAGTGGAGGAAGTGGAGGAACTTGACGAAGTGGATGAAGTGGACGAAGTTCACGAAGTGGAGGAAGTGGAGGAAATGGACAAAGTTGACGAAGTGGAGGAAGTGGAGGTGGTGAAGAAAGTGGAGGTAGTGGACGAGTTGGAGGAAGTTGACAAAGTGGACGAAGTTGACGAAGTGGACGAAGTTGAAACAGTTGATAAAGTGGACGAAGTTGACGAAGTGGACTAAGTTGAGGAAGTAGACTTAGTGGACGTAGTAGACGAAGTGGAGGAAGTTGAGGAAGTGGAGGAAATGAAGGAAGTGGAGGTAGTTGACGAAGTTCACGAAGTGGACGAATTATACTAAGTAGACGAAGTGGAGGAACTTGAGGAAGTGGGTGAAGTGGACGAAGTGGAAGAAGTGGACGAAATGGACGAGGTGGACGAAGTGGGGGTGGTGAAGAAAGTGGACGAAGTGGAGGTGGTGGACGAAGTGGAGGAAGTGGAGGAAGTTAACAACGTGGACGAAGTCGACGAAGTTGACAAAGTGGACTAAGTGGACGAAGTGTAGGAAGTTGAGGAAGTCGAGGAAGTGGAGGAAGTTGAGGAAGTTGACGAAGGGGACGAAGTTGACGAAGTGGACGAATTGGACGAAGTAGACGAAGTGGAGGAACTGCAGGAAATGGAGGAAGTGGAGGAACCTGACGAAGTTGAGGAAGTGGACGAAGTGGAGGAAGTAGAGGATGTGGAGGAAGGGGACGACGTGGACGAAGTGGAGGAACTGGAGGAAGTGGGCGAAGTGGATGAAGTGGAAGAAGTGGACGAAGTGGACGAGGTTGACGAAGATGACGAAGTGGAGGAATTGGAGGAAGTGGAGGAACTAGAGGAATTGGATGAAGTTGACGAAGTGGATAAAGTGGACGAAGTAGATGAGGTGGACGAAGTGGAGGAACTGGAGGAACTGAAGGAAGTGGAGGAACTGGACGAGGTGGACAAAATTGACGAAATGGACGAAATGGAGGAAGTGGAAGGAGACGAGGAAGTTGACGAAGTGGACAAAGTGGATAAAGTGGACAAAGTGGACGAAGTGGACGAAATGGACGACGTGGACGAAGTGGACGAAGTGAACGAAGTGAACGAAGTGGACGAAGTAGACGAAGTGAACGAAGTGAACGAAGTGGACGAAGTGGACGAAGTGGACGAGGTAGACGAGGTAGACGAGGTAGACGAGGTGGACGATGTAGACGAGGTGGACGAGGTAGACGAAGTTGACGAAGTGGAGGAAGTGGAGGAACTAGAGGAAGTGGAGGAGGTGGAGGAACTTGACATAGTGGACGAAGTGGAGGAAGTGGAGGAAATGGACAAAGTTGACGAAGTGGAGGAAGTGGAGGAAGTGGAGGTGGTGAAGAAAGTGGAGGTAGTGGACGAGTTGGAGGAAGTGGAGGAAGTTGACAAAGTGGACGAAGTGGACGAAGTTGAAGCAGTTGATAAAGTGGACGAAGTTCACGAAGTGGAGGAAGTGGAGGAAATGGACGAAGTTGACGAAGTGGAGGAAGTGGAGGAAGTGGAGGTGGTGAAGAAAGTGGAGGTAGTGGACGAGTTGGAGGAAGTGGAGGAAGTTGACAAAGTGGACGAAGTGGACGAAGTTGAAGCAGTTGATAAAGTGGACGAAGTTCACGAAGTGGAGGAAGTGGAGGAAATGGACGAAGTTGACGAAGTGGAGGAAGTGGAGGAAGTGGAGGTGGTGAAGAAAGTGGAGGTAGTGGACGAGTTGGAGGAAGTGGAGGAAGTTGACAAAGTGGACGAAGTTGACGAAGTAGACGAAGTGGATGAAGTGTAGGAAGTTGAGGAAGTGGAGGAAGTGGAGGAAGTGGAGGTAGTTGACAAAGTTCAAGAAGTGGACGAATTGGACTAAGTAGACGAAGTGGAGCAACTGGAGGAATTCGGTGAAGTGGACGAAGTGGAAGAAGTGCACGAAGTGGACGGGTGGACGAAGTTGACGAAGTGGAGGAACGGGAGCAACTGGAGGAAATAGAGGAACTAGAGGAACTTGACGAAGTTGACGAAGTGGACGAAGTGGATAAAGTGGAGGAAGTGTAGGAACTGGAGGAAGTGGACGAAGTGGAGGAACGGGAGGAAGTGGGCGAAGTGGACGAAGTGAACGAAGTGGACGAAGTGGACTAAGTTGAACGAAGTGGACGAAGTGGACTAAATTGAACGAAGTGGACGAAGTGGACGAAGTGGACGAAGTGGCGAAAGTGGAGGAAGTGAACGAAGTGGACGAACTGGAGGAACTGGAGGAAGTGGGCGAAGTGGACGAAGTGCGCGAAGTGGACAAAGTTGACGAAGTTGACGAAGTGGACGAAGTGGACGAAGTGCACAAAGTTGACGAAGTGGACTAAGTTGACGAAGTGGACTAAGTGGAGGAAGTGGAGGGAGTGTAGGAAGTGGAGGAAGTTGACGAAGTGGCGAAATGGACGAAGTGGAAGAAGTGGACGAAGTGGACGAGGTGGACAAAGTTGACGAAGTGAAGGAAGTGGAGGAACTAGAGTAAGTGGAGGAAGTGGAGGAACCTTATGAAGTGGACGAAGTTCACGAGGTGGAGGAAGTGGACGAAGTTGAGGAAGTGGACGAAGTGGAGGAAGTGGACGAAGTGGAGATGGTGAAGAAAGTGGACGAAGTGGAGGTAGTGGACGTTGGGGACAAAGTGGAGGAAGTGGAGGAAGTTAACCAAGTGGACGAAGTGTACGAAGTTGACGAAGTGGACGAAGTTGAAGCAGTTTATGAAGTGGACGAAGTTGACGAAGTGGACTAAGTGGACGAAGTGGACGAAGTGTAGGAAGTTGAGGAAGTGGACGAAGTGGAGGAAGTTGACGAAGTGGACGAATTGGATGAAGTAGACGAAGTGGAGGAACTTGACGAAGTTGAGGAAGTGGAGGAAGTGGAGGATGTGGAGGAAGGGAACGACGTGGACGAAGTGGAGGAACTGGAAGAAGTGGAGGAACTGGAGGAAGTGGGCGAAGTGGACAAAGTGAAAGAAGTGGACGAAGTTGGCGAAGTGGAGGAACTGGTGGAAGTGGAGGAACTGGAGGAAGTAGAGGAACTAGAGGAACTGGACGAAGTTGAGGAAGTGGACGAAGTGGATAAAGTGGAGGAAGTTTAGCAACTGGAGGAAGTGGACGAAGTGGACGAGGTGGACGAAGTGGAGGAACTTAGGAAGTGGAGGAACTGAAGGAAATGGAGGAACTGGACGAAGTGGATGAAATTGACGAAATGGACGAAGTGGAAGAAGTTGAAGGAGACGAGGAAGTGGAGGAAGTGGAAGGAGACGAGGAAGTTGACGAAGTGGCAAAGTGGATAAAGTGGACAAAGTGGACGAAGGGGAGGAAGTGGAGGAAGTGAACCAAGTGGACGAAGTGGGCGAAGTGGACGAGGTAGACGAGGTAGACGAGATGGACGATGTCGACGAGGTGGACGAGGTAGACGAAGTTGACGAAGTGGACGAAGTGGAGGAACTAGAGGAAGTGGAGGAAGTGGAGGAACTTGACGAAGTGGATGAAGTGGACGAAGTTCACGAAGTGGAGGAAGTGGAGGAAATGGACGAAGTTGACGAAGTGGAGGAAGTGGAGGAAGTGGAGGTGGTGAAGAAAGTGGAGGTAGTGGACGAGTTGGTGGAAGTGGAGGAAGTTGACAAAGTGGACGAAGTTGACGAAGTGGACGAAGTGGACGAAGTGGACGAAGTTGACGAAGTGGACTTAGTTGAGGAAGTGGACTTAGTGGACGTAGTAGACGAAGTGGACGAAGTGTAGGAAGTTGAGGAAGTGGACGAAGTGGAGGAAGTTGACGAAGTGGACGAATTGGATGAAGTAGACGAAGTGGAGGAACTTGACGAAGTTGAGGAAGTGGAGGAAGTGGAGGATGTGGAGGAAGGGAACGACGTGGACGAAGTGGAGGAACTGGAAGAAGTGGAGGAACTGGAGGAAGTGGGCGAAGTGGACAAAGTGAAAGAAGTGGACGAAGTTGGCGAAGTGGAGGAACTGGTGGAAGTGGAGGAACTGGAGGAAGTAGAGGAACTAGAGGAACTGGACGAAGTTGAGGAAGTGGACGAAGTGGATAAAGTGGAGGAAGTTTAGCAACTGGAGGAAGTGGACGAAGTGGACGAGGTGGACGAAGTGGAGGAACTTAGGAAGTGGAGGAACTGAAGGAAATGGAGGAACTGGACGAAGTGGATGAAATTGACGAAATGGACGAAGTGGAAGAAGTTGAAGGAGACGAGGAAGTGGAGGAAGTGGAAGGAGACGAGGAAGTTGACGAAGTGGCAAAGTGGATAAAGTGGACAAAGTGGACGAAGGGGAGGAAGTGGAGGAAGTGAACCAAGTGGACGAAGTGGGCGAAGTGGACGAGGTAGACGAGGTAGACGAGATGGACGATGTCGACGAGGTGGACGAGGTAGACGAAGTTGACGAAGTGGACGAAGTGGAGGAACTAGAGGAAGTGGAGGAAGTGGAGGAACTTGACGAAGTGGATGAAGTGGACGAAGTTCACGAAGTGGAGGAAGTGGAGGAAATGGACGAAGTTGACGAAGTGGAGGAAGTGGAGGAAGTGGAGGTGGTGAAGAAAGTGGAGGTAGTGGACGAGTTGGTGGAAGTGGAGGAAGTTGACAAAGTGGACGAAGTTGACGAAGTGGACGAAGTGGACGAAGTGGACGAAGTTGACGAAGTGGACTTAGTTGAGGAAGTGGACTTAGTGGACGTAGTAGACGAAGTGGACGAAGTGTAGGAAGTTGAGGAAGTGGAGGAAATGGAGGAAGTGGAGGTAGTTGATGAAGTTCACGAAGTGGACGAATTATACTAAGTAGACGAAGTGGAGGAACTGGAGGAAGTGGGCGAAGTGGACGAAGTGGAAGAAGTGGACAAATGGACGAGGTGGAAGAAGTTGACGAAGTGGAGGTGGTGAAGGAAGTGGACGAAGTGGAGGTGGTGGACGAAGTGGAGGAAGTGGAGGAAGTTAACAACGTGGACGAAGTGGACGAAGTTGACGAAGTGGACTAAGTGGACGAAGTGTAGGAAGTTGAGGAAGTCGATGAAGTGGAGGAAGTAGAGGAAGTTGACGAAGTGGACAAAGCTGACGAAGTGGACGAAGTGGACGAATTGGACGAAGTAGACGAAGTGGAGGAACTGTAGGAACTGGAGGAAGTGGAGGAGCCTGAGGAAGTTGAGGAAGTGGACGATGTGAAGGAAGTGGAGGATGTGGAGGAAGGGGACGACGTGGACGAAGTGGAGGAACTGGAGGAAGTGGGCGAAGTGGAAGAAGTGGACGAGGTGGACGTAGATGACGAAGTGGAGAACCTAGTGGAAGTGGAGGAATTGGAGGAAGTGGATAAAATGGAGGAAGTGTAGCAACTGGAGGAAGTGGACGAAGTAGACAAGGTGGAAGAAGTGGAGGAACTGGAGGAACTGGAGGAACTGAAGGATGTGGAGGAATTGGACGAAGTGGACGAAATTGACGAAATGGACGAAGTGGAAGAAGTGCAACGAGACGAGGAAGTGGAGGAAGTGGAAGGAGACGAGGAAGTTGACGAAGTGGGCAAAGTGGATAAAGTGGATAAAGTGGACAAAGTGGAAGAAGTGGACGAAGTGGAGGAAGTGGAGGAAGTGAACGAAGTGGACGAAGTGGACGAGGTAGACGAGGTGGACGATGTAGACGAGGTGGACGAGGTAGACGAAGTTGACGAAGTGGACGAAGTGGAGGAACTAGAGGAAGTGGAGGAAGTGGAGGAAGTGGAGGAACTTGACGAAGTGGACGAAGTTCACGAAGTGGAGGAAGTGAAGGAAATGGACGAAGTTGACGAAGTGGAGGAAGTGGAGGAAGTGGAGGTGGTGAAGAAAGTGGAGGTAGTGGACGAGTTGGAGGAAGTGGAGGAAGTTGACAAAGTGGACGAAGTTGACGAAGTGGACGAAGTGGACGACGTGGACGAAGTTCACGAAGTGGAGGAAGTGGAGGAAATTGACGAACTTGACGAAGTGGAGGAAGTGGAGGAAGTGGAGGTGGTGAAGAAAGTGGAGGTAGTTGACGAGTTGGAGGAAGTGGACCAAGTGGACGAAGTGGACGAAGTGGACGAAGTGGACGAAGTAGACGAAGTGGATGAAGTGTAGGAAGTTGAGGAAGTGGAGGAAGTGAAGGTAGTTGACGAAGTTCAAGAAGTAGACGAATTGGACTAAGTAGACGAAGTGGAGGAACTGGAGGAAGTGGGTGAAGTGGAAGAAGTGCACGAAGTGGACGAAGTGGACGGGTGGACGAAGTTGACGAAGTGGAGGAACGGGAGCAACTTGAGGAAGTGGAGGAACGGGAGCAACTTGAGGAACTTGACGAAGTGGACGAAGTGGATAAAGTCGAGGAAGTGTAGGAACTGGAGGAAGTAGACGAAGTGGACGAGGTGGACGAAGAGGAGGAACTGGAGGAATTGTAGGAATTGAAGGAACTAGAGGAACTGGACGAAGTGGACGAAATTGACGAAATGGACGAAGTGGAAGAAGTGGAAGAAGTGGAAGGAGACGAGGAAGTGGAGGAAGTTGACGAAGTGCACAAAGTGGATAAAGTGGACAAAGTGGACGAAGTGGAGGAAGTGGAAGAAGTGGACGAAGTGAACGAAGTGGACGAAGTGGACAAGGTAGACGAGGTAGACGAGGTGGACGAGGTTGACGAAGTGGACGAAGTGGACAAAGTGGAGGAAGTGGAGGAAGTTGACGAAGTGGACGAAGTGGAAGAAGTGGACGAGGTGGAGGAAGTTGACGAAGTGGACGAAGTGGAAGAAGTGGACGAGGTGGACGAAGTTGACGAAGTGGACGAAGTGGAGGAACTAGATGAAGTGGAGGAACTTGACGAAGTGGACAAAGTTCACGAAGTGGAGGAAGTGGACGAAGTTCACGAAGTGGAGGTGGTGAAGAAAGTCGACGAAGTGGAGGTAGTGGACGAATTGGAGGAAGTGGAGGAAGTTAACAACGTGGACGAAGTTGACGAAGTGGACGAAGTTCAAGCAGTTGATAAAGTGGACGAAGTTGACGAAGTGGACTAAGTTGACGAAGTAGACGAAGTGGACGAAGTGGACGAAGTGGAGGAAGTGGACGAAGTGTAGGAAGTTGAGGAAGTGGAGGAAATGGAGGAAGTGGAAGAAGTGGAGGTAGTTGACGAAGTGGACGAATTGGACGAAGTAGACGAAGTGGAGGAAGTGGGCGCAGTAGACGAAGTGGAAGAAGTGGACGAAGTGGAAGAAGTGGAAGAAGTGGACGAATTGGACGAGGTGGACGAAGTTGACGAAGTGGAGGAACTGGAGGAAGTGGTGGAACTGGAGGAAGTGAAGGAACTAGAGGAACTGGACGACGTGGACGAAGTTGACGAAGTGGATGAAGTGGATAAAGTGGAGGAAGTGTACCAAGTGGAGGAAGTGGAGGAAGTGGAGGAAGTGGACGAGGTGGACGAAGTGGAGGAACTCAAGGAAGTGGAGGAACTGGACGAAATTGACAAAATGGACGAAGTGGAAGAAGTGGAAGGAGACGAGGAAGTGGAGGAGGTTGACGAAGTGGACAAAGCGGACGCAGTGGAGGAAGTGGAGAAAGTTGACGAAGAGGACGAAGTGGACTAAGTGGACGAAGTGGACGAAGTGTAGGACGTGGAGTAAGTGGAGAAAGTGGACGTGGTGGAGAAGTTGACGAATTGGACGAAGTGGACTAAGTTGACGAAGTGGACGAAGTGCAGGACGTGGAGGAAGTGGAGCAAGTGGACGTAGTGGAGAACTAGAGGAAGTGGAGGAACTGGAGGAACTGGGCGAAGTGGACGAAGTGGACAAAGTTGACGAAGTAGACTAAGTGGAGGAAGTGGACAAAGTTGACGAAGTCGACTAAGTGGACGAAGTGGACTAAGTGGACGAAGTGGAGGAACTGGAGGAAGTGGAGGAAGTAGACGAAGTGGGCGAAGTGGACGACGTGGACAAAGTGGACGAAGTGGGTAAGTGGACGAAGTGGACGAAGTGGAGGGAGTGCAGGAAGTGGACGAAGTAGAGGTAGAGCAGGAAGTGGAGGAAGTTGATAAAGTGGACGAAGTGCACGAAGTTGACGAAGTGGACGAAGTGGACGAAGTGCACGAAGTTGACGAAGTGGACGAAGTTGACGAAGTGGACTAAGTTGACGAAGTGGACTAAGTGGACAAAGTACACGAAGCGGACGAAGTGTAGGACGTTGAGGGAGTGGAGGAAGTGGAGGAAGTGGAGGAAGTGGAGGAAGTTGACGAAGTGGACGAATTGGTCGAAGTGGACGAAGTGGAGGAACTGGAGGATGTGGAGGAACTAGAGGAAGTGGGCGAAGTGAACGAAGTGGACGAAGTTGACGAAGGCGACGTAGTGAACAAAGTTGACGAAGTAGACTAAGTGGACAAAGTGGTCTAAGTGGACGAAGTGGAGGGACTAGAGGAAGTGGAGGAAATGTAGGAAATGGATGAAGTGGAGGAAGTGGACGAAGTTGACGAAGTTGACGAAGTGGACGAAGTGGAGGAAGTAGAGGAAGTGGACGAAGTGGACTAAGGTTAAGAAGTGGAGGAACTGGAGAAAGAGGACGAAGTTGACGAAGTGGACTAAGTTGACTAAGTTGACTAAGGCGACGAAGTGGAGGAACTGGAAGAAGTGGAGGAAGTCGAAGAAGTGGAGGGAGTGGAGCAAGTGGAGGAAGTGGAAGAAGTGGAGGAAGTGGACGAAGTGGACGAAGTGCACGAAGTTGACGAAGTGGACGAAGTTGACGAAGTGGACTAAGTTGACGAAGTGGACTAAGTGGACGAAGTAGACGAAGTGGACGACGTGGAAAAAGTTGACGAACTGGACGAAGTGGACGCAGTGGAGGGAGTGGAGGAAGTGACGGAAGTTAAGGTAGTGGACGAAGTGGACGAAGATGACGAAGTGGACGAAGATGACGAAGTGGACGAAGTGGACGAAGTGGAGGAACTTGATGAAGTGGACAAAGTAGAAGAAGTGGACGAAGTGGAGGAAGTGGAAGAACTGGAGGAAGTGGAGGAAGTGGAGGAAGTAGAGGTAGTGGAGGTAAAGGAGGAAGTGGAGGAAGTAGAAGAAGTTGATAAAGTGGACGAAGTGGACGTAGTGGACGAAGTGGAGGAAGTGGACGAAGTGGACTAAATTGACGAAGTGGAGGAAGTGGAGGAAGTGGAGGTAGTGGAGGAAGTGGAGGGAGTTGAGGAAGTGGAGGAAATGTAGGAAGTGGAGGAAGTGGAGGAAGTGGACGAAGTGGTCTAAGTGGACGAAGTGGAGGGAGTGGAGGAAGTGGAGGAAATGTAGGAAGTGGAGGAAGTGGAGGAAGTGAACGAAGTTGACTAAGTGGAGGGGGTAGAGGAAGTGGACAATGTTGACGAAGTGGACGAACTGGACTAAGGTTAGGAAGTGGAGGAAGTGGAGGAATTGGACGTAGTGGAGGAACTGCAAAAAGAGGACGAAGTTGACGAACTGGACTAAGTTCACTAAGTTGACTCAGGGGACGAAGTGGAGCAACTAGACGAAGTGGAGGAAGTGGAAGAAGTGGAGGGAGTGGAGGAAGTGGAGGAAGTGGAAGAAGTGGAAGAAGTGGAGGAAGTGGAGGAAGTGGACGAAGTGGACGAAGTGGACGAAGTTGAAGAACTTGACGAAGTGGACGAAGCTGACGAAGTGGACTAAGTTGACGAAGTGGAGGAAGTAGACGAAGTGGACGACGCGGAAAAAGTTAACGAAGTGGACGAAGTGGGTTAAGTGGACGAAGTGGAAGGAGTGGAGGAAGCAATGGAAATGTAGGTAGCGGAGGAAGTGGATGAAGTGGACGAAGTGGACGAAGTGGACGAAGTGACCGAAGTGGACGAAGTGGACGAAGTGGACGAAGTTGAAGAACTTGACGAAGTGGACGAAGCTGACGAAGTGGACTAAGTTGACGAAGTGGACTAAGTGGACGAAGTAGACGAAGTGGACGCGCGGAAAAAGTTAACGAAGTGGACGAAGTGGGTTAAGTGGACGAAGTGGAAGGAGTGGAGGAAGCAATGGAAGTGTAGGTAGCGGAGGAAGTGGACGAAGTGGACGAAGTGGACGAAGTGGACGAAGTGAACGAAGTGGACGAAGTGGACAAAGGGGACGAAGTGGACGAAGTGGACGTAGTGGACGAAGTGGACGAAGTGGACGAAGTTGAAGAACTTGACGAAGTGGACGAAGTGGACGAAGTTGAAGAACTTGACGAAGTGGACGAAGTGGACTAAGTTGACGAAGTGGACTAAGTGGACGAAGTAGACGAAGTGGACGACGTGGAAAAAGTTGACGAACTGGACGAAGTGGACGAAGTGGAGGGAGTGGAGGAAGTGATGGAAGTTAAGGTAGTGGACGAAGTGGACGAAGTGGACGAAGTGGAGGAAGTGGAGGAACTTGATGAAGTGGACAAAGTAGAAGAAGTGGACGAAGTGGAGGAAGTGGAAGAAGTGGAGGAAGTGGAGGAAGTGGAGGAAGTGGAGGAAGTAGAAGAAGTTGATAAAGTGGACGAAGTGGACGTAGTGGACGAAGTGGAGGAGGTGGACAAAGTGGACTAAATTGACGAAGTGGAGGAAGTGGACGAAGTGGAGGTAGTGGAGGAAGTGGAGGGAGTTGAGGAAGTGGAGGAAATGTAGGAAGTGGAAGAAGTGGAGGAAGTGCACGAAGTGGAGGGAGTGGAGGAAGTGGAGGAAATGTAGGAAGTGGAGGAAGTGGAGGAAGTGGAGGAAGTTGACGAAGTGGAGGAGGTAGAGGAAGTGGACGATGTTGACGAAGTGGACCAACTGGACTAAGGTTAGGAAGTGGAGGAAGTGGAGGAATTGGACGTAGTGGAGGAACTGCAAAAAGAGGACGAAGTTGACGAAGTGGACTAAGTTCACTAAGTTGACTCAGGGGACGAAGTGGAGCAACTGGACGAAGTGGAGGAAGTGGAAGAAGTGGAGGGAGTGGAGGAAGTGGAGGAAGTGGAAGAAGTGGAAGAAGTGGAGGAAGTGGACGAAGTTGAAGAACTTGACGAAGTGGACGAAGCTGACGAAGTGGACTAAGTTGACGAAGTGGAGGAAGTAGACGAAGTGGACGACGCGGAAAAAGTTAACGAAGTTGACGAAGTGGGTTAAGTGGACGAAGTGGAAGGAGTGGAGGAAGCAATGGAAGTGTAGGGAGCGGAGGAAGTGGATGAAGTGGACGAAGTGGACGAAGTGGACGAAGTGGACGAAGTTGAAGAACTTGACGAAGTGGACGAAGCTGACGAAGTGGACTAAGTTGACGAAGTGGACGAAGTTGACGAAGTGGATGAAGTGGACGAAGTGGACGAAGTGGACGAAGTTGAAGAACTTGACGAAGTGGACGAAGCTGACGAAGTGGACTAAGTTGACGAAGTGGACTAAGTGGACGAAGTGGACGACGCGGAAAAAGTTAACGAAGTGGACGAAGTGGGTTAAGTGGACGAAGTGGAAGGAGTGGAGGAAGCGATGGAAGTGTAGGTAGCGGAGGAAGTGGATGAAGTGGACGAAGTGGACGAAGTGAACGAAGTGGACGAAGTGGACAAAGGGGACGAACTGGACGATGTGGACGAAGTGTACGAAGTTGTCGAAGTGGACGAAGTGGACTAAGTTGACGAAGTGGAGGAAGTGGATGAAGTGGAGGAAGTGGAGGGAGATGAGGGAGTGGACGAAGTGGTGGGAGTGGAGGAAGTGGAGGGAGTGGATGAAGTTGACGTAGTCAACTAAGTGAACGAAGTGGAGTAAGTGGACGAAGTGGACAAATGGACGAAGTAGAGGAAGTGGACGAAGTGGAGGAACTGGACGAAGCTGACGAAGTGGAGGAAGTCGTGGAAGTGGACGAAATGAAGGAAGTTGACCAAGTGGACGAAGTGGATGATGTGGACGAAGTGGACAAAGTGGACGAAGTGGACTAAGTTGAAGAAGTGGACTAAGTGGACGAAGTGAACGAAGTGGACGAAGTGGACGAAGTGGACGAAGTGGACGAAGTGGACTAAGTTCACTAATTTGACTAAGTGGACGAAGTGGAGGAACTGGAGGAAGTGGACGACGAGGAAGAAGTGGAGAGAGTGGACGAGGTGGATGAAGTGTACGAGGAGTTGAAGGATGTGGGCGAAGTGGAGCAAGTGGACAACGTGGACGAAGTGGAGGCAGTGGAGGAAGTGGAGGAAGTTGACGAAGTTGAGGAAGTTAACGAAGTGGAGGAACTAGAGGAACTGGAGGATGTGGGCGAAGTGGACGAAATGGACGAAGTGGACGAAGGGGACGACGTGGACGAAGTTGACGAAGTGGACGAAGTGGACTAAGTTGACGAAGTGGAGGAAGTGGAGGAAATGGAGGAAGTGGAGGAAATGGAGGAAGTGGAGGAAGTGCTTGAAGTTGACGAAGTGGACGAAGTGGACAAAGTGGACTAAGTTGACGAAGTGGAGGAAGTGGAGGAAGTTGAAGAAGTTGACGAAGTGGACGAAGCGGAGGAACTGGAGGAACTGGAAGATGTGGGCGAGGTGGACGAAAGTGGACGAAGGGGACGAAGGGACGAAGTGGACAAAGTTGACGAAGTGGACGAAGTGGACTACGTGGAGGAAGTGGAGCGAGTGGAGGAACTGGAGGAAGTGTAGGAAGTGGTGGAAGTGGAGGAAGTGAAGAAAGTGGAGGAAGTGGACGAAGTTGACGAAGTGGACGAAGTGGAGGAAGTGGACGAAGTGGAGGAAGTGGAGGAAGTGGACGAAGTGGAGGAAGTGGACGAAGTGGAGTAACTGGAGGAAGTGGAGGAACTGGAGAAAGTGGGCGAAGTGGACAAAGTTGACAAAGTCGACCAAGTGGATGAAGTGGACTAAGTGGACGAAGTGGACGAAGTGGACGAAATGGAGGAAGTGGACGAAGTTGACGAAGTGGAGGAAGTAGAGGAAGTGGACGCAGTGGAGGAAGTGGATGAAGTTGACGAAGTGGACAAAGTTGAGGAAGTGGACGAAGTGGATGACGTGGACGAAGTGGACGTAGTGGTCGAAGTGGACGTAATGGACAAAGTGGACGAAGTTGACGAAGTGGACAAAGTTGACGAACTCGACTAAGTGGACTGAGTTGACGAAGTGGAGGAAGTGGACGAAGTGGAACAAGTGGAAGGAGTAGAGGAAGTGGAGGATGAAGTGGACGAATTTGAGAAAGTGGACAAAGTGGTGGTGGTGGAGGAAGTGGAGGAAGTGTACCATGTGGAGGAAGTGAAGGACGTGCAGGAAGTTGACGAAGTGGAGGAACTAGAGGAAGTTGACTAAGTGGAGGAAGTAGAGGAAGTGGACGAAGTTGATGAAGTGGACGAAGTTGACGAAGTGGACGAAATGGAGGACGTGGACTAAGTGGAGGAAGTGGACGAAGTTAACGAAGTGGACGAAGTGGACGAAGTGGACTCAGTTGACGAAGTGGAGGAAGTGGAGGAAATGGACGAAGTCGACGAAGTGGACGAAGTGGACAAAGTGGACTAAGTGGACGAAGTTGATGAAGTGGAGCAAGTGGAGGAAGTGGACGAAGTGGAGTAACTGGAGGAAGTGGAGGAACTGGAGGAAGTGGGCGAAGTAGACAAAGTTGACGAAGTCGTCTAAGTGGATGAAGTAGACTAAGTGGACGAAGTGGACGAAGTTGACGAAGTGGAGGAAGTAGAGGAAGTGGACGAAGTGGACGAAGTGGATGACGTGGACGAAGTGGACGTAGTGGACAAAGTGGACGAAGTTGATGATGTAGACAAAGTTGACGAAGTCAACTAAGTGGACTGAGTTGACTAAATGGACGAAGTGGAGGAATTGGAGGAAGTGGACGAAGTGGAAGAAGTGGAGGGAGTAGAGGAAGTGGAGGAAGTGGAGGAAGTGAACGAAGTTGACGAAGTAGACGAAGTGGACGAAGTGGACTAAGTGGACTAAGTGGACTAAGTGAGCGAAGTGGACGAAGTGGACGAAGTGGACGAAGTTGACTAAGTGGACGAAGTTCACGAAGGTGACGAAGTGGACGAAGAGGACAAACTGGACGAAGTAGACGAAGTTCACGAAGTGGAGGAAGTGGAGAAAGTGGAGGAAGTGGAGGAAGTGGACCAAGTGGACGAAGTCGACGAAGTGGACGAAGTTGAAGAAGTGGATTAAGTGGACGAAGTGGACAAAGTGGACGAAGTGTACAGAGTGTACGAAGTGGAGGAAGTGGAGGAAATCGAGGAAGTGGAGGAAGTGGACCAACTGGACGAAGTGGATGACGTGGACGAAGTGGACGTAGTGGACAAAGTGGACGAAGTTGACGAAGTGGACAAAGTTGACGAAGTCGACTAAGTGGACCGAGTTGACGAAATGGAGGAAGTGGACGAAGTGGAAGAAGTGGAAGGAGTAGAGGAAGTGGAGGACGAAGTGGACGAATTTGAGAAAGTGGAGGAAGTGGACGAAGTGGAGGTGGTGGAGGAAGTGGAGGAAGTGTACTATGTGGAGGAAGTGAAGGAGGTGAAGGAAGTTGACGAAGTGGACGAAATGGAGGAACTGGAGGAAGTTGACGAAGTAGAGGAAGTAGAGGAAGTGGACGAAGTTGATGAAGTGGATGAAGTTGCCAAAGTGGACGAAGTGAAGGACGTGGACTAAGTAGAGGAAGTGGACGAAGTGGACGTAGTGGTCGAAGTGGAGGAAGTGGACGAAGTTGACGAAGTGGAGGAAGTGGACGAAGTTGACGAAGTGGACGAAGTGGGCGAAGTTGACGAAGTGGAGGAAGTGGAGGAAGTGGAGGAAGATGTTGAAGTTGACAAAGTGGACGAAGTGGAAATAGTGGACTAAGTTGACGAAGTTGACGAAGTGGAGGAAGTGGAGGAAGTGGACAAAGTGGAGTAACTGGAGGATGTGGAGGAACTTGATGAAGTGGGCGAAGTGGACAAAGTTGACGAAGTCGACTAAGTGGATGAAGTGGACTAAGTGGACGAAGTGGAGGAAGTGGAGGAAGTTGACGAAGTGGAGGAAGTAGAGGAACTGGACGAAGTGGACGAAGTGGACGAAGTGTACGAAGTGGATGACGTGGACGAAGTGGATGTAGTGGTCGAAGTGGACGTAGTGGACAAAGTGGACGAAGTTGACGAAGTAGACGAAGTTGACGAAGTCAACTAAGTGGACTGAGTTGACTAAATGGACGAACTGGAGGAATTGCAGGAAGTGGACGAAGTAGAACAAGTGGAGGGAGTAGATGATGTGGAGGAAGTGGTGGAAGTGGAGGAAGTGGAGGAAGTGGAGGAAGTTGACGAAGTGGACAAAGTGGACGAAGTGGACTAAGTTGACTAAGTGGACTAAGTGAGCGAAGTGGACGAAGTTGACTAAGTGGACGAAGTTCACGAAGGTTACAAAGTGGACGAAGTGGATAAACTGGACGAAGTAGACGAAGTTCACGAAGTGGAGGAAGTGGAGAAAGTGGAGGAAGTGGAGGAAGTGGACCAAGTGGACGAAGTCGACGAAGTGGTCGAAGTGGTCGAAGTTGAAGAAGTGGATTAAGTGGACGAAGTAGACGAAGTGGACGAAGTGGACGGAGTGGACGGAGTGGACGGAGTGTACGGAGTGTACGAAGTGGAGGAAGTAGAGGAAGTGGAGGAAATGGAGGAAGTGGAGGAAGTGGACAAGTGGAGGAAGTGGACGAAGTGGAAGAAGTGGACGAGGTGGACGAAGTCGACGAAGTGGACGAACTGGTGGAAATGGAGGAACTAGAGGAAGTTGAGGAACTGGCGAAGTGGACGAGGGGGGGGAAGTGGAGGAAGTGGAAGAAGTGGAGGAAGTGGACAAAGTGGAGGAAGTGGAAGAAGCGGAGGAAGTGGAGGAAGTGGAGGAAGTGGACGAAGTTGAAAAAGTGGACGAAGTGGATGAGTTGGACGAAGTTGACGAAGAGGACGAACTGGAGGAAGTGGAGGAACTGGACGAAGTGGAGGAAGTGGAGGCAGTGGAGGAAGTGGACGAAGTGGACGAAGTGGATCAAGTGGACGAAGTGAAAGAAGTGGACGAGGTGGACGAAGTTGACGAAGAGGAGGAAGTCGACAAAGTGGAGGAACTGGAGGAAGTAGAGGAACTTGAGGAAGTGGAGGAAGTGGAAGAAGCGGACGAAGTGGAGGAGCTGAAGGAAGTGGAGGAAGAAGAGGTAGTGGAGGAAGTGGAGTAAGTGGAGGAAGTCGAGGAAGTTGACAAAGTGAACGAAGTGAACGAAGTGGACGAAGTGAACGAAGTGGACGAAGTGGACGAGGTGGACGAAGTTGACGAAGTGGACGAACTGGAGGAAGTGGGGGAACTAGAGGATGCGGAGGAACTGGACGAAGTGGAGGAAGTTGACGAAGTGGAGGAAGTGGAGGAAGTGGACGAAGTTGGCGAAGTTGACGAAGTGGACGAGGTGGACGAAGTTGACAAAGTAGACCAACTAGAGGAAGTGGAGGAACTGGAGGAAGTGGAGGAAGTGGAGGAAATGAACGAAGTGGACGATGTGGACGAAGTGGAGTAAGTGGAGGAAGTTGACGAAGTGGAAGAAGTCGACTAGGTGGACGAAGTTAACTAAGTTGACGAAGTGGAGGAACGTTAGGAAGTGGAGGATCTTGACGAAGTGGACGAAGTTGACGAAGAGGAGGAAGTGGAAGTAGTGGAGGGAGTGGAGTAAGTGGAGGAAGTGGAGGAAGTTGACGAAGTGAACGAAGTTAACGAAGTGGATGAAGTGGACGAAGTGGACGAGGTGGATGAAGTGGACGAAGTTCAAGAAGTTGGCGAAGTGGAGGAAGTGGAAGAAGTGGACGAAGTGGACGAGGTGGACGAAGTTGACGAAGTGGACGAGGTGGATGAAGTGGACGAAGTGGACGAGGTGGATGAAGTGGACGAAGTTCAAGAAGATGACGAAGTGGACGAAGTGGAAGAAGTGGACGAAGTGGACGAAGTGGACGAGGTGGACAATGTTAACGAAGTTGACGAAATGGACGAACTGGAGGAAGTGGAGGAACTAGAGGAAGTGGAGGAACTGGACGAAGTGGAGGAAGTTGACGAAGCGGAGGAAGTGGACGAAGTGGAGGAAGTTGACGAAGTGGACGAAGTGGACGAAATGGACGAGGTGGACGAAGTGCACAAAGTGGACGAAGTGGAAGAAGTGGACGAAGTGGAAGAAGTGCACGAGGTGGACGAAGTGGATGAAGTTGACGAAGTGGACAAAGTTGACGAAGTAGACTAATTGGACAAAGTGGATGGAGTGGACGAAGTGGGGGGAGTGGAGGAAGTGGACGAAGTGGACAAAGTAGACGAAGTGGAAGAAGTGGACGAGGTGGACGAAGTCGACGAATTGGACGAACTGGACGAAGTGGAGGATCTGGAGGAAGTGGAGGAACTGGACGAAGTGGACGAAGTGTAGGAACTTGAGGAAGTGGAGGAACTGGAAGAAGTGGGGGATGTAGACGAAGTGGACTAAGTTGGACGAAATGGACGAGGTGGACGAAGTTGAGGAAGTGGACGAACTGGAGGAAGTGGAGGAAGTGGAGCAAGTGAACGAAGTGGACTAAGTGGACAAAGTGGACTAAGTTGAGGAAGTGGAGGAAGTGGAGGAAGTGGACGAAGTTGAAAAAGTGGACGAAGTTGACGAGTTGGACGAAGTTGACGAAGAGGACGAACTGGAGGAAGTGGAGGAACTGGACGAAGTGGAGGAAGTGGAGGCAGTGGAGGAAGTGGACGAAGTGGACGAAGTGGATCAAGTGGACGAAGTGAAAGAAGTGGACGAGGTGGACGAAGTTGACGAAGAGGAGGAAGTCGACAAAGTGGAGGAACTGGAGGAAGTAGAGGAACTTGAGGAAGTGGAGGAAGTGGAAGAAGCGGACGAAGTGGAGGAGCTGAAGGAAGTGGAGGAAGTGGAGGTAGTGCAGGAAGTGGAGTAAGTGGAGGAAGTCGAGGAAGTTGACAAAGTGAACGAAGTGAACGAAGTGGACGAAGTGAACGAAGTGGACGAAGTGGACGAGGTGGACGAAGTTGACGAAGTGGACGAACTGGAGGAAGTGGGGGAACTAGAGGATGCGGAGGAACTGGACGAAGTGGAGGAAGTTGACGAAGTGGAGGAAGTGGACGAAGTTGGCGAAGTTGACGAAGTGGACGAGGTGGACGAAGTTGACAAAGTAGACCAACTAGAGGAAGTGGAGGAACTGGAGGAAGTGGAGGAAGTGGAGGAAATGAACGAAGTGGACGATGTGGACGAAGTGGAGTAAGTGGAGGAAGTTGACGAAGTGGAAGAAGTCGACTAGGTGGACGAAGTTAACTAAGTTGACGAAGTGGAGGAACGTGAGGAAGTGGAGGATCTTGACGAAGTGGACGAAGTTGACGAAGAGGAGGAAGTGGAGGTAGTGGAGGGAGTGGAGTAAGTGGAGGAAGTGGAGGAAGTTGACAAAGTGAACGAAGTTAACGAAGTGGATGAAGTGGACGAAGTGGACGAGGTGGA
This sequence comes from Vigna reflexopilosa, assembly GCA_027742785.1. Classification (NCBI taxonomy): domain Eukaryota; kingdom Viridiplantae; phylum Streptophyta; class Magnoliopsida; order Fabales; family Fabaceae; genus Vigna; species Vigna reflexopilosa. Next base: position 19,905,374 of record CM050913.1, on the reverse strand, counting down.
TGAAGTGGACGAAGTTCAAGAAGTTGACGAAGTGGAGGAAGTGGAAGAAGTGGACGAAGTGGACGAGGTGGACGAAGTTGACGAAGTGGACGAACTGGACGAACTGGAGGAATTTGAGGAACTAGAGGAAGTGGAGGAACTGGACGAAGTGGAGAAAGTTGACGAAGCGGAAGAAGTGGACGAAGTGGAGGAAGTTGACGAAGTGGACGAAGTGGAAGAAGTTGACGAAGTGGACGAAGTGTAAAAAGTGGACGAAGTGGACTATGTGGACGAAGTGGACGAAGTGGACGAAGTTGAGGAAGTAGAGGAAGTGGAAGAAATTGAGTAAGTTGAGGAAGTTGACAAAGTGGACGAAGTGGACGAGGTGGACGAAGTTGACAAAGTGGACCAACTAGAGGAAGTGGAGGAACTGGAGGAAGTGGAGGAAATGAACGAAGTGGACGATGTGGACGAGGTGGAGTAAGTGGAGGAAGTTACCTAAGTGGACGAAGTGGAGGAACGTGAGGAAGTGGAGGATCTTGACGAAGTGGACGAAGTTGACGAAGTGGTGGAAGTGGAGGAAGTTGACAAAGTTGACGAAGTGGATGAAGTGCACGAAGTGGGCTAAGTAAACGAAGAGCAGGAAGTGGACGAAGTGGAGGAAGTGGACTGAGTTGACTAAATGGACGAAGTGGAGGAATTGGAGGAAATGGACGAAGTAGAACAAGTGGAGGGAGTAGAGGATATGGAGGAAGTGGTGGAAGTGGAGGAAGTGGAGGAAGTGGAGGAAGTTGACGAAGTGGACAAAGTGGACGAAGTGGACTATGTGGACTAAGTGAGCGAAGTGGACGAAGTTGACTAAGTGGACGAAGTTCACGAAGGTGACAAAGTGGACGAAGTGGACAAACTGGACGAAGTAGACGAAGTTCACGAAGTGGAGGAAGTGGAGGAAGTGAACCAAGTGGACGAAGTGGACGAAGTTGAAGAAGTGGATTAAGTGGACGAAGTAGACGAAGTGGACGAACTGGACGAAGTGGACGGAGTGTACGGAGTGTACGAAGTGGAGGAAGTGGAGTAGGTGGAGGAAATGGAGGAAGTGGAGGAAGTGGACAAGTGGACGAAGTGGAAGAAGTGGACGAGGTGGACGAAGTCGACGAAGTGGACGAACTGG